>CM067373.1:26086262-26436262 GCA_034401795.1 Chaetoderma sp. LZ-2023a | reverse complement strand
GGTCAACTATGCCACAATTGACGTCATCAAATCCAACATAAAGTGTATGGAACGAAGTATAGCAGCGCACAAACGGTGGAAGTATTTCATAAACTTACCTGGAAGAGTTCTTCCAATTAAAACTAATTTAGAAATGGTGCGGATTCTGAAAGAACTGAACGGATCAAATGATATTGAAGGCTATATCATGCCGAAGCATGCGTGGTACCGTCTGCGGCCTATTTTTACTGATCGCAAGGCAAAAGCTGAAGAAGGTATTCTTAATGGTGAGTTTGGGTATCATATAACTCTCCGGAAAGGTAGCGCATATGGTTCGTTCACGCGTGAATTTGTTCAATTTATTCTGGAAGATGACATAGCTCAGACGTTTTTATTCTGGATTCGGAAGACGTATTCACCAGAGGAAACATTCTGGCCAACTATGAACTCTCTACCATGGGCACCTGGTGGCTTTCAAGCCGAAACGCCTCACGACAAGGGTCAGCAGCTGACTACACTGGTCCTGTGGGAATGGGAACAGCCTCCGTGTTCTGGGATCACTGTGCATGGAATCTGCATTCTTGGTTTGCGTGAGCTAAGCTGGCTCAGCGGAAGGCCGGAAATAATCGCGAATAAATTTTTTGAGGAACGTAATCCTATGACCGTTGTGTGTTTGGAGGAGCTAATGCGCAATCGCAGCATGGCAAATGGCGTCGATACGCTTGACTGGTTTTATTACTCACACTTGCCGCATGTACTGGAATATAAGAATAAGACGACAGAACAAAGGTCAGCCCAATATCTACAGGCGAGGAAGCAGGAATGGCTTCGTGAACAGGAAATCAGAGAATAGTGACATCGTTCTTTTATGTTTCTTGTATTTCATTTACAACAATTACAGGATTTAAGAAATTATAGAGTGTGAAACATAATAATGTACCCGCTCTTATATGAATAAAGATATTGTACGAATTACATGTAGCTTGGGCATACATATTTCCACCTGGTCCGAACTTATTACATCATAGATGATTCCATTAGGCCCGTCTATAACCCTTAATAGTACGACATGTTGTACGAATTGTGTCTCTGCTATTTAATAAACACGCTGTTGAATATTTTGAAACTAATTTGACTGGGCGCTGTTGCAGCCATGGGCAGCAACAGCACCCAATGGAATTGGTTTCAAAATGTGCATCAGCTTACTTGTATAGTTTTCTGGAAATTGATAGTCAGGTAGGTCAGATATCAATCGATCCCATCACGAGCGAGGTGTGGGTGGAGCTTAGCTAGAGAAAGATCCAAAAATTGTGTAATGAGATTAATATACATTATCATTAGAAGATTTAATTATATGCATATCTGAATAAGTTTCATTTACTGTATTCAATATTCACTCTGTATGAATGTTTCATCGTCAAGGGGACTTCGCGCGGTATCAAATCTGTGTGGCTCGTGTCAGGGCAAATGCATATGTAGCATAGGTTTGTGAAATACGTTGTTCGTGCATTCCATGATTGCCTCATGTAGAGAGAAAGTCTCGTGTCAACGCGCTACAGAGAGGTAGACAACCAACGTTTGTATATATAAATATATATATGTTCCCACGCCGTCGAATACACACTGATGTGGCTCGATGGGAGAATTGTGAATGGAACCAGCAATTTCAGAACAGTAAATATTGCAGCTATTAGTCACAGAACTTAATTATGTAAAATGGGCATCTTGTAATGAATCCAGAAAATCCAGCACCATAAATAAAACAGTGTCGCTGTTAGCCATAGAACTTTAATCATATCGTTAGAAACAACAGTGTGGGCATGGCAGTAAATTGCCAAGCCAAAGTACCATCACTCATTTACAGCATGATATTGTTTCATCATCAGAACAGTCACCCGCAGATTCGTCAAGTTTTCTATAGTTTCGTAATGTTCGTATCTCGCTTCCTGATACATTGCTAGACATCTCCAGAGACATAGGTTGTTCTTGTAGGTACGAAGTATCACCATTCCCTTCGTCCATCGTAGCCAGTCTGGGAAGGGGTATGGCCCCAGTAATGGCTGGCTGTAAATGACAACCTTTACCTCAATATTGCTTGAACGGAAGAACGCTTGGTGTTAGGTTTATCAATTTTGTCAGTGTCAAGAGGTGTTTGCTCTGTGGCCGCCACCCAGGTCCTGGCTGCTCCTATCCTGTTCATCCAAGGACTCTCAGGAGTATTCTTGGGGAAGCGCATCACACTACCACCCACGACCTGGCGGGTGCGATAGGTATGTCTGCAGCGAAGGTAGAAGGCGTTCTGTTCAGTCTGCTGGATCTTGTCCATGATCTCAGCTGTGCAATCTATGTTGAGACTTCTGAAGAATATCCTGCATTCTGTTTCCCGTCCTCTCTTCGGCCATCATCTCACCAAGGTATGCATTGAGAATGTGTTCACCTTCTCGCTGATACTGTGAGTTAAGGGTTCAGATCTCAGTTCCCTCAATGTTCGTCCGCAGGTAATGCAGACGTTCAAGTTGATGGCCTGCCATCCGAGTAGCGACAGCCTTGGCTCACAAACTAGCAGTCATGTCTGCATCTAAATGCTGGAGCTTGGGATGCCGCTGTGCTTTCTTGTGAGGGTTATCTGGAACACCATTGGTAATCGCTGGGAATCTCCGCATCTGTTATGCTTGTGAGGGACGTTTCAGCAAGTCTTCGGCACTGGCCTGTCCAATCATATGAAGCAGGCCGATTGTTGGCCTTGGAGTAACGTCTAAGGTTGAATTGCTTTGCTATCACTCGTAGTTGTGTTACAGCAAACATGACTGATAGCTAGGGATGCATGTCTCTAAATGGGATGTCTGGACTCTGAAGCTCATCTAACGACTGTGTACTATGTCACTGCTCACAGCTGTGGTGGCTGTGTCCTCCAGGACACAGACGTGACCCTTCTCGCCTGAGATAATCTGACTACTATTATGATATCTGCTAAGCTTGATCGAGACATTCTTGTTCTAACTCGATAGCCGTCTGTATATCAAAGTTCAAGATTATTACCAGATAATCTACATACTGCTGTAGTTGCACCATTACCATTGCCGTCAACGGATAACCTCTGACTTCTAACTGGCGTACTATTGATGGTCCTCTGTTGCGTAACTGATCTACTACTGATGAGAATGATAGGATCGGTGAACTTCTTCAAATCTCAAGCGCTCGATTTGCATAGCTATCAGGTCACATGACTAGAACATATTTGCTGAAGTAACTATAAATCTGCGATATCTGACCATTAAGGCATATTATAAGTCCTCTTCTTATGACCATTGAACACGTCTGGTGCTGATCCGATAAAAAGTCTAGGCGTAGTCACAGTTCAAAGATCCATAATTGAAACTTCCATAGGTTTATCATGGGCATGGAAAAGCTGATTTCTCGAAAACTAATAGCGTTGACCACGAGAAGGTCACCTTGGCCAAATAAGGATAAAATATGGTGTCTTCTAACATGCTCTTTGAAGTTGTGTGATGAAATAGAGGTTACTTATGCCAAACATGAAAATTTGAAATTTCGACCCACAAATGACCTTGACCGCAAGGGAGAAATAAAAATTTGGGTAGGAAATTATTTAGATCTCTCAGCGTTCTAGAACCTGGCCAGGTTTGAAGAGAATCCGAACACAATTCTAGGAAAAAACGCAGTTCAACTATTACTCCCATATTTTTACTAATGGGATATGTGGCACGGAGCAGATTTCTTGAAAACTATTGGATTGAACCTCTTCCAAATTGATCTGAAATCAAGTCTATATAAGAGCCATAATAGCACCAAATTTCAAATCGATAGGAGAAAAAAGATTTCAATGGCCATTTTAAAAATCAAAATCCCCCCCCCCACCCAAAAAAAAAATCCCACCTTTTAGCATCCTGAGTTCATGTCTGCAAAAAAACAAAAAGCGGTACATGCCGACCATTTTGAAGAAAAAAAAGAATTTTATGAAAATAAAGATTTTCAGTTCATTTCAACCAAAAACGACAACTGCTATTTTTGACCAAAATGTGCAAGCTAAGGACCATTTTGAAAAAATATTTTTTTTCAAAAAAAGTCCCAATGATAACATCCTAGTCAAGTATGTTAATGATATGATCAAAACTCTATTTGTAATCGCAGTTCAAATATCCATCCTGAAAATCTCCACCCATTCCATATGGGTCCGTTTTAATATGCTTTGGGCGCAAAGGTCAACCGTCAAAGTCACGTTTTAGATAGGCAGACATATTCATGACACATGGGTAATATCCTGACCAACTATGGTAGTGATCCGATCAAAACTCTATGTATGGTCGCACTTGAAAACTATAGGAGCAGATGCATGCCAAACCTTTAAAACCGAGAATAGGAAGAAGTAGAGGTAAAATGAAGAAAGATTGCATCGCACATTACTACTACAACTTCTACTACAACTTTTACTACTACTACTACTACTACTACTACTACTACTACTACTACTACTACTACTACTACTATAACTTCTACTACTACTTTTTTTTTCTTTTTTTTTGAAAATCCGACGCTGACGCAGTCGGATACATTTCCCGGAGGAACTCCTTTAAAAAGCCTTGCAAACCCCCATAAAAAATCGGTTGAAATAGCAGGCTTTATTAATAGAATAACAATACAAACCTAACATGTCAAAACAGTGCAAGCTAGAATACTCTATTATCATATACCACAACCGTGGCATAACTACATAGAAAACATAATTAATAAAGAGCTGATAACATAACATAATTCAACAAAGACATTGCTATTTGCACACCGTGTAGTAGTAGTCCCAAATGGCGAGCATAGCTAACCAACAAGTGGTAAAGCCACTCATCAATAATTAGCAGTAAGCTGCTGCTAATCATTGATGCCATTGAGCCGATTCATGACCGGCAGGCTAAGTAGATCATATGTAGTTTAACGTAGCACACCGTATAGTAGTAGGCCAAATGGTGAGTGCAGCTCGCCAACAAGTGGCGAGGTGACTCGTCAATAAGTAACAAAAAGTCACTCATTGACGCCAGTTAGCCGATTATTAAATACCCAACGGACGTAGTAGCCTTTATATAATATAATGCACAAAGCAAACGTATACAAACTATGACTACTTAGATGGCGCTCTGGGTTCACATTCTAAATTTTCTTCATTATAAGTTTTTGCAAATTACCCTGGAACAAATACACCTACAGTAAATATTTACAACAGGAAGCTAATTGTTAACTTGAAAATCGGATCACCTCCAGAATATTGACATAATGCTCATTTGATATTTAAATATTCTGATCCCAAGGTTAGGATATTCGTCAAGATTAGAGTCTCCTAAGGCATTACAATTTTAAAATAAAGGCAATTAAATTAAATTAAAATAGCATTTATCAATAAACAGCAAGCAGCGAGTGTGCTAGCTTATACAAGTTCCGCTTCTGATATTTTAAGATATCCGTATTCAATTGATACTAGGCCAGTTTTGCACCATACATCTTTAAATCTACTTTCTCTCCCATGTTCTACTAGCCTGTAAAATTTACAATGAATGCAGTTTATCAACAATGATCGAAATATAGCTTGTATGGCTCTCTGATGGTTGTTGCCGGTTTTATCTCTGGCCTCTGAACACCGATGCTTCCAGATGGCCCACACTCCTACAGATAACAGCGTTATTAACAATTCTTTCTCCTTGCTATTAATGATTCGTCCGATAGTTGAGCAATCTTTGAACAAAATTGTTTCAGCCACTAAATTCACATATTTGGTTCCAAATTTAGCAAGGAGCATATTGATATATACCCAAAAGCCTGTAGTTATGCGACACTGAGTAAATAGATGGTCTATCGTTTCCTCCTCAGTATTACATAATAAGCATCGGTCTGTACTTGATATTTTACACATATAAGTAAGATGACCGACCCATAGCCTTCGATGGAGTAATCGCCATGCCAGGTCCCGTGCATTTCTTGGTAGACAAGGTAGATGTATTGCTTTCCAGGCATTTTTTCCAGTTCTTTGGCGTGCATCCTAAATTGTTCCAATGCCTAACCACAATAGGAGTCTGTCTCCGACTTTGCATTAGAATTCTATACCAGTCTCTAGAAGCGCTGAGCATCAATATGTCTCATTGATGTTATTCTTGCTACATCTTGCATCGCAATCCATCTACGAGATTTCGGATTTACCAAGTCACGTAAATATTGAATACCATTTTTGGCCATAGAGGGCAAATATAATACATCATCATTATCACGAATCAACTCGTTGCCCCAAAGACATTGCTCTAAGGCATCTTCCCAACAATTGGGTTATGGCATTGATCGTGTAAATATTTTTAAGGCTTCGAGCTGTTCTTTATATACATTTGGAATCTTTTGATGATTAGGTGGCAATTTATTGCACATAAATAAACATTCTACTGGAAATGGGTCAACATACCTTTGGAGAAGTGCCCTTGAAACACTTGACCAAGGTGAGTTTGAAGTAAGTAACTTATTCAAGAATTTCAATTTTAAAGAAGCACACTTTGCTGAAACATTAACCAAATCCAGGCCTCCGGCATGCTTTTCATTGGTGAGGATTGACTGTGATACTAAATGGGCTTTGTCCTCCCATAAGAAGGACAAAAGTAACGTGTTGATCTTTGACTCTACTGATTTGGGCATATGAACTACAGAAGCGATATACCACAGTCCAGATAAAATTAAATTATTAAGGACAAATGTCCTGCCAAAGACAGTTAGGCGACGTCGTTTCCCATTTAGTAATGCACACTTTAGCTTGGATATCCTTTCTTCCCAGTTTAGTAATACATTTTGTTCTCTACTAAAGTAAATACCCAAAATTTTTATGACATCATTTGAGCAGTTAATATCCATCACATTATCAGTTCTGCCCTTCCAATCGCCCAAAAACAATCCCTTAGATTTATCTTTATTGACTTTAAGTCCTGATGCCTTTTGAAAATATGTTAATACTCCATTTAAAATTCTAAAATCCGTATTTTTACCCGCAAACACAGTCTGCATATTGAGAAACCTTTAGTGGCCTTTCTACGCCACGTATACATATTCCTTGAAAGTCATTGCGTTGCCTCAATGTGGCCCCCAACGATTCCATAGCTATGACGAATAGAAGCGGGGATAGGGAGCAACCCTGGTCTGACACCTCATTCCAACACTACAGGTTTGGATAGCTGATTGTTAACTAAATAGCAACTTGTTATATCAGTATATAAAATATTGACCCATTTAATAAATCTTGAACCAAAGCCAATATGGTCTAAAGACTTAAACAAGAAATCCCATTCTAGTCTGTCAAACGCCTTCTCGTTATCAAGTGCTATTATTGCTGCTGGGATACAATCCTTTTCAACTAATTGAATAAGGTCCCGTATAAGCAAAGTGTTGTTTAATATTGATCTTCCTGGCACAGAGCAGGTTTGATCATCATGAATGACTTCGCCTAGGACTGCGCCAAGTTTTAATGTTAGTGCCCGAGTAATAATCTTATAATCTACACAGAGTAGAGAGATTGGTCTATAATTCTGTATTTTATTTCTGTCACCCCTCTTGTATATAAGCCGAACATATGCTTGGGCCATCGATGTAGGGAGATGCCCTTGCTTAAAAATGCTGGTTGATATTTCTTCTAATACTGGCCCAAATATGTGCCAGAATATTTGATAAAATTCAACTGGAAGTCCGTCGCATCCAGGAGACCTTTCTAACTTCATACCTTTGAGGGGATTTTGTCAAATCATCAATTGTTATTGATTGGTCACAGCTTTCGCGACATGAATCTGGAAGTCTTTTCGTTATATTAGCTAAAACATCTCTAGTTGCAGTTTCCTCGCTTCCCTCAGATTTATACAATGATTTGTAAAATTCGGATATTGTTTCAATCATTTCTGCATTTGAGCACACTGATACTCCATCATTAGTCTTCAGTGAGCGCATTAATTTCTTTATACCTCTTGCTTTTTCCAAATTACAAAAGTAACGTGTATGCTTTTCGCCCTCGCTGTGCATTTGTGCTCTTGACCTTATTTTGGCACCGTCAAACTGATATTGCTCTATTTCATTTAGTCTACCTTTTAATTTAACTAATAGTTCGTAATAATTATATTCCCCATCATTAATTTTCTTATTAATTTTACACAACGACCTCTGAAGCGCTTTTTTACGCTTTCGTATTTCACGTGCTTTCCTAATGGAATACTGCCTTGAAATATATTTCAGGTCTGATTTAGCATCTTCCCACCAGTCTGTTATACATTCATACGAACCTCTTCTTTCATCCCAATGCCTCCAACAACTATCCACACATTTGCGGTAGCAACTATCTCGTAGCAATGCTACATTAAGTTTCCAAAATCCATCTCCTCGTTTGACCCAGTCAGCATTGTCTAATGTGATGGAAAACATATTGTGATCAGAGAAAGTTACTGGTTTTATGTTAGTTTTACACATGTAACCTTTCAATGAGCGTTCTACATAGATCCTGTCTAACCTTGAAGCTAACCTTCCATCGGTTGAAAACCAAGTAAATTCCTGGCCTTCTGGATTTTCAATCCGATAAGTGTCTAACAAGCTTTTATTTTCACAAATGTGTTTCAAAATATTATACGATGTGTCATTAAAATTAGACCTAGAGTTTCTGTCTTTAGCCTCGTCTAATATGCAATTAAAGTCACCGCCCATAATTAGGTTTTCAGGCGTTCTGTCTTGAATTATTGTGGAAACATCATTTAGAAATTCACGGCGCAATTGATGAGAGGTAGGTGCATAAAGGCACATCAAATTTAAACTTGTGTTTAGTACATCAATTAATACACAAATCCATCGTCCATTTGGATCTGATGACGACGATATAACGTCAACATAGTTGAGACAGCGGGGCAGGATAAGAATGGCCACTCCCGCACTATTATCTTGTGATAAAGAAAAAAAAATCTGCCCTTTTGAAATATCTTTGAGAGATTCATACACTTCACCTTTTTGAATTTTGGTCTCTTGTAGAAAAGCAATATCAACTCTCTCATTTGCTAATTCTTCAAGCAAGTGGAGCTGCTTGAATTCGGTATTTATTCCTCTGCAATTGATGGTGCAGATAATCATAATTTGTAAAACGATATTTACAACCGCCATCATTAGATTAACTAGATTTGGGTTTTTTAGCTCGTTTCTTAGACCATTTACCTAATTTTCCTGCGAATTCAATATTTCCTAGTTCTACCACAGACAAATATTCATATTTGGAAATATCAGAATCATGGCGCAGTAGACGATATTTCACGCCTATCGCCGTTACATATGGCACTAACACTTCACCCCCTTCTGATCGGTACATTACCATTTCATCTTTCATCTGTGAACTCTGTGTTTGAATGGACACATCTGATTCTGCAACTGACATTGTATCATCATCCATATCATTTACTTCAATCTCAGATTCTGAGCTATTGTCTTCTTTATGACGCTTATTGCTACTTAAGTAACATTTGGCAGGAGCATCATTTACCATATCTTCAAGCTGACTTAAATCAAGTGGGCTTAGCGGAAAATCGACTGAACTTTCTGTCTTCTGAGTCCTAAACTTATCCTGTCCTAATTTTAATTCATCTTCTAAGGATGAAGTCATATAGGCTGGTGAGAAGATCGTGGCCATTTTGTGTAGAGCATCGCTGAATGACCATCCTGGCACTATGATGCATTGGAGATTCCGGGAGCTTGTTATCACCAGCAAGATAGCCATCCACCCATGTTGCCACCAAGATATGCGACGATGGAGTACCACAGCCCGCGAGTATTCAATCAGGTTCAAAAGTAGAAGGGAAATAGCTTGGAGGCCAAGGAATGTGGCTGGAATGTTTCTGAAGGAATAATGACCCGAGTACACTCGGACCTGGACTCTGCCCCACAGTCGCTTCTGGAGGACCAGATGGAGGGGCGGCCGGGTTAGTGTGTTGGCGGGTGGGTCGGTAGGCACGCGGGTTGGTGGGCAGTTGGGCCCAAACCTGAAAGATGTGCTAATAAAATCAAAGTTAGACCCAATAGTTTCTGACAACAATGACAATAATAGCTTCTTAAATACATTACCCCAAACCAATGGTGAATTAACTTGAATGCAATTCTGTCTACAGAACATGTTTTAGCTTTCATATGCACACTTATCTTAGATCATATAGGATCAATCCCAGCTTCCGCCTGTTGAAGCGCCCTGCCGTATTGTGGTTTATCGATGGCCGTTCATAGTATTATTATTATTATTATTAGTAGTAGTAGTAGTAGTAGTAGTAGTAGTAGTAGTAGTAGTAGTAGTAGTAGTAGTAGTAGTAGTAGTAGTAGTAGTAGTAGTAGTAGTAGTAGTAGTAGTAGTAGTAGTAGTAGCGGTAGCGATAAAGGAGGCGGTGGCGGTGAAAGAGGTAGCAGAAGCGACGGCGGCAGCGGAAGCAGTGGTAGTGGAAGAAAAATCACTGAATCGTTTCTCGGCTAAAATGATGCAAATTCAAATTCAAGGTCATTTATTTCAATAAATATAATTTTACACATAGGTTTATATACACTTCCATATTTGGTGATCATACCCAGGCACACGTGATTCAATCGTAAAGATTGACTGCATCGGCAGCTGACGATGACATGTCTATGTAACTGGTTTTTTTTTTCTTTGGCAATTAGTATTCATGTGATTCTTTAGGCTGGCTTCCAATCTAAGCTTCTCCTGTTCTAACCCTAGAATGTGCACTTGTAGATTAGTTCGTCGTGTTTCTAACCGTCGACATGTCTGGAAATAAATATAGTGATGCCAATAATGGCAATAGAAATCATTTATAAACCACGACGACGACGACGACGACGACGACGACGACGGCGACGACAGCAGCAGCGGCGGACGACGATGACGAAATTAATAATAACCCACGACAAAAATAACAGGACCAGAACCAGAACCAATAACATAAATATCATCACCACCACCGCCGCCTCCGGCCCCACCACCACCACCACCACCAACAACAACAACAACAACAACAACAACAACAACAACAATAATAATAATAATAATAATAATAATAATAATAATAATAATAGCAGCAAGAACAACAACAACAATAACAACAACAACAACAACAACAACAACAACAACAACAACGGCAACAACAACAACAACAACAACAACAACAACAACAACAACAACGACAACGACAACAACAACACAAATACGGCACCAATGCCAGCCCAGAACAATACTAAAAAACAACAGTACCACCACAACCAACAACACCATCGGCGGCGGGGACGAGGAAGTCAATAATATAAATACCCACAACAAAAATAACAACACTAGAAACAACAACAAAAATATCAGCATCATCAGCATCAGCATCAGCATCAGCATTAACAACAGCAATAGCAGCAGCAGCAGCAGCAACAGCAACAGCAACAGCAACAGCAACAGCAACGACGACGACGACGACGACGACCACAAAGACGGCAACAACACCTGCCCAAACAATACTAAAACACCACCACCACCACCACCACCACCACCACAACATCCATCAATTCGTCACACCCCACAACCACCACCGTCGCCTACGACGATGACGACGACTAACAACTACGACAACGATGAAGACGACGACTAACGGTGACGACAGTCGAATAGATTTGTGAATGATTGTTCTGAATTAATTAATACCTTCCAAAGCTGGTCCGTTCTTTCTTTCCTTCGTGTTCTCAGTCTATGGGCTGCTTCTCGATTTTTTCTTTTTCTTTCAATAATTTCACACCCTCTAGCACGTGTAGCTGATGAGCAATGTACTGTATCGGGACTCCCTTTCTGCATGAGAGAAAAGAGAAAATAAAGCATGGAAAGACTTATATTGCTAACATTTGACTAACGTGTTATCAATATTTGGATATCTAACTGCCATAAATACGATTATATATATAATATGTTTGCTGAGACCTCTAAGGTTTTATTAAACTTGTTGTTGAAGCAAGTTGTGAGTTTGGATGCCATTCCTCGGATGATTATTCCATAAATGGTGATCTGTGAATCCTGGTGAAACTGCTGTGTCCTGGAGCTTGAGGACGTATACTCTAATATGTAAACGATAATAATTAAACCAGGATAAGGCTTTCCTAGCCAGTCAAATCCGTGAATAAATTAATGTTTAACGCAGGACTGGTCTATACATGGCTGAACCGTGTAGCGAATATACATATGTAGTCTCTTTGTGACTTTGAATAACCCTGTTCAGCTCTAAGTTCCTAAAGATGATTCGTGCGTTTGTATGGCGCTTCCAGGTTCTATGTTTCAAGTTGTAACTCATGCGTTTGAATGGCGCTGCTAGGCCATGTACCGCTAGTGACGACTCGCGAGTTTGAATGACGTGCCTCTAGCCATGACCTGGGAGTTTAAATGACACCATTTATTCCTGTGCGTCTAGTGATGCCTTGTAATTTTCAATGATACTACTAGGCACTGTACTTCCTATGACAACCTTTGAGTTTGAAGAACACTGCTGTGTTCTTTGCATCTCAGTATCAAGTTTTAGAGTGTGCGTGCGTGCGTGCGTGCGTGCGTGCGTGTTGAGATGCCTAATTACGCGGCTTAATATCCGGTCTAGGGGTAGCTGTTGTTATGCCGTATTCGCTTCTAGGGTGGTCACAGTTAGGTCGTTTGAATAGGCGTGTTATCCCCAACATGCCCTATTAATGACTTTAGTAAACATCCTGTTAGCAGAATTTCGAGCTAAACTGGTGTGTGGGTGCACGTATATGGTGTTGAAAGGTAATATGCATCTTGCAACGAATGATGAACGAGTTTATGGAGTGGGGGTGGGGTGGGGTGGGGTGGGGGTTGGGGGTTGGGGTTGGGGGAGGGTCCTTTGACAATGTTTGGGCGCCAGAATCTTTATCCAAGTGATTTCACTTCTTAGCCTTGACACGTATACACCCACTAAAGCTTAGTCTCAGGTTGTTACTGGGTCCACTAAAGGTCTTATTATTATTCTGTGGAGCAAACACAACCCCACACCCAGCCAATCTCGCCACCACAACATTTTTCCAACCGCCGCCATTTTTGTAGCGGCCCGTGGGCTATGTTTCTCTATATATCATTTGAAACAGCAAAGGTTATCTTGCAGACCGTTTTATGCCCAGTAGACTTACCGTTTTAATGCTGGACTCAATGACTGTCAAATCCAGGGACGCACTGTGCCTTACGCTATTGCGTTGTGTCTGAACTGATTGGACACTCTGTAACTGGGCTGATTGGACAGTGACATCCCAGCATGTTCCATGCGTTAGGCTCTCACTTTGCGACTGGACTGACTGTACAGGAACACCCCAGCACGCATCGTGCATTAGACTCTCACTATGCGACTCAATTGACTGGACAGACACATTTTGGTAAGCGTCAGAAGTTAGAGTCTCACGGTGTGACTGGACCATTGGTGGCGCAATGTACAAGAATTCATCCATTCCTATGTGATTACTGTGGTTTTCCAAGGCTAACAACAAACAGAAATCGGGGAGACGCTGATCCTCGCTACCACATTCTGCCATACTGATGTCATAATACGGAATACAGTTCAAACGATGCCTCATAGCGTCCCCTTTTCTTTATGTAGACTCAATCTCTCCTAATTGATATTTCCTACTGACGAAGGGTTACTACTTGTACATGGATATATTTATAGCAAATTCAAGGATGCTATTTTTTAACATAGGAAGATCCCCTCTAGGGGATTTCCCAATTAGATGTCACAGCGAAATCCTTGCGTGTAGGAGGAGGATGCGTCATTGTATATCTCGTGATTTGTTCACTGATAACACGGATATTCTAGCTAAATCACAAAACTTCTAAACTGAACATCCTTAATCCAAAGCCACCCACATCTTATTTCTACGCTGAATACCGACAACCCACACACCCCAAATCCTAACCTGAAAATAGTTGGTCACGCTTTTATGATTAAGTTCATGGTTAATTTATTTCACCTTTCCAGAGTATCAATCTATCAATCTGACGTCATATGGCGTCATAATCAGTTAAGTGGCATGTATGATGACGTCATAATCATTACGTCATAAATGATTCTATTTGGCCTGTCTTTAACTGTTAGTAGTCCGACACGTTGTACGAATTGTATGTCTCTACTATTTAATAAACATAGGCAGCATCAGCGCCCCGTCAAATTAGTTCCAAAATATTCAATAGCTTACCTGCATAGTTTCCTGGAAATTTATAGTCAGGGAGTTCAGAGATCGATCGATCCCAACACGAGCGAGGTGTGGGTGGAGCTTAGTTAGAGACGGGCGGGGCATAGCTAAAATGTAAAGGTCCATTAGAACAGATATATGAGTTATTTTAAGAGTTTAGAGAGCAACAGCTCGGGCCAACACTATTGCTTTATGCATCCAGCAGAGCCTCCTGGCCACACATAAACTCAATTCAGTCTATAGTAAAACAGTCTATAAGGAAGACAGTGTGGACCGACAACAATGCTCTCAGAGACAGGTGGTCGCTTTACGCAACACATTACTATATGCTATGTTAATGGAGGGATCCGATTTGTCACTCAAGTATCTGACGTCAAAATTAATTATGTCACTCGTTAGCTGACCTCGCAATAAAAACGTCCGTCTGTAAAGTCGAAGAGTCTGTCACGTAAGTGTACGAATTGTATGTCCGTAGCTGAATTTACAATTTAATAAACATTGTGTTGAATATTTTGAAACTACGTAGACGTGGGTGTGTTACTGTCTATTGCTGCCAGATTAGGTTCAGAATATTCAACACAGCTTACACGTATAGATATCTTGAAACTTAGATTCTGTGAATCCAATTGTCTGAGTGTTAACATCGATTCCATCACGGGTACGAAGTGGGCGGAGCTTATCTAGAAGTGGGCAGAAATAGCGAGAAATGGATCCCAATATAGCATGACTATGACTGTTTTAATAGACAGCATCGTTTTGGGTCTCAAAAGCAGATATCCGCTATAGACAATTCTTAGATACGCGCATATATGACTGAATATGGATGAGCGTATCTCGGTATGATTTAATGAGATCTCATTTTCATCATGCTTCAGTGATTCACTCCTAAGGCCATCGCAAACAGGGACATTACACATGTTAACGACAAACCCCTGAAAGACTAAATTATCTGCTATGTCTAGCATATTCTGTTGAATACTTTGAAATTAATATGACTGGAAGGCATTGCTGCCTAGCGCAGCAATGGATTCCAGTCATATTAATTTCAAAATATCCAACAACTTTCCTGTTTGTTTGCTACGAGAATGCGATATGGGGAATTTATCGGTGAGCAGGTTAACACGACTCTCTGTTTATATGGGTATAAATATCCTTTCGCTTACCTCAGAAGAAAATCGGGGTGAATTCTCAGGTTTGTTGATGATTCAAAGCTCGACTAGGGTGACAAGGAATTGAATGTATGATATTTTAGTTTTGAAGTGAAAATTGTTGAGAGTACCTTTATTAACCGACTGAAAGGCTGTACTCTAGTATTCAGGGGTCCGGTATAGCACATGTATAGAGCTTGGTCTCTTACTCTGAGTGGGGTGCAGATATGCCCCTTCTCTTGTTCGTGTCACGGAATAGATGGCGGAATGATTTTCGAACTGGCATTTTACCGTCATGCTCCAGTGGAAACATTCCTGTTCTCTTCAGTTTGATGTCTGACTAACCCGTGATCACTTCCAAATTCATCACCACCACCACCACCACCACCACCACCACCACCACCACCACCACCACCACCACCACCACCACCGCCTAGGACTAGGGTACCGTCGTCATTCGTCTCCCTTGAGGAAGAGAGGCATACCTGTGTGAACTCGGTCTTGTCCTCATTCATAAAACTGGTTGTGACTTTGCACTATTTAGCAAATATTGATCGAGGAAAAATAAGAGCAGCTGTTGTCCAATGTTCTTAGAAACGGGCCAAAATTAGCGTTTTTGCATCTGTGTGTGCTCTTATATCACCTCCCGGAACGTTTGTGATGAAAGCTAAATTGCATTCATATCTTGAGATAAAATAGATGAAATATAATGCACTCTGCTGAATATTGCTCCATCTGACAACCTTGGGCAAGATCTGATTGGCCCTAAAAACATGGCCGACCAATCGAATACAATGCCCTGCGTATGAATGGCGAATTTGACTGTTAATGAATTGTCTTTATATACGATATTATAAGGCATTTAGAGCCATCACTCGGCGATCAGATGATTCTAAAATTTAGTTATTATTTATCAACTTGATTAGCCTTTCTTGTAAATTCAGCCATTTTCTATCTAGAATTTAATTTGCATTATTTCAAGCTCAGTTGGAGACTGTAGCGACTTAAATGTAAATTGCACATATTGATATATGGTATTGTACAGCGGCATCTTGTTTAAACCTCCTGTTAATTCATTCAATTATCTTACATTATTTGGAGGCTATAAGGAATTAATACATTTCTATCATTGACCAGTACAGTTAGTTTAAGTAATTTCTTCAATAGCTGTGTTCTAGAATCAGTGAGAAATAGGAAACCTATTTACCGAATCTTCAATCTTCCGATGTTGACTCCGGGCCTCGAACCAAGGCCCATCTTACTAAGTCGGTATCAGAGCATGATCATCATCTTAAGTGTCCGTATAAGACGCAAAATTCTGCACTGGCGAGCATGTCAGGATTTCTTATTTTTGGCAACCGCAGCCCTAAGATAAGATGATTCTAGAGTCATCATGCGGCATAAAATGGTCATAAAAATTGTTAATAGACCTTTGCCACATTAGCGTATTTTGGGGAAAATATCATCCCAGAATGCATTGCGCATACCACTTCTAGCTGGTAATTATGATAGCAGCATTGCAAATAGCATTACTTTACTAGTAGAATCAGATACAACACACTTTAAGCAGTTTATATGTAGAAATAATTTCATAATGTTATTGAAGTCATGCATCATTGGAAAGCTAGCCCAACTTCCTATACATTTCCGTATTAGTCTTTATGATTTTGTAAAATTTAATACAGTTGATTGTAATTTAAAAACAGACTCTTTTGTTCACTTGATTTAATGATGACGATTATTACTGTATTCTGCAGCTGTAGTAGTACTTGTAGTAGTAGAAACACCATGCAGCTGCAATCAGTTGCTTTTTCGATTTTAACCCATGTGTCTTATCCTCAGCGGAAATCCCTAGCTTCCTCAGGTTCATTCTTGATTTGAATGTAACTAATCCTGCTTTCTTGAGGTCACCTCGTATCATGCTTAGGAGATTTATGCAATGCCGTCCTCTCCTGGCTTTGTATTTGCTGGCTCCCAGTAGGGCGAATTTCAAGGCGGTCTTTTAGCGCATGGCCAAACATGGACCATCTTTGCTGGGCGACTTTTACATGCAGCGACAATGTATTATACATCTTGTATAGTGCATCATTCGAAATTATGCTGTCTGGCCATTGGTGTCCAGTGATGGAGCGTAGGTGTTTGCGATGGCAGGCATCACGTTTGACAAGAGCTGCCTTTTTAGCTGCCCAGCTGTTACAGTTTGTAGCCGCCAGGGGCCCGCGTGGATCTGCCGCTTGCCGGTGTTGTTGCTGCTCATCGGCCAGCCTTTGGGTTGGGGAGCGGTCGCCGTGCATCTCTGGTGTCCACAAAAACCGACCTCCAGGGCTGGTGGAACGATCACGTTCCAGTGGGCTTATGCAGCCATTGCTGCGAAAATTGAACACTACCGTATTGTCCCGGCTGTTCGTGTCCCCGGTGTGTCTAGCCGTCATTTCAAGGGTGGAAAGAACGGTGCTAGCACAACTTACTTACTTGATTATAGTAACAAACAACTTTTGTATGCTTGTCACTTACGAACGGTGTACTTGAAACGAGAGTGGTGAATATATTGGGATTATGTCTTGCCGGAGGTACCTAACCGATCTAGTCATATATAGATGGTATCGTGAAAGGTACCACTGTGGGGGAAAGCTCCAGTTAGGGTACATCAGGTGGTTTAATATAAACTATAGCTGCCTCAGTCTGGCCAAAGTTTAATGGTTTTGCGAGAGGAAAGTGCCTAGCGCGGGCCTCCGTCACAGGAAAATGCCTACAACGCCGTAGCGGAGGAAGAGAGAAGATAGGAGAGAGAGAGAGAGAGAAGCCATCATGCATAATATGCAGGGTAAAAATGGAGAACCCATACCAAACGGTGTCAAGGATGACTGCATCTTTACTGTTTACTTGAGAGGAAATATGTGACGGTGCAGTACCGTGCTCCGCATGGAGGACGGCCGAGGGAGAAAAACGACCGACAATAACAATGCGGAGGAAGAATGGGGAACCAATACCTCTTTGTGCCAAGGATGACTATATCCTTGCCATTCGTTTGAGAGGAAATTTACGACGGTACCACACCGTGGCGCCTTGTGAGAAGGCAACCGGTGGGAAGCTAACTATAAAAATGTGAGAAAACGGTGGATGTAATCTCACCGTTTGCGTGCAAATGCCAGAGAAACATCCCACGGTAACGAAAATGAGGAGGAAAATTATGTTAGCCTTCACTACACAAGGTAGGGAATATAAAATTTTGCGAGAGGAAAATGCCTCGCACGGGCCACCGTCAAAAAGAAAAATGCCTTCAATGCCGAAGCGGAGGAGGAGAGCGGTAAAAAGGGCTGCCCTCCTATTCTACAAAGAGAGAGAAAAATTATCATGTGTACTTATCCTAATATAGTTATTTTACTGTTGTGTGCCTACGGTGTGTACGTGAAGATGTAGTGGCTGATTTCCATTGATTTCAGCACCGCTGTCTTATGAAAGTTAAAGATACAGTTTTAGTTGGTACCATCTAATTTTTGTGTACCTAAAAATGGCCTAGACTAACTTTTAGTTGTAAGTCTAAAACACATATTGTAGATATGGGATTGTCTTGTGGGAAGTCATGACCCCGCTGGATAGCTTATATTTACGAGTAAGTCCTAAGTGAAATTTATATTTGAAAATACCAGGTGAGCTAATGGACCGGTTGACTGTATATCTTTTTATTTAGTTTATTATTATACGATAACTAGTTGACATCAGCCAGTGCTGATGATACACAGTTTCGGCGAAACCTGATCGATTGTTGGATAAAGTTTTATCATAAAATTGAAACAATCGAATTGATTAGAATAAGTTCCACGGTTCTGAGTTGATGGGTATCTGGAAATAGTTGAGATGAAAGTTGTTGCTGTTTAGTCGGCACACACTTTTATAATATTCAGCAGTTGGTTAGACTAGTAGTTTAGAAAATAATCAATGTATAAGAACCGATGGAATCGTACGTGACAAACGGACTTAGTTGATGACGATAGGCATTCCGATTCTCACACGAGAATAGAACAACACCAGCTGGCAATGAGATCATACAGCTCATGTGCCTATTAACTCTAGTATCCTACAGGCTTATTCACGATAGGCAATGGACAGGACATGAACGTTGTAGCGTCCTGTAGGAATTAATAACACAATCGAAATTTGTATATCAACTATATGTCACTCATACAATGGCATGCAACAACAACACATTCCGTAATGTTGTTAGTTTTGCCTTTTGTCAAGGGCATCGTTGATCTACGAATCCGTAGTTTCTAGAAGGACTGGAAAGCTATGCTCAGCAGTACTGCAAAGTAGTGATCCCAGGATTTTACTTTTCTTCCATGGTTCGCTGCCATATAGTGGATTGTCATTTTCTTTAGTTTCATGCTTTGTAGATAGGTATATGTGTATGAACTCTGTTTTGGATTCATTCATAAAGAGAGTCTCAATTTTTAGTTTGCTTGCAGCTATTGGGAGAAGTTCGTCAAGGGGTTTCTTTTTCTCGTCTTTGAAGTCCACATGTTATTGAGGAGCACAATGGGCCACAGAATGGTTGGTGGCCAAATGGGTTCTTAGGCCTGCGTAGCACGATAAGGGTGCCTTGACCTATAGCATCGATGGGAATGTGGGTTGACATTTCTGAAGCCATGGCTCAATCAACGTACCAAATTTAAGTTCCAGATCAATTGTAATGCATTTAAACGACAGCATTCAGAACTTTACAATGGCGTCAACCAAGCAAGAAGATAGCCGCATTAAACGGGTGCTTTTACAAGACCATGTTAGACACATCTAGCCATGTGATGGTATATCCACAAGAAGTTAGAGAATATCTTGAGGCATGTCGTTATGCCATCGACAGTATGGAGCCCAATCAACCAGCCGATGCAGCCTACATTGTGAGTTTGATCACTCGTGATCAACTACACAAAGATGTAGAGCAGTTCTTTGCTGCTTGTGACACGTGGAACGAAATTCATAACCACGTCGTCCAGTATTTCGTGTCCGCTAATGAGAAAGAGCGATTAAAGTGTCAACTTGAAAATACTAAGTAGAAGCCCAGCAAAATCCTCAATACATTCATTCATAGGTACAGAGCAATGTGTTGTAAGGCATATTCCATCAACCATGGAGACAGTTGCTGCTTAGCGATTCAAGCCTATCTTCGATCATTGTCCGACATTGTCCGACACATCCTTAACATGACATATCATATTTAAAGGGAAGCACACGTTAGAAGACGCGATAAGGTACACAGAAGAGCAACTGAGCAAGAAGATATAAATGACCTTCTTGCCGACATGAACCTGAACAGCCACCCAATTAGGTATGAGGAACGCATGGCAACTGGCAGGGCAGGATCAAGTATAAACTACCCACCAGAATGGATTAGCTAATTTAAAAACTTAGAAGTCAGAATGGTAGAACTACAGCAGAAACGTTTCCAATATATTTTCAAAATGGTAAATGGTATGCTTGTATCACACGGGTCAGCATATGTGACACCAGCGCTATCATCATCACCGTCAGAGCCCAAGCAGAAAAAGCAGTTCCGCTCCTACAACTGTGGCCAGATTGGTCATACAAAATGATATTGTCTGTAAAATAAGGGTTCCAATCAGTCTAAAAAGCAAACACGACAGAAAAAAACAATAAGTAGAATTTCGAACTCTTATAATTGTGGTAAAGTTAGGCATATCACGACTGATTGTCATGGGTGTGTGTGGTGGATATTGTCTGGAAAATAAGGGTTCCAATCAGTCTAAAAAGCAAACACGACAGAAAATCAATAAGTAAAATTTCGAACTGTTATAATTGTGGTAAAGTTAGGCATATCACGAGTGATTGTCATGGGGGTGTGAAGTGGGGAAGGGGCCACGAATGCTACCCCAAATTGGCCAAGCGACACATCAGCAGAGATCACCACCGCCGCCGATGACCTCCCGACCATCACAAGTATACTTGACTTGCAATCAGCCCAGCCATTACATGATGCAGTGCCTGACCAATTATCACCTGATGGAAATTGATGAAGTTCATTCAGCCTCGGGATCTGCGAACATTTAAAAAGACAATGGCAGCCACCTGATGAGAAATGACGACTACCAATACAGAGATGGGGGTTGTCTTAATGGGATCAAACAAAGACGCATATGGTAGAAGTGGTTGTGGCCATGGCTGTCATAGTCCATATGTGGAGTGCCGCCATGTAGACGGGAGAAAGCAGTCTAATGGCTGAATGCGAAGCTATGCCAAAGTGGTGTCCAATGTGGCACATGATGACCGATGACGTCATTGGAGTAGATGGGCCGAAAACATCGAGAGTGGGAGCCAGCGACTAAGAGGTTACTTGTCCAGCTACAACTAGATACGTACAGTCATTGCAAGAAAGGCAAATGATACCGGTAAGCATAGCGTTGATATTCTAATAGATACTGGTGCCAGTAAATCGCTTATTAGAAGTGCTATTTTGAAGAGTATCTTAGGCGCTAGATCCCTAAGGAAGACGCAGATACGCTTAACCATGAATGGTTCTACCATAGACGTGGTCAAGTTTCAAGGTGCTAGGCCAATACCTGTCATGATTGTAAGGAAAATGAGTCAGGAATGGTTAATTGGGGAAGATGCACTGCATGCGGGTGAAGCAGTGATAGATTTTAAGAAAGCGGAAATGAAATGACATGGGCTGATATAAATTGCATATTCCTTTTAGGCAGCAGAGACAATACTATGCTGAGGCCAGTCTTACAGAAACGACGGAGTACACAGTTATTGACAAAGTAGTCAGTGGTTATGCCGATAACTTTAACACCACTCATCCCAAATAATTAGATAGGAAGTCCTTAGTTGAATGAATGATCCCTACTAATTGTCATCCTATTAGACAGCATGGATATTGAATTCCTTCAATGAAAGCGCATATTATTAAGGATCAAATTAAAGAAATACTTGAAGCTGGTGTGATTAGGCTATCATCATCAGCTTGGGCGTAGACTATTAACGTCTGACTGAGACTGTATCCAGAGATAGCTACGTTATACCGAATATCTCTGACATTTTTGATAGCGTGCAAGGTGCACTGCTATTTTCTACAATGGACTTGGTCTGGGTATTGTCAGATAGCAATGGCCAGCAAGGACATTGAGAAAACAGCTTTTGTATGCCCGAATGGCTCCGGATGTTCTTTAGGCATAGCAATTCAGGTACCATATTTCAGCGAGCAATGAATTCCGTTTTTGAAAGCTAAATAGGAAAATGCTTGCAGGTATTTGTTGACGATACTGTAGTTTACTCTAGCAACGCGAATGAGCATGCTCATCATTTAGCTCTTGAGATGGAGAGATTTCGTCAGCAGAATCTGCAGCTCAAATGGAAGAAGTGTGATTTTGCGAGTAAATTTGTTGATTTACTTGGCTATCACATCTCTGCGGCAGGTATTCATCCTCAGAATCAGAAGGTGAAGTTCATTCATGAGATGATACATCGGCAAGATGCCACTGGAATCTGGACAATATTAGGTGCAACTGGCTGCTATAGGTCATGCATACCAAGTTACACAGAGATAGACAGACCACTAGGAGAACTGAATAAGAAGTGCAAACGCTTCACATGGGATAAAGTACAATAATTGACATGTGACAAGTTGAACAGCTTGCTGTGCTATATTAGCGTACCCAAATCTTTAAAAACTGTATTGTTTGCACACTGATGCATCTTCCTATGCGATATGTGCAATTTTATTTCAAGAAGATGATCAAGGTATTGAAAGGGATATCCAGGAGGTAAGGAGACACATAAAGACAGCCAGCTTAACTGGCTGGTGATTCAGAAAGAAGCTTATGCAGTCGTCTATGCCATTACGAAATTGTGTCCTTATCTATTTGTTGACTGACCACAAACCACTTAAGAGTCTATTTGTGGGAGAGATAAGGAACACGAAGCTCCGACGTTGGGTTGTGCTGATAACCAAGTATGGATGTAAGATTGAGTATATCAAAGGTGCCCATAATATCTGAGCAGATATGTTGTCCCGTCTGGGAAACCTTGGGAGGCTGCGACGTTTGACACTGCTGACTACATAATCCATGATGTGGATGATGGAATTCAACCATATATACCATTGGAGGCATAGGACATCCCATATAATGAATCATGTGCTGAATAACTCACAGAGCTTCCTGAGATGTTTACTGATGTTCCTGAGGATCACGAGGTGCATAATAATGCATTATATTGCAGATGCGCTCCATCAGCATTGGACTCTGAGTATCCATGTCTTGTGTTACCATCCAGGTACTGTAAACGGGTGCTGGAAGCGGCGCCTAAGCGTGCTGGGCACCAGGGTTTGCAGAAGACATTGTATCTCATTCGTGATTCTTTTGTGTGGAAATCCTTGAGAAAGGATGTTCTTGAAATCTTAGATCGATGCGCTGCATGCCAGGTAAAGACTTTGTCAGACCGTTTATTGAGTCAACCAAATGCAAACAATATATTGTAATGATTGTTGATCACTGCTCTGCATGGGCCAATATTTATTCCATTCGTTCCAAGAAGGTGGATGAGTTAAAGACAAGTTCTGGTGTCCCTGAGATCCTGATAACCAATCAAGAGGGCGAAATTAATGAGAGAGAGAGAGTGTGTTGAAAACCTTGTATAGCGTTTACAGCATTGTAAAGGGTTTATGCGATTGATCATCATAGATCATCATGGTAGTCCATACCACCCTCAGACAAATGTTAGAACAGAGTGATTCCATTGCACACTTAAAGAGTTAATACAAAAGGGAGTTAATAATCAAGCTCGAGCATGGAAAAACGAGTTAGGATCCGCCCTTATGGCCTAGAGAAATTAGTGGAGCCCCGAAAGGAACATCCAGCTCATATCAATCCTGAAGGACAACCCTGTCCTTCTCATCTTCAAGATCAAGCCAGTCCATCTAACCAGGTGGTCGTTGAGCCAGATGTGGCTATGCGAGACGAGGACATGCCTGGTAAACCCGAGCATGAGTCATTGGTCGATGATGAGGAGAAGAGGGAATCAACTATAAATGATGATGACACACATGATGAATACCGATGAAGGTGAGACTCGTCACATATTTGGCCAGCCGCCAATTTCAGCATACAATCTGTGCAAGCACCCACATAGACCAGCTTATTTTACAGTCACACGCATTAGGAAGTCTCGCATTGTTTCATTGATCGCCCGATGTCTGATGCACAGTTTCTTTACTGTATAAATGCTGTCATCACCAAGCACATCTCGTTCAATATCTGCTAGGTTGTCTGACTCACCAGTTCACATTATCTTGTTACAGTTTACTCCTTGTTGTTTACTCACAGTGTCATTGTTTCCAAATCATGCATTATTACAAATTGCTTCTATTTTCATTAATATCGGCAGAATAACGTTACACAATATCTGAAGTAGTTTAGTTCATAGTGGTTATGAGTGGTACTGAGTTCATACGAGAACCAGATTTAACAGCTGAAATAAAATTACGTGTATTTACGGATGAAACAACTAGAACCTGTAGATTACGTTGTGATGAAACATCAGTGATAATAGCATCTACACCTCCTTTAAGGTTTAGGAGGGAAAACAATATTTTCTGGCCCTGGTGAGTTTAGAAAAATTAATGTTTTGTGGGATTGCTTTGATTATGTTGTCAGCACTACTTGTTAAACGACCACAATGGATAACATTAAAATCATGTGTGATTAAATTAAACATTGATGAAGCTAGATATAGATTGGATAATGAATTTGTCTAAAGTTTTCATGCTGTTAGTTATAGGTTACGTGATTGTAATTCATAGTAAGAGGACACCCAATCTCAGTAAATGTATCCAACATGATGGGTGTGCATCCGCCATTAAAATCATGCATATCACTAATTAACAATTAACTATTATCAGAAGGATTCGGTGGCAGTATTATCCATTAGTAATGATGGCAGCCATATCAAAATGAGTACCTATTAATGGACAGTTCTCTGAGTCATACAATAAGGATGAGGGTGTATGGTAAGCTAAATTCATTGATGATGTGCATATAAGCCTTGTCAAGGCCCATGATAAACCAAAAATATAGTTTGCCATTTTATCATCTTGTTCAGCAAATGGCAAGCCTTATCTTTGAAAAAACTATTTTTGACTGTTTGTGTTTACGGCATTATTATACTAAATGTACACTAATTTGTTGAGTGTGCCAAGGGGAAACGTTTGTGGCAAGTGAGTGTTGGGCATAATTACCTAGGGCGTTATCATATTTATCTATAAGCCATCTTGAATTGGAATCGATTGAAAATATTGGTATTAGTTTGGTTGCTGTTATGATTTGATTTTAAATTGGTTGCTATATATTCAACAGCGTTCAACGCTATACACGCACATACTCTTGTCTGTAGCGAGAATTAAATCCACAACTCAGCCATAGCGCCTAGTTGACAGGTATAAATTATCTATAGCAGTATTGATATGATTGTTAGGAAACTGGTTGTTTAGCATCACCGGTTTAACTCTATATCTTAAGGCCTAGTTGTTCAACAAGATTTCATTGCCAAATCAGCAAGAAATTGGTGATGAAATGTTGGTATATCTTGGGAAAGACGTTGCTGCACATTAATCCACAACATTTTGTAAGACGGTGGTCTAAGATGGCATATTAGACAGCAGATATGATACTCATCTTGGAACACATAATGTGGTTAATTAAACTGATTCTTCACGACGTAGGATACAGCGACGGTATTTTGACTCACACGGCCATATCAGCTGTTCCAGAGAAGCCCTGGAACTGGATATGCTACATGCTGGGTCAAGGATCGAGTCTCCGATGCTGGCTCATGTGTGAACACCATTAGTTAACGAGGCCTAATATGAATATCTCTGTCGTAATCGAATCAGAAAAGTTCAGACAGAAATCGGTGTATAGCTTATCAGGCAACATTGGAATGCGAAAGAATGCATGGTAGTCCGAGTTGATACAGATGTTAAAATAAGATTGTTATTATAATGCTATCAGAAATTCGTCAAATCGATCCGGATGCACATATTGATATACAGCATTGTACAGCCGTGTCTTATTTAAATCGCCTGTTAATTCATTCAATTATCTTAAAACATTTGAAAGTTATAAATAATTAGTAAATTCCTATCATATACCAGTACAGTTAGTTTGAGTAATTTCTTCAATAAGTGCGTTCTAGAATCAGTGAGAAATAGGCAGCCCATTTCCTGAATCGTAAATTTTATGACTTTGACTCTGAGCATTGAGTCAAGGCGCATCTTAGTAAGTTGGTATCAGAGACCAACCATTATCTTAATTGCCCGTATGAGACCCAAGCGTCTGCAATTCTTCCAATCAGAACATAGTCTTCCAGACTTCTTTTATAATCATATTAATACATACGTTAAGTAAGACTTCCTAACTTGTCACTATCCTATATAATTAAGTTATTCTGAGTGCAATGGAGCCATTCAGACAGTGCCATTTATTTGATGTCCTGAAGAAAACTAGGTACACTGGCAGGTGACCTGCATATCGGTATCTTGGCTGCCAGTACAAACATCTCCAGGGGCTGTGCAACATAGTCCAGAAAGTAGGTGATGTAACTTATTAACAATGCCGTATACATAGCTTAAATGTATTCAATATGATTCTTACAGACTCACCCAAATTCAACATAGCCACATATAAATATGTGTAATATCAACCAAATGTGATGAATCAGACGTGGGTCTCATGCTCTAAATCAGATTCATATCCTCCAGAATGACCTTCAAATATAATTTACTATTTAATTAAATTATTTCTTAGGCTATTAATTCAGCATTCGTATCTCAGAGAGAATGAACCTTCAAAACCCAATATGTATTTAAATGAGCCGGCAGTCAAACTGTACTTACTAAATATATTATGTTCAAGGCACAGTCTCGACACAACGACAGACAGTCGCCAACTCTGTCTGGCTCAATGAGTATTACTTACTTATACATATCAAAACTCATGTTGTACTAATGTATCTAGTATTGTGCTGCACTAGGCAATAGACCATTCCAAATGTATAATCATAATTACTGTCTGAATGTGAAAATGACATCAGAGGAATCTGTCCGTAAATAGCGACCATAAAAGGATGTCTGGTACAAATACAATAACATGCACCTCTCACTCTCGACAGTCATTGGATTGCTGAATTGTTTTCACACATTTGCTTGATGTTCTCGTCCCATTCATACTCCCTATTTCCAACAGTACGATTCTTATTTCAAAATCACCGTATCGCAAGCTCCGTATCTTACCACATATTCGTCTTCCATGCATACCTTCCAGTCTTATTATCGCACAAAGTTTTCTCACTAGCCTATAAGCTTTTAATAATTCCCCCACAGTCTGATTTATAATTTAGATTCTGACCTCTGAGGACCGATGTGTGACTTCATCTATAGTATCATCTGCGACTGTGAGGATCATTTCAAACCTCTCCTGATATAAACGCTGAAATCTATCTGTTCATGTGCGGAGGTAAGCTCCATGCACGTGGCAATGAGAAAAATGCGATCATATGATTCTCGATGTCCTCCTTCACTTAAACAGGAATGAATCCAGTCGTACGCGCTTCTTAAATTACAGAATAACATACGAAGTTATTCGTAGCTCAAATATCAGGACGATATACAGTGTTTGCAAATGATGTAGCGGGATCGACATGTCCATACCGATTGCACAACACTTAAATAAATCCGTATCAAGCAATGGCAATGTCACACTCATCGAAAATGTTGCCTTATTGGAATTGAGTCAAGAAATTCCCACAGAACTAACACATCAGGAATCGAAAATAGGAAGTTTCCTAGCAGGAGACCTGCTAAATATTTTCTGATACTAGTATGATTATATTAATTTTAACTGTAACACGTTTTGCTGTCGTACTCATGAGCGTTGTTTTCCAGGGAGAGAATCAGTACACATGAACTGACTAATATCTGTTTTCGGGCAAATATTCTTACAACTCGAGGGCCATTCTTGAGATCGTTTTTTTTTTCAATAGTCTTACGTTTTTACCCATCTTTATCAGTTTATCATGGGCTTCACAGCCATCACAGTAGTATGGTGTTTAGGTCCCCAACCCACCTGGCGAGACAAGCAACGCGGATCTCTACTTCTTGCATCATTCGCCGTGCTTCTTGGGACTATTTCCTCAAGTTCGATGCATCTCCTGATTCGATCTCTATCTGTATTTGTTAACACCACAAATTCCAATTGGGCACGCTGGGAAGTGTGTGCAATTACTCGAAAGAAGCGCAGTGCTTGATGCCGAGAACATTATACAAATGTTGGTGAAAGTATTTGCGCTGTACATGGTTATTGCCATCTTATGGATCTGTCAGCGGCACCATGATTTTGAAGATTGTTATTGTTAGCGCTGCTGCTGCATCCGATGGTAGTTTATTCCACATAGGTATTGTTCCTGGAATGAAGCTGAATTTGAAGACCTCTACTACTGAACGGCATGGTAGAAGTTTGAAGCTGTGAATATATCGTGTCTGCCTGTTGGCAAAAAAGGTGGTATGTTATCCTGTATATGAGTATTAACCGTTGTTGGGATCTTCTTTTTCCTAAGGACTACCAGTTTAGTTGTCTTGCAAGATCGGCTCCGCTTGTTCAGACCGTTGGTATGGTTGTTTTAGGACAACCCGGGATGCTTTGTGCGGAACCCTTTCAAGTTTGTTAATGTTAATTTTCGTGTGCGGGTCCCAGATTGGAGCACAATATTCCAACGCTGGCCGTCCAAGTGTGTTGTAGGCTTTTTGCTTGATTGCCTGGGGACAACTACGCATGTTTCCTTGCAGAAAGTGTAGTGTCATGGTCTTTACAGCTGATGTTGTTTATGTGGTGGTTCCAGTTTATCCTTGATGGGTTATGTGACAAAGAGAGAATCTGACCGCACCATAGTTCTTGACAATCACCAATCAAAATAACTGAGGCTGAGAATACACTTATGTCCTTGAAAAATATACGTGCATCTGGACCCGCCAGCATCAGCAACGAACTGTTTAAGCATGCAGGTGATAACATCTCCAAAACCACCCATACACATAATAACCTCTGCCCTCGTGCAACACCTCCTCGTCGACGTTAAAGGCTCACATTAAGCTGTTCAAACCCAAGAGCATTCCTGGATCGCGCCAAATCTGCAGCTTATTGTGTTCCTCTGCATCATCCGGAAGATCTTGTCCAAAGTGGTACTGTGCTGCATCCGAGAAATGATGGGCAGTTTCACCGCAGCCTGCCCGAATGACTTTAAACGAGAACGCAGCTGCGCAAACGCTGTATGGGCGCAGCGAATGCTCGTGTCAGTAGTATTGTCTAAGCATTGGGGCTGTCACGAGATGGGGAGCATCGACATGTCACAGGCGTCCGACACAATCAAACGATAAAAATATATTCGAGCAATCTGGATGAAATGACGATGAGCTGCGACTAGTCAGACTGCTGTTGGCAAATATCAAGTTGACAGTGCGAGTAAGGAATGTGGAGTCTGCAGCGTTCGAGTTCTCGATCGGTTCTCCATGCACTCTCTCCAGTGCTGTTTACACGCTACCTTGCTACAGTCCTTTCATCTGTACGAGAGAATTCCATCAGACCTAATCCACCAGTATCTACACTGGGCCCCCTCCCCCTAAAGATGAACACGCAGACGATGTAGACTTCATAAATGAGGGAAATAGGCCTCTCGATAATGTTCTCCCTATAACTACAGAACAGCATAAGAATGTAAATTATTCATGAAGGAAGCCAAGCCCGAGTTTACCCATGCACACCTATCATCGACAGACGAAGTCAGTGATAAAGGTATTCTGCTATGTGGCAGAGAGGAATGGAGGAAGAACAAAATCCTTGGATCACTGTGCAGCTTATCTGACATCTCTGTACATTGCACTATGGGAAACATTGCTTTCCAGTCCTTTTTGAATCTGTGGATCCGTGGATCACGGACCCCTCTGGCAAATAAACAATGCCTCTATGATATAACATGTTTATCGCAGAAACCCTCGTACTATAATCCAACATCGCTGCCGGACAGTAGGCCTATAACCTCCACCGACATGTTATGGTGCATGTGACTCAACAAAGATGGTTTATGTTTGACCATGTTATGTGAATGCCATAAGACACCCCTGCACAGAAAGCCTTGGAATTTGCTGGGCTCGGACCCAACATCTATAAAGGCCGCAAAGGACGCCACATGACAAAAATACATGGTCCTACGTACCGATCTAAAAATAAAAAAACAGAATTGATTATACTGACGACCAAAAAGAGGCTGAGGGCGCTACGGTCAATCGTTTTGGGCAAGAGAATGGACTGATTGCGGCAGGAGGATGGTTTCAAACTACTGCAGCCGCAGAACACAGTGCACGTACGCACGCACGCACGCACGCACGCACGCACGCACGCACGCACGCACGCACGCACGCACGCACGCACGCACGCACGCACGCACGCACGCACGCACGCACGCACGCACGCACGCACGCACCTTCGTACGTACACACGCACGCACGCACGCACGCACGCACGCACGCACGCACGCACGCACGCACGCACGCACGCACGCACGCACGCACGCACGCACGCACGCACGCACGCACGCACGCACGCACGCACGCACGCACGCACGCACGCACGCACGCACGCACGCACGCACGCACGCACGCACGCACGCACGCACGCACGCACGCACGCACGCACGCACGCACCTTCGTACGTACACACACACGCACGCACGCACGCACGCACGCACGCACGCACGCACGCACGCACGCACGCACGCACGCACGCACGCACGCACGCACGCACGCACGCACGCACGCACGCACGCACGCACGCACGCACGCACGCACGCACGCACGCACAGACACACATATATATATGTATATATATCGTAAATAACGATAGTTACTAATTTTTGTCGAAAATGATGATGTTAAATGGTAATTCGCTTGTAATCTTTTCTGTCCTAAGAAAACCCGTTCTTGTGCATGCTGAAACTTATGGTTCATGGGCCTCTGTCAACGACATTTTACACCGGAACATTTGGTGTATATAATAAAGAAATAAAGAATATTTCATACTCGCTGTAGGAGGCGTGTAGTACTGGAGCGGTACATACGTCCGACATACGTCGGGGGACTGAGACGTGGTCTCCGTTGTAAAATACGTAATAGCTTTGTAGTTAAAATTAATTTTACATCGTAGACATTCATTGAGTATCCATTTAAAACATTTATTCCCGTGGATGGACTAACTATGTGTGGATGCATAAATCATCTTGACGAATGATGGTCCACATAGCTACGATGCCTAGGTGAGCATATAAAATGCATGTGGCGTACTGTAACACGATTTGATTCGGGAGTCTATTTATACATAGCGAGACTGGGAGGAAAAATAAATATGAACTCATTATAAATAATCTAGACTTATATTTTATATATTCGTAATTGAGCGGTTCCAATAAATCCAATAAATCCATTGAAACCAATAATACAGAATGTGAAACGCGGTGGAATATAAATGATAATATGGATTCTGGTCGGCTAAATAATGCTATTATTGTGTGAATACGTAACACCAAATAACGATATATACAATATATACAATGTAGGCCTTAATTGTTACCACCATGATAACAGTCATTGTGGTTTGTTTAAGTAGCCTACAATCAAGCTATCCCCACCACCGTAAGCCATAGCAAGCACCTCGGCTCACTTAGTAAGAAAGATAAATGAGCGAAACTCTAGCTGGGCTGTAAGTAAATAAGAAACAATCTATCCCTGACTAGAGTGGTCTCATCCAAGCAAGGCAGTTATGAAAATGGAAAACTTTCAGGCTTCAGAACATACAGTAATACGCCATGCCTATCATACAGTGTATAATAATTATAAGCATGCCGACCTGATATGGATTAAAATACAGGTATTTACAACTTACAAGATAACGCAGGCTACAGTATATACCAGTTAGACGTTCACGTAATACAGCAATCAGATATGTCGTTGGAGTAGGCCCTATATATGACGTCACGATCAAATACATCATGTGTTAAATGATGCCAGAATCAATATAACGTAGCTCCGTCATGAATCAAGACAGGTCCGCCAAGAAAGTGTACGAATTGTATGTCTTTGGTGAATTTTCCATTTAATAAACATTCTGTTGAATATTTTGAAACGAATTTGCCTGGAAGCTGTTGCTGTTATAGGACAGCAACAGCTCCCATTCAAATTTGTTTCAAAATATTCAACATCTTACCTGCATAATTACCTTGATATTGGGATTCTCTGAATTAAGGGTTCAAATTATACAAATCTATTCCAACACACGTACAAAGTGGGACGGGGCTTAACCAAATGGACCCCGCTATTTGCTATTGGTTGTTAGTAATAATGGATCTGCTTCACACAGGACACGTGAACACAACCAAAGCCTAAATAAACATAGAATATTGACATTAAGAATAACGTATCTGAATGTATTTGGATACTACTGGTAGGTGCTACTCTGCTGTTTCAAAGCAACATGCTCCTAATAGGACGGCTTTGATCTAGGCGTCTGTTAGAATGAGCGATGCTATTTAATTTAACAATATTTACTTAATACGATGGATATGTACATGCTATTGTGTATAAAATACATGTAGCTATATATATATATGATATGTCAGAAGCCACTGCGAAATGTGCCAGTCACAAGGGGAAGCCATGAGCCATTGCAGAGTCTCACATTCACAAGAAGCCACGAGCCATTGCAGAATGTCACAGTCACGAGAGCGGCCACAAGATACTACAGAATGTCAGAGTCAAGAGAGCGACCTGAAGATACTGCGGAATGCCACAGTTACAAGAAGAAGCCACAAGCTACTATGGAATATCACAGTCACAGGCAGAGCCACACGCTACTGCGGAATGTCCCAGACACATGCCACAATCTACTGCGGAATGCCACAGCCACAGGCAGAGCCACAAGCTACTGCGGAATATTCCAGTCACAGGCAGAGCCACAAGACACTGCGGAATGCCACAGTCACAGGCAGAGCCACAAGCTGCTGCGGAATGTCACAGTCACATGTAGAGCCACAAGCGACTGCAGAGTGCCACAGCTACAGGCAGAGCCACCAGCTACTGCGGAATGTCACAGTCACATGCAGAGCCACAAGACACTGCGGAATGCCACATTCACAAGAAGAAGCCACAACCTACTACGGAATGTCACAGTCACATGCAGAGCCACAAGCGACTGCGGAGTGCCAAAGCTACAGGCATAGCCATAAGCTACTGCGGAATATTACAGTCACAGGCGAGCCACAAGCTACTGCGGAATGTCAAGGTCACAGGCAAAGCCACAAGCTATTGCGGAATGTTACAGTCACGAGAGCGGCCACAAGCTACTGCGGAATGTTACAGTCACAAGGAGCAAAAGCGCTCTACTGTAGATTTCTACGGTCACAATACGAAGTCATAGGCCACTGTAGAACGTTACCGTCACAACGCGATATCACAAAATACTGTAACATGTCACAGTTACAAGGAAATACCATAAGCCGCTGCGGAATGTTACATGCAGTCACAAGAATGTCACGAACTACTACGGAACATCACAGCCAAAAGGAGAAGCCACAACCCTCTGCAAAATGCCACATCCACAAGAAGAAGCCATAACCCTCTGCAGAATAGCAAAATCTGATACTACCAGTTATTGTAGAATGTCACATACACAAGAAGCCACAACCTACAGCAGACTCATGTTACAGCCACAGTAGGCCACAAACTACTAGAGAGTGTCACAGTAAGAAAAGATATGCCATAATGTCAGAACTTCCTGCGGAATATCACAGTCACAATGATATGCCAGAAGCAATTGCCGAATGTGACAATCACAAGGTGAAGCCAAGAGTCATTGCAGAATGTCACACTCTCAAGGAGAAGCCACGAGCCATTGCAGAATGTCACATTCGCAAGGAGAAGCCACGAGCCATTTCAGAATGTCACAATCACGAGAGCGGCCACAAGATACGGCGGAATGGCACAGTCAAGAGAGCGGCCACTAGATACTGTGTAATGCCACAGTCACAAGAAGAATCCAAAAGCTACTACGGAATGTGAGAGTCACAGGCAGAGCCACAAGCTACTGCGGAATGTCACAGTCACATGCAGAGCCACAAGCTACTGTGGAATGTCATAGTCACAGGCAGAGCCACAGGCTACAGCGGAATGTCACAGTCACAGGCAGAGCCACAAGCTACTGCGGAATATCACAGTCACAGACAGAGCCCAAGCTACTGCGGAATGTCACAATCACAGGCAGAGCCACAAGCTACTGCGGAATGTCACAGTCATAAGGAGCAACAGCGCTCCACTGTAGATCTCTACGGTCACAATATGAAGTCATAGGCTACTGTACAATGTTACGGTCATAACGAGAGGCCACAAACTACTGCAGAATGTCACAGGCGGAGGGGCATAAACGCGCTACTGTGGATTGTCGCCCTCATAATGTGATATGTCATAGACTATTGCGGAGTGATGCAGCTACAAGCATATGCCACACACTATTACGGAATGTTAGAACGTGATGTCACAAGTTATGGTAGAGTGTCACAACCACACGGGACTGGCAGATATTGTGCCATGGCATTATGGTTGGAACATTACATTAGAAGTTATAGTAGAATGGCATAGTTGAAATGACGAGATATTGTGTAATATTTAGTCGCAACGTGAAGTCAAACCTGCCAGTAAGAGGGCGAAGTCACACGTTATTGTGCAGCGACCCAATCACGACCAGAAATCAAAATCTACCGTGATATGATACATTCGCAAGGAGAAGTCAAACTATTGTAAATGGTCGGAGGCATGCGGAAATATGTGAAATTACCCAGTCACAACGTGGACTCAACATGCTACGACTCTCAAAATAGAGGCGTTTCTCCTTGTCTGTCTCGTATCGAAAGATATCTCGCGAGACATGACTAAGGCTACGGTAGCACATTGAGTCACAACGAGAAGTCATAGACTACCGTGTACCATATACAAATAAGTAGCAACATACGCCTGTGTAAACGGTACAAAGCACCACGTCATACATTGTCAACAATTAGAACTTCCACCCCACCCACACCGCATCCAGTCAGCCCAACCCCCACCTCAGTCAGCAACCCACTCACCCATTTCCGCACATTGATCCGACTAACAATGTAATATTCTATACACTGAATCAATCTAACGTTAACACTTCACATCGCGAATATGGTTGCATATTTTTAGTGATTTATCAAACTTGGTACCAGCTGGACAGTTCATGCGTAACGGTCCGAGTTCATTATGCGCCACGGGTCCGCAGAGAATGAAGTGGTCGCATGAGCTATAGTCAGGGAATATGCCCAGTCCGGCTTTATTACAGTCAAAACCAGCAGCTGCAAAACAACAGACAAGAATGGATATAATTCTTAAGATAATCATAATCAATAAGCCTCTTGTCAACTGACTGACACTATACTATGCACAGCTGAGACTAACAGTGGCCTGCCGTCAACATAGCGCGGCGGCCGTTAGATTACGGGTGTTTATAAACATATTCTGGCAGCAGGCAACTCCAATTATTGGCTGCTGGTGTGTAGCAAGAGACCACGTGCTATTTGCGATCATATAGGTGCTGAGGTCGAATAAAGGAGTATAAAATAGTAACACGGCCAAACAGCCCTGCTCGTGTGGTTGGATGGATGGATGTATGGATGGAGGGGTGGATGGATGGATGGATGGATGGATGGATGCATGATGGACAGATGGATTGGTTGGTTGGTGGATGGATAGATGTGTGAATGATTGAATGAATGAATGCTTGAATGAATGAATGAATGGGTGGGTGGATGGATGGATGGATGGATGGATGGATGGATCGATATAGGGATAGGTAGATGAATGGATGGATGGATGGATGGATGGATGGGTGGGTGGGTGGGTGGATGGATTGATGGATGGATGGATGAATGGATGAATGGATAGATGGATAGATGATGGGTTGGTTGGTTGGTGGGTGGATGGGTGGATGGGTAGGTGGTGTTGGGTATGGGGTGGGAGCTAGGGTAGGGGGTGGATTGATGGATGGATGGATGGATGGGTGGGTGAGTGGGTTTTGGATGGATGGATAGATGGAGGGAGGGGATGGATGATGGAGGGAGGAAGGGAGGGAGGGAGGCAGGGAGGGATGGACGGAGGGAAGGGGGGGGGGGGGTGATGTAGGGCTGGGCGGTATACCGGTTTCACACCGTCTCACGGTTTTTTATGGCGACGGTTTAAAAACCATTACGAAAATAAAAAAAACCGAAAAACCGTCCATAAGATTGCCATTGCGCAAAATCTGGTGACTGTCCGAAACTAGTTTGTTCTTGACTTGCAGTTTAATATTATCATCTAGTGTAACCATTTGCTACTAGAGACATAAAATACAGTCATCTATAACTATTAGCCGTGGGAAAGCAAGGGTGTTGGTGAAATCCCAACAAATCGGCCGAGGACGATCCTCGGCAAATATGATTTTATTTGCCAGCAATGAATTTTACATGACGTAAGCTCTGCAGGTTCAATGTAAGATTGAATAATTTGAAAATCAAAAGTTCTTCTTTGCAACAAATAATCCTTTTTTCAATTCAAGTTTGTACTATGTTTAATTAGGATTCCAAATGTGACATGATACAAAAAAAAAATCAAGAAACGCGCTGCGAAAACAACGTCGCTATACAATGAACTCCCAATCCAAACAAATCATGATTTCCCTTAGATTTCGACAAACATAAAATGATCCATCACGGACTATGAAATGAAAACGATTAAGTCGCTTCTTACGTTGGCGGAGTACAATGTAGTTACAAGTAAAATACACCTCTTAGCCTCTCAAATACGAGCAGGCGTAATGTGACTGGTTGTTAACAAATTCTTCCGCCGGGGTATTCACTAATATCGATTTTATGAATGAAATTCGTAGTATTTTTTATCACGTGACTTCTGCTCAATAGGCGTTAGAATCACATCGTTTTGTTTTACCGCCCAGCCTTTTTCGTCTTCGTATATCTTCAAGTACGAAGTGTTGATTTAAGTAGATTTAAGTTAGATTCACGAATCATTGCGTTTATGTTGTCAAATTATCATAATCTCTTTATTATATGACAATATGAACCTCGAAAAATAGTCAAACACATTTTTTGTGAGAATTCTTGAGGCGCGATTTCCGGGAAATGACTACTCTTTAGTTACGTGCTGAATGACATTCACCCGCTTGAACGACATTTTATTGAGGAGTATTACTAAATACTGAGTACTCGAAATACAAACACATGACTTACTAGACTAGATCATACTGTAGGTGGTTATACGAACGCTAACCATATGTGCGGTACTCTACTAGGAGCCTAAACTCGCTCTCATATCCGGGTTCCTACTTACACGCATTAGCTTTTACTACGCTTTCGAAAATAGTTACCTAATAACAGTGTTGAAAATCAACATTTTAGTAGTTAGAGTGTTATTTTCACGACATCACATGAACCAGACTTTATTTATTTTATTTATTTTAACTACTATTTTGAGATAGATAGCGTCGAAGTGAGCAGTCGTACGTAGTTACCGTTCTAATTTCGTGGCAATTTGCGTCACTTGTCAAATCGCAAAATACATATACTGTAGCTAATGAAAACGGCATATTTTCATATTTCAAATTATTTTCGATCATTTTAACCCCTTAAACCGGTATTTCGTTAATACCGGTTTAATTAGTGAAACCGTCACCGGTGTTCTTTTAGGCCAAACCGCCCAGCCCTAGGGTGATGGATGCAATGGATGTGATGGATAGATGGTTGTGCGTGCGTGCGTGCGGGTGGTAGGTAGGTGGTTGAACGGATATATGGATGGATGGATGGATGAATGGATGGATGGATGGATGGATGAATAGGTGGGTTGGTGGGTGGCTGGTTGGTTGACTGGTTAGCTGGCTGGCTGGTTGGGTGGTGGGTAGATGGGTGGGTGGGTGGGTGGGTAGGTGGTGTTGGGTATGGGGTGGGAGTTGGGGTATGGATGGATGGATGGATGGATGGATAGATATGTATAGATAGATAGATAGATAGATAGATATATAGATAGATAGATAGATAGATAGATAGATAGATAGATAGATAGATAGATAGATAGATAGATAGATAGACCGACTCAATTGATAGATAGATGGGTGGATGGATGGATGGATGGATGGGTGAATGGGTGAATGGATGGATGGATGGATGGATGGATGGACGGACGGACGAACGAACGAACGAACGAACGTACGGACAGACGGACGGACGGACGGACGGACGGATGGGCTGACGGGCGGGCGGGCGGGCGGGCGGGCTGGCAGGCAGGCAGAAAAACCTGCCCAGATAGATAGATAGATAGATAGATGCAACCATATGAACCCGCACGGTTACGCGTACATACACACATACGCCCACAAACGTGCCCAGATAACATGTTCAAATAGACTACCCAGATAACATGTTCAAATATACAGACAAGAACATGCAAATACATCCGGATATATGTCTTATATCACATACCGGCCGTGTGTGACGACTTGTCACTGTCCTCCTGATCCCAATAATAACTGTGGTGCTCCTCGGAACTGGCAATGCTACTGCCGCTACTGCTGCTAGCACCACTGTCGGCGCTACTGTGCTTAAGAAAAAAATTTTCATGTTCTTCAAACTTTGTTCCTCTCCATTGATTGCCATTCTTATTGGAAGCTCCTGCAGATCCGATTTCCCAATGATCGTTCTCTTTTGCCCATGGCGACCGCTGTTTACCTGATGCGTCGTTTCTAATTCTGCCATTGCCTTTCTGAGACGCGGGGGCATGTTGTACTTCCCACGGATGCTTGGTATCTTGAGTATCTTTGTTTTGCTTAGCCGACTCCACTTGCACTACCCATGCATGCTTGGTATCTTGGGCATCTGTATTGGCCCCATTTTGTTTGGCCGACCCCACTGGCACTTCCCATGGTAGTTTAGTATCGTGTCTACCTTTGTTGGTGCCTTTCTGTGGCGCTGCCACATGTTCTACTTCCCACGGATGCTTGCTATCATCCCAAGAATGCCACTTCGGAGATTTATGTGTTTTCCATGGATTGTCCTGTGCACCATGTGAAGGAAATGATAGACTCGCCTTGTTCGCAAGCTGGGACTTAGATAAATCTTTGCCGGCTTCATCAGCATCAAAGACTGGTTTCAGGATCTGCTTGACTGTATTCAACAAAGGGTACTTTCCATTGCCACAGATGTTTCCAAAGTCGTCCATTTCGATAGACCAGACGAAAGCCCCACCAAGACCCTTACTGATGATGTTTTGAGCCTGGGTAAATGACAAAAACAAGTTGGTTATCATTTCGGGATAATATTTATCGTCACTTATCGTCACGGATCGTTATTTTTGCGTAATAAATCACTGATTCTGAAATATACAATCCACGTCATGGCGTAATAATTTAATATATTATTTAAAGTGATTTATTGAACAATGCATACCGATGTTTTCTAATTTTCTAAATGGCCATGGCATATGCTCTAAGAATATGGAATGTGTGTGTGGGTTAACACACCACCATCTTCCTCTTTCACAATAAGACTAGACATGGCTGAAATTCATTAAGAATAAATCCCGGAGGGCGATAACTGACACGCACGTATCATGAGCCGTCGATGTCACTACTCTCTCCAACTAATGTTTCAATACGAGTCAGGTTCACGGGCATTTGTATGAACAATAACATTTAATATTCAACACGTGTAAGGTTTGCTAAACGAAGATCCAAGACAAATGTCAAATGATGATAAAACAATGATTACATTGATAAAAACGAGAAAACATGAACGTGCATCTAAATTAGCCGTTGGACACGTGTGACTGCGTATGTGTATGATTTGAGCAAACGGGTAGTGTTACGAGCAAATAAAATAGAGCGAGAGAGAGAAGTTCGGAGGCAACTGATTTCCAAATATATATTAAGAATCTAAGACTACGTTGTTAACTGTTCCAAGACATAATAATAATAATAATAATAATAATAATAATAATAATAATAATAATAATAATAATAATAATAATAATAATAATAATAATAATAATAATAATAATAATAATAATAATAATAATAATAGAAATAGTGCGTGCGTGCGTGCGTGCGTGCGTGCGTGCGTGCGTGCGTGCGTGCGTGCGTGCGTGCGTGCGTGCGTGCGTGCGTGCCTGCCTGCCTGCCTGCCTGCGTGCGTGCGTGCGGGTGTGTGTGTGCTATACGTGACTATTTATTCCAAATATTCTCCATAATATGATGTTACTCGCTGTCCCACTATGAGTGGATTGAGTGACTAACTTGATCTCACAAAACTAGAATATCAATAATATGGGCACAATTTCACCTAAGTAATCACATTGCTATGGGAGATTTATAGAATGACGTACTTTTAATGCGAAGCTGTCCGGAGAATCAAAGCCCACCCATTGATCTCCACCATGAGCATAGGGAACTGCCTGATCATCAACCCATTTCACAGACCAGCCATGTTTCTGTACCTTGTCACACACCTGAAACAAACCACGAGATTGACAGCTTAAAATGGGAACGATTGATGGTTATGTAATCAACATCATAATATTGATACATATAGGCTACAGTCTAGTTCAATGAAAATTACGAAATTAGAATCCTGGCCATTTATGTACAGTGGCTAAATCTTAGAGCAAACAGCATGGAAAGGACCGTGCATATGGCTAATAGAGGAATCCAGTTTACCGATCAATCATATGACGTCATAAGCAACACCGTCACATGTAGGCTGACGTCATAATCAATTCCGTCACGAATGTCGTATTTAAGTGATAAACGCTTAATAGTTCATCAAGTTGTACGATTTGTATGCCTGTACACTACTATTTAATAAACAATCTGTTGACTGCTTTGAAACTAATTTGACTGGGCGCTGTTACTGTCATATTCAACAGATAACCAGAATACTTTTCTGGAAATTGGGATTCAGGGAGTTCAGGGATCAACCGATCCAAACACGGACAAATCGTGAATGTAGCTTGTCTAGAGATGAGCGGGGCATATCTAAAACTGGATTCATCCATTTTCTGACATGGGTGGCGTGCCTCCATATATTATCTATGTGTAAACCTGGTTGGGTTGTTTGCTAAGAATTACTGATATGACATACCTCATAGAAGGCTAGAATACCCTCTTCCTGGGTAAATTCCCCAGCCGCAGCCTTTCCTTGCGCAGGTGCCTTGATTGAGTGCTGATTCGGATCCTCAAGTTTGAACGTTTGACCATATGTTGTAAGACCCACGATCAAGCGGTCACGTGGCATTCCAATCTTCAACCAGTAGTCAATGGACCATTGCTGAAAATCATGGTTATTATCAGCATAGTACATTCTCATTTTGACTCACCTTAGAAGCTGGTGTCCAAATTGAAGTACTTGCCTTGCGCTGTTGCACAAGGTAGTAAGAAGCCATAAAATTCATACTAAGTAACATGCTCTGATTTTGTTTTGGAGACATGTTAACTGTTTATCAGCTGTATGGTAGAGTATAGTAGAATAAGGAACCCAAGCTTGCTTGACAGAGATATGAAAAGAAGGGTCCATTTAGCTATACTCCGCCTGTTTCTAACTATACTCCGCCAACCTTGTAAACGAATTTGAAACAATTTTAATACTTGAACCCTGACTTCACAGAATCCCAATTTCAAGGTACGCAGCAGATAAGCTATCAGCTACCAAGTGACGTATTTTGATTACGACATCAGATACTTGAGTACCAGATTGGATCCTTTCATTATTGTACCTGATGTAACTCCGCTTGTTCACCAAAGTCTCGCGCATGTTGAAACAGAGGGCTGTGATGGCCAACTTGCTTCTCCCAACCAGCGCCGTGGTAATTGTACGTCATTAGCAGCATGTAGTCAATATACCTGATAGCACAATACACAAAAATAACATTGATTAGCACTAAATAAGTGTCATTCCATAGACACAGCAGATAAATAATTTTGATGATGTATTGCTTTAGCACCCATGCTGGTCACACGATTTCGGATATTGTCTTCAGAAATGTTCATTTGGACAATAAGAGACTATTTTAGAAACGTTATCAATGTAAATCGGCCGATAATCAATAAGTATTGGTTAGCAAATGGACATTTTCTATGTAAAAATTGAATTTTCTAAGAACGAATTCGAGCATTAACAGGTTGGAAAAGAATCTTGTAGACACTGGGATATCATTAGCAGCGCAATTGATATACCATGTCAGTGCAATTCACCCACCATATCTGTGCAATTCACCCAACATAGCAGTGCAATTCACCCACCATAACACCATATCAATGCATTTCTCCCACCATAACAGTGCAATTCACACACCATATCAGTGCAATTCACACACCATAGCAGTGCAATTCACCCACCATAACAGTGCAATTCACCCCCATAGCAGTGCAATTCACCCACCATAGCAGTGCAAATCACCCACCATATCAACGCAATTCACCCACCATAGCAGTGCAATTCACCCGCCATAGCAGTGCAATTCACCCGCCATAGCAGTGCAATTCACCCACCATAGCAGTGCAATTCACCCGCCATAGCAGTGCAATTCACCCGCCATAGCAGTGCAATTCACCCACCATAACAGTGCAATTCACCCGCCATAGCAGTGCAATTCACCCGCCATAGCAGTGCAATTCATCCGCCATAACAGTGCAATTCGCCCGCCATAGCAGTGCAATTCACCCTCCATAGCAGTGCAATTCACCCGCCATAGCAGTGCAATTCATCCGCCATAGCAGTGCAATTCACCCACCATAGCAGTGCAATTCACCCACCATAGCAGTGCAATTCACCCGCCATAGCAGTGCAATTCACCCGCCATAGCAGTGCAATTCACCCACCATAACAGTGCAATTCACCCGCCATAGCAGTGCAATTCACCCGCCATAGCAGTGCAATTCATCCGCCATAACAGTGCAATTCGCCCGCCATAGCAGTGCGATTCACCCGCCATAGCAGTGCAATTCACCCGCCATAGCAGTGCAATTCACCCACCATAGCAGTGCAATTCACCCGCCATAGCAGTGCAATTCACCCGCCATAGCAGTGCAATTCACCCGCCATAGCAGTGCAATTCACCCGCCATAGCAGTGCAATTCGCCCGCCATAGCAGTGCAATTCACCCTCCATAGCAGTGCAATTCACCCACCATAGCAGTGCAATTCACCGTCCATGTAAAAATTCTTGGAACGAATTCGAGCATTAACAGGTTGGAAATGAATCTTGCAGAGACTGGGATATCATTAGCAGCGCAATTCATATACAATATCAGTGCAATTCACCCACCATATCTGTGCAATTCACCCTCCACAGCAGTGCAATTCACCCACCATAGCAGTGCAATTCACCAACCATAGCAGTGCAATTCGCCCACCATAGCAGTGCAATTCACCCACCATAGCAGTGCAATTCACCCACCATAACCGTGCATTTCACCCACCATAGTATTGTATTTCACCCAGAATAGCAGTGCATTTTCCCCACTATTACTGTGTAATTTACCTACTATTGCAGTGCAATTCACCAGCCACAGCAGTGCAATTGACCCACTCTAGAATTACAATTGACCCACCATACTCTTGCATATTCGTCCAAGGCTTGGAAAAGGCGATCTCAACCCATCTTGATGGTGCCTTGAAGCTACAACATTTTTTCCAGATACAGACCCTGTATTCATCCTCAACTTAACCAAATCTGTTTAAGCGACCCTCCTTATAAGAATAGACATGTGATCACCGTCTCTAGCTGACCACAAAGAAAATGAATTGGAGCACGTTTTCTTGTTTGATGCATACGGATGGACATATTGAGAATATTTGGACACGTATATCTATGCTAGTGAGCCTCGTGCTTGCCACATATACGGATACACCACACCCACCGCCTTTAAGAGAGGACACATGCTTTCCATGTGTGGTTCTGATAATGGACCATTCAAGTTTTAGCCATGCTCCGCCCATCTCTATCTAAGCTCCACCCACACCTCGTCCGTGTTGAGATCTATCGATCTCTGAACTCTCTGCCTATAAATTTCCAGAAAACTATACAAATAAGCTGTTAAAGATTTTGAAACTAATTTGACTGGGCGGTGTAGCTGCAGCAACAGCGCCCAGTCAAATTAATTTCAAAAATATTCAACAGAATGTTTATTAAATGGTAAATCCATACAATTCGTACAACGTGTCGAACTATCAAGCGTTAAAAACGGACTAAATCAAATCATTCATGACGTCATGATTATGACGTCATCCTACACGTCACGTTGTTAATTATGACGTCATATGTTGGATAGATAAAATGGAAAGATGAATTATTATTACTTGATAATTTTGTCCGCTTCGTAAGCTTTCTTGATGTAGAATTTGCTTGACGCTGTAGCTAGTGTAAGAAGTAGCTTTTCCTTGCCAGTCTGTCGCGCTTCTTCTGTGAACGCTCCCTGTAGACCCTATGTACACACATATGATAACATGTTAACTCATGGAATATTCTGACTAGATTATTATTATTATGAAAACCTGCCATTCACTCACATGTTGCTCCCATAATCCCAAGCGTTGCATTCTACAGCAACATCTTATACTTAACGCTTTAATTCTTAGATTTGTTTTTAAAAATTCACTATTTCTCATCGAGAATGTTCATTTGTAGACCAAGAAATGATTATTTTTTAGAATGCACCGCTGAAATGACTGGCTCGGTTATCAAGTCAATTATTTCAGTCGTAAATTTTCAAAATTATCTTCTTCTGGTCTGCAAATTGACATTTTCCCAGACAACCGCAAAGCCGTTTTTAACCATCTTGAGTATTAAAGCGTTAAACCGACTCTCTCCACCTGTATCAGCCTGTCCTTTAGACCAAGCACATTCGTTACACTCTCCACCTGTATCAGTCTGTCCTTTAGACCAAGCACATTCGTTACACTCTCCATCTGTATCAGGCTGTCCTTTAGACCAAGCACGTTCGTTACACTCCACCTGTATCAGTCTGTCCTTTAGACCAAGCACATTCGTTACTCTCTCCACCTGTATCAGTCTGTCCTTTAGACCAAGCACATTCGTTACACTCTGCACCTGTATCAGTCTGTCCTTTAGACCAAACACATTCGTTACACTCTCCACCTGTATCAGTCTGTCCTTTAGACCAAGCACGTTCGTTACACTCTCCACCTGTATCAATCTGTCCTTTAGACCAAGCATGTTCGTTACACTCTCCACCTGTATCAGTCTGTTCTTTAGACCAAGCACATTCGTTACACTCTCCACCTGTATCAGTCTGTCCTTTAGACCAATCACATTCGTTACTCTCTCCACCTTTATCAGTCTGTCCTTTAGACCAAGCACGTTCGTTACTCTCTCCACCTGTATCAGTCTGTCCTTTAGACCAAGCACATTCGTTACTCTCTCCACCTGTATCAGTCTGTCCTTTAGACCAAGCACATTCGTTACACTCTCCATCTGTATCAGGCTGTCCTTTAGACCAAGCACGTTCGTTACACTCTCCACCTGTATCAGTCTGTCCTTTAGACCAAGCACGTTCGTTACACTCTCCACCTGTATCAGTCTGTCCTTTAGACCAAGCACGTTCGTTACTCTCTCCACCTGTATCAGTCTGTCCTTTGGACCAAGCACATTCGTTACACTCTCATTTCTTTGCTTCCTCTAGCACTCGCACTATCGGTACCCAGATAACACAGCTTACTGGGCCGATACCGTGCCGATACCGCACGGTATCAGCCCAGAATCGGCCCAGTCAGTTGCGTTATCAGGGCAGTTACTGATATCTCCATGCTTTGAGCAGAAGCTCTTCTGTGCGGCAACGAGGCGTTGCCAAATCATATTCACACTATGCAGCAGTTTTCATATTTGGTTCCAGAAAAGCAAATTTCCAATGAATAATAAGATTGAAATGTGGGCGCCATTTATGGTGATCTGCTCGTGCGCATCCAAAATGGAACTCGGACTTATGTAACTCAAGTCTTGTCTCGAGAAACAAATCTGCAGCTTCGATAGTGACCACCGGATATACTATGCAATCTCAATACCAGAAGGCACAGTTATTGATGACATATTGAATATATGTGAATATATGTGTCGACCTCGGCCTATTACAGGCTGGTGGATCGAAGGAGTAGCATGTGTTTATATGTTTACAGGGATCGATTGAAAAGGTAAGCCACGAGCAAACATATGCACTTTGGTAATCATATAAATGTAAAGAGGCACATGACGTGTATACTGAATTTATGCTGTTAAATGTGGATTAGGAGAACAGCAAACATGTGAGCATTGTTTATCATGACTATAGTACTCGTTTATTAATTCCTACCAACCCCCAAACCCCAACTCTCCTCGCACTCACACACCCCAACCCACCCCACACCCCGCTTGGAGGCATAACTTATGCAACTTGTGACACCACGAACCCCATCAACCGCAGATTTCCCCTCCCACACACCCAATCACACCACCACCACACCACACCTTATCCACAGTATAAGATCTTTTTAGTTTGGAATCATAGATTATACTACTCGTGACTAAAATGGACTCACCTTCCGATGCCACATTGTCTTTCAATTTTACTGCTTTCGGTTAAGACACAAATTTAGCCACAATGCACTAAGAGCATGCTTCCAAAACTGTACTAGCTATTTTCAGGACGAAGCTGTACATTTATGCTTGTATAAAGCTATAATGAACCTTTCCAGTTTTAGCTATGCCCCCACCCCTACCCCCATTTCTATCTAAGCTCCATCCAAACCTCGTCCGTGTTGGGGTCGATCAATCTCTGACCTCCCTGACAATCAATTTCCAGAAAACTATACAGGTAACCTGTTAAATATTTTGAAACTAATATGACTGAGCGCTGTTGCTGCCTATGGCACCAATAGCGCCCAGTAAAATTAGTTTCAAAATATTCAACACAATTTTTAGGAAATGGTAAAGACATACAATTCGTACAACGTATCAGACTATCAAGCGTTAAAGGCGGACTATATCGAGTTATTCACGACGTCATTATACACCTTACACGTCACGTGGTTGATTATGACGTCATATGACGTCATATAATGGATGTTTTGCAGCATGAAATATGGTGTATATGAGTATGTATCCTCAGTTAAGCTTACATTCATGAGGAATGTGAACTTATACTTGTCGCTGTCAGTGCTGCCTCTTGTAGCGGGGAATTCCCAATCCATGTCCAATCCATCAAAGCCATGTCTGTAAATAAATGAATTACGTATAGTGAAATAATAGAGAATTGATGGCGAGATTACGCATAGCCAGGTTCACCGTTCAAGTAATTGAGAGATCCGATCTGTCATTCAAGAATATGACGTCATACTTAAAATAGGTCACCTCTTAGTTGACGTCACTATCAAATGACGTAGGACCGAAGGTGGCAAATGTCCGACAGTAAGTGTCAAAAGTGAATGAATTCAGAAAATTTTGAAAACAAATATTTTGCAGGAAAGGTTATCCCTTGACAACCCGTAGTGAAGTGGTTCACATGTTTCTTCTCATGACTGAAAATCTCGATGGAGATAGCATTTCAGCTTGGTATCCTGCATGACCTCACGTTCAATAATAGCTCAATCGAGGAATCCAGTTTTAGCTATGCCCCATCCATCTTTAGCAAAGCTCCACCCACATTTCCTCTATGTTGAGATCGATCGATCACTGAACTCCCTCTCAATTTCCAGAAAAATATTCAGGTAAGCTGTTGAATATTTTGAAACTAATTTGACTGGGTGCTGTTGCTGCATATGACATGTTTATTAATTCGATTGCGCTGCAAGGAAAGGCATGTTCCACTACAAAATCAGAAACACCATTCACCAAGAGGCATCGATCAATTCCAAAATATCAACGGGCTACATAAATTAAATTAAAGTTATTTAAAAATAATATAAATTTGTTTTTACACGTGATGTGTTCATATGATGAGACAGTTATGTCTATTATGTTTAGTGACAACGATTTAAGAAAGTAGGCCAACTTTAATATACTCCTTCACGCGTATTCCTTTCTATAATCAAATGTAATACAACTGTTTGGACCCATTAGTTATATATAAGTGGGATCGTATGACCAATGGAATATATCTTACCCTCTTAGATACGCTACGACGTTTTCTATCCAGGTTTTCGTTGACTCCTCTGAACGTAGCATGCGTACGAATGGCTTCGAGCCGATCTTCCAACCTCCAACAGCCAAGAGAACTTTCAGTTTGGGATTGATTTTCTTCAGAGCCACGGTGCGGGCGTATAAACCTATTATCATGACGAGAATAAACAACACATGATGTAAGACGACAATGGGGTGGGCGGGTGGGGTTGTAATCCAGTTTAAGCTATCGCCAGCCCATCTCCATCTTCGCTTTGCTCGTATTGTGATCAATCGATCCCTGCACTCACCGAATTTCAATTTCCCGAAAACCATACAGGTAACCTGCCCACGGCAGCAACAGCGCTCAGTCAAATTAGTTTCAAAATATTCAACACAGTGTTTATTAAATAGTAAAAACATACAATTCGTACAACAACGCTTAGTCCGTCATCAGTTAAACGTATGTAACAAACTAAGCTACATCATTCATGACGTAATTGATTATTTACGTCATCATCCACCTAACGTGGATGATTATGACGTCATATGATTGATGGATAAACTGGAATCCTTCATTACCATATTAACGTCATTTATATGAATATGGCATACAGCCAAATGTGTATGACAGACACATACATTTGGGCGCCAAGAGACATATTATTTTGAACCACAATGGAGGATTCTAGTTTCTCATTCAATCATATGACGTCATAATCAACTACGTGACGTTTATGATAGCGTCATATATAATTACGTCATAAATAACGTAGCTAGGTTCGTCACAACAGCTTAATTGATGACGGACTACGCTTTGTCGTAAGAAGTGTATGTCATTACTATTTAATACACATGCTGTTGAATACTTTGAAACTAATTTTACTGGCAACAGCAACCGGTCAAATTAGTTTTAAAATATTCAACAGTTTACCTGTATAATTTTCTGGAAATTGATAGTTATGGAGTTCAGGGATCGCCGACGAAGTGTGGGTGGAGCTTAGCTAAAGGTGGGCGGGGCCAAAGCTAATTCTGGATTCCTTCATTATTCGGTCCCAAGACTTAGTTATCATAGCAAATGACGACAGCCTGTCCTTAGCCCTTGCTATTTGGTAGCCAATACAGGTGTTCGCTACAGAGAGGTTTGAGATTACATCAGCTCCCATCAAGAATCGTCAATTGCATAATTACAACGCAACTCAGCAACTCCTACTTGTAACAGAACAGTGTGCGTTTTTACAGATAGAAGAAAGACCATTTGGTTTAAGAACAATAATTTGGCTCACAAACGTATTTATTGTATATACTGACATGCCCTCAGAAACCACCTCTCATTAGTGACTACCTGTCGTTCGTTGCCATCTGTCTTTTTTGATCACGTATCGTTGGGTCCCACTGTTGTTTTATACAGCCCAACAATATTTGTTAAACCAGTTTCGACAGCATAAGTCACTGTTTATAAACGTACCATTTTCGCCTAGGTCATTCCAGTTAAGTGGTTTAAGTCCACTAGCATCTTCAGTCATATCAACAAAAGCAAAGATTATGTGTGTACAAATGAATGGGTCGATATCCTCTGGGACAAACTTCCCTTTGTCTGGTCGAGCCTGCGACGAAGCACTGTAGTAACAGAAGATCTTTCTTCCAGCTACAACAGCAACAGCAACAACAACAGAAATAATAATAATAATAATAATAATAATAATAATAATAATAATAATAATAATAATAATAATAAATGGCATCGCTTGACATACTTTCTTCTCTCCTAGTGGCGAATCCGGTACTATTTCAAGCTCCAAAAGACAGTCAGCTAACACCACTGTTATGGTTTCCCCATTTTCTGTTTGTGGTCTGGTGGCGATGATAGGACAACACGTTGCTTTACTTCTCGATCGCTACTTTTTCCGCTACATACCCAAAGAACTTCTTAAAGTAGCCTCGACATGAGTGGCCTCCATTGCCCAATATATATTCAAGCGTCAATTTGATTTCTTCGCTTTTTTGTCATCTGCCAAGCTTCGTTCCATACAGGCATCACTGAAACAGCATTCATCTTAAAAAGTCTTGGTCCCGTTACTGTACAGGCGGCTTCTCCATGGTGAATGCTAGTCCTGCCTTGATGTTTAGGCCTTGATGTCGCGGCGCATGCCACCTGTCTTAATGACTCTTGTTCCGATGTAGACACATTTGTTTATGTCTTCCAGCACGTTTTTCTGGCTATTTGTTCTTATCATTTTGTATTCTGAGCAGCGATCTCTTCACTTGGCGCTGGTCTGGTTTCCATGACAATATGGTAAAATAATATGCAAAGTCAATAGTCCATTGTTTAAGGGTTGGCTTATATGATTTTAATGTCCTTAGATTTACTCTTTAGAATTTCATTTGGCAGCGTTTTAGATGTAAGAAAATTGAGGGTAGACTTCTGGTACCATGACACTAATAGAGACAACTGCCCGTTTCTACGGTAACCTATACGCCACAGTGTTGTCACTAATATGGCCATTGAATCGTTGTCCTTAAGGATAAAACTGAATGGAGGATTCCAGTTTCTCAGTCAATCATATGACGCTATAATTAACTACGTGGCGTGTAGAATGGCGTCATAATCATGAATGGCGTAGCTAAGTTCGTGAAAAACGCTGAAAATTGATGACAAACTAAGCGTTGTTATACGAATTGTAAATATTTACTATTTAATAAACATGCTATTGAATATTTTGAAACTGATTTGACTGAACGATGTTTCTGCCATATGCAGCAACAGCATCCACTCAAATTAGTTTCAAAATATTCAATGGCTTACCTGTATATGTTTTGGAAATTGATAGTCAGGAATTTCTGGAATCGATCGATCCCAACACGGACGAAGTGTGGGTAGGGTTTAACTAGAGATGGTTGGAACATAGCTACCACTGGACACATCCATTAGTTTATTGTGCGAGGTTTTATCAACACCTATCACATGTATAGTGACACCTTGTTAGTCAGTGTTAACCCATAGTAAATGGTATGTTTAACCTTAATTCCGACAAAATAGGCTAGCCATCTGTTGTTATTCATTACTGTGCGCTCTAATCCTCAATATGTAGCAAGTGAAGATCTAATTTGGGATAGACACTTATTCATAACATTCCAAATCCATTATATTTATCACTTTATATTATTAACCGCATGTGCTCGCTACAACATAGTACCGTGATAATATTACATTTTCAGTGCATCAGTGATACTCACTGATTACATCAACATGATATCATTCATATGACAATGTAAATAATGTCAATGGAATCCAGACGATTAGCAAAACAGTCAAATAACTCAGTAATGCTAAGTTTGTGTTTGATGTACTATGAGGTCGTTAGTATGGACGAGGCTGTGAGTGTGAACTGATCTGACTACTGATAGATAACGCAAACGGATTAAGGTAGCAGTTTGCCGGCCCGCCCTATATTTGTATACAAAACTAAATATGAAATATGAACATTTATCCCAGGAAATTACGTACATGGAGTTCTATATGCACCTCCTTTGTTATAGAAACTCATTCAATCAACATATATGTTATAATAATCCTGGGATCGGGACCAACTTTTTCGGAAACAACATATATGTGCTCATGCAGTCAATGCCATTTCTATGAACAATAGGGGCCCATTTCTAACTAATCAGCGCACATTTCTAGTTAAGCCACGCCTATCTAAGCTCAACACCTTTTAGCTAAGCTGCGCCCATTTCTAGCTAAGCCATGCACCTCTCTAGCCAAGCCGCGCCCATTTCTAGCTACGCCATGCACCTTTCTAGCTAAGCTGCGCCCATTTCTAGCTAAGCCGTGCACCTTTCTAGCTAAGCTGCGTCTATTTCTAGCTAAGCCATGCACCTTTCTAGCTAAGCCGTGCCCATTTCTAACTAAGCCGTGCCAATTTTTAGCTAAGCCACTTACCTTTCTAGCCAAGCCGTGCACATTTCTAGCTGAGCCATGCACCTTTCTAGCTAAGCTGCGCCCATTTCTAGTTAAGCCGTGCACATTTCTAGCCAAGCTGCGCCCATTTCTAGCTAAGCCATGCACCTTTCATGCTAAGCCATGCCCATTTCTAGCTTAGCCGCACACCTTTCTAGCTAAGCCGTAACGATTTTTAGCTAAGCCACTCACCTTTCTAGCTAGGCCGCGCACATTTCTAACTAAGCCACGACCATTTCAAGCAAAACTCTGCTCACATTGTACGTGCTTTTGAATCGATTTCCAGAATACCATTTTCAAGGTAAAAATACAGTCAAGCTGTTGAATATTTTGAAACTAATTTGACTGCCTGCCAGCCAGTCCATCGCCCATCCGTCTGTCACCTTTTTGCCAACGCAACTGATACAGTTTAGTTAGACTTCTTTGTGAAATTGGTAAAGCTAATCATTATCACCTGAAGATGTGCATGTGCTGTCCGGACAGAATTTCTTCCCTCTTAGTGGAGAGTCTGGCACTACTAATTCAAGCTCCCCCAGACAGTCCCATAACACAATGTCATAATCTTTCCCTTTTCGGTTTGTCTTCTTAACGATTTCCCTTAAACCATCTAAAAACTGACCCGTCTGTTACCCATGTTTCTGATGTCATAAAAAACACGTCGCAATTTAGCCGACGCCAAAATAACATAATGCAAACAACAACCTGCCTTAGCAACCAATTTGGTGCCCCACACTGTGGCTATCCAAGGAACAATAACAAGAAACCTAATTGTAGAAAAATTATAAAGTAACACGATAAGGGACTGTTTTGTAGATTAAACACTGGAATGACTGGCGCGTTTACCGAGCAAGTCATTCCGGCGGTGAATTTCCAAGATAGTCTCTATCGCAGTATAAATGGTCGTTAAGTCCCCATGTCTACTGTTGAAAATAAGGTTATTCTGTAATTTTTGCACAGCAATGACCCATTTCTAAGAATACCAATCTGACATTTTTTATAATCAGTTATTATACAGTTATTAAAATCTAAATTCTGATGACCCCCACAATAGACACTATAATTTTAAATTGAGTTGGCGGTACAATAACAGTAATAATTCTGTCATTACTAATTATGAAGTACGTGTAAATAATAACTGTAGCTTTCATAATAATTCTATGTTACTACTACTACTGCTACTACTACTACTACTACTACTACTGCTACTACTGCTACTGCTACTACTACTACTGCTACTGCTACTGCTACTGCTACTACTGCTACTGCTACTACTACTACTACTACTACTACTACTACTACTACTACTACTACTACTGCTACTACTACTACTACTACTACTACTACTACTACTGCCGCTACTACTACTACTACTACTACTACTACTACTGCTACTGCTACTGCTACTGCTACTGCTACTACTACTACTACTACTGCTACTGCTACTGCTACTGTTGCTACTACTACTACTACTACTACTACTACTACTACTACTACTACTACTACTACTACTACTACTATTACAGATTAATACCAAAATATGTAATTATGAATTGATATATAATGTCTGATCGCGATAACATTTATAATTTCTGTAAATTCATATTCCCCATATGCCATTATGTGGCCTAGGTGTAAATACAAAATCTGAATCTGAATCTTCTAGTGACCATACTAGAGCAACACGTTGATTTACTTCTCGATCGCTCCTAGAATGTATGTTCGTCTATCTATTCATAATGATTTCTTGTTAATGCAACGCCTCATAGAGTTCCCAATGGATTAACGTACAATGTCGTGCATATTATCAGTATGATGTGCAGATGCGCATGTTCTTTTTTTCGTGGCCGGGAAATCCTTCATCACAGAGTTATCCCCCTTTAAAAGTACACATCTTTAGAATGACTTCATTGCAAATTATTTCTTGTTAACGCAACTCCTCTTATAGTTTAGCTCGGTTCTTTTGAAACATGGTATGTGCTAACATTAACATGTGCAGATGTGCATTTGCTATCCGTATGACTGTACATCCACCGGTCTGTCCCGAATGTCCGTCCGTCTGTCTTTCTGCCCATCTCTGACAACCATTTCTTGCCAATGCCTCGTAAAGTTCCCAATGGATTAGCTTGAAATTTGGTGCACATTATCAGTACCATCTTTCTTTTTCTCTCTCTCTCGCTTTATATGTTATTATTGAAAAATTGTGCAAATAGATGATTGCTAGTTAATTGCAGTTATTTATTTATTAGCTGCTATTACTAGTACTGTTGGGGAAGGGTCTAACTAAGTTGCAAGAACTTGTACCCAATCCCTTTGTAAAAAGCCTACAATAAAATATGTTTAAATCAAATATCTGGCAAAGCTTCCTATGTTGCGACGATATCGCAATGCACTTGTTTTTAATATTGACGAACATATTCTATCTAGCTAGAGTAACATATCGTACAATAATCTTGTGTCCAAACATGCCAATCTAACTCCTCACACAGTACGGAAAATGGATATGAATATTTGACTATGTACATCTTACAGTCTTGAAGTAATTGCTGAATTCTATTCTATTCTATTACGTTTTCACACAAATCACACATTTCGACTGTCAACTCATCCTGGCTATTATTGAAGTGTAGCATAGCTATTACCACCCAACTAAACTCACGGTGTTATACGATAGGTGGAAAATAGGTTCACCACTTTCCCGTCAAGTCGGTCCATTGCGTGCACCTTCACTCATTCCATCCGAGCCGAATTCCTTATGACCAGATTGTCTTCGTTTTGGCGTTAATAAGTGACAAAGCCAGCCTCCGGAATCTGGGCTACAACCTCTAGTTTACCATTTGTGTGAATGGGGTGCGGTCAAAACAGGAAGCAGTTCCGCAAATTAGTGCATGGCGATAGCTGCATTTGGTGGAAGATGGCTGAAATTTGGGGTGGGGGGGGGGCGGGCAAGCGCACAACTCCACCCATGGTTACGTCTCTGGCGTTACGCTCTGTCATTGATACAACACATACTGGATGTTGTATTTCAGAAATTGAGTCCAGTAAAATGCAAATGCCCATGGCGTATGTTTTATCATGAACCAGACAGCATATATGGACCTGGCAATCACGCTAAGCGCAGATGCTGGTTTGCATGTCATTGTCTGCCATGTATAGTGTAAAGGGTAACAGGGGGTGGGGGCGGTTTGTGAGAATGTATCGTTTTAGCCATCATCTACATAGAATATACCCCATTCACCTCTCTCCCACCCTCCCGCCCGACGCAAGACCTGTGGGACGATGGGTAAAGGACAGAATACACACTGCCTGGCAAACAAATTGCTGCATTCACTGCAGTCGTGCCGAGTTAGCGTGATATAGATACGGGCCTCTCCCACAGCTCATCGCGCGGCCATGTACACCAACAGGGATGGACGCAATATTTGTTTATTTGCTGTAGGCTATTGACAGTTTGCAGACGTTTTCTCTTTCAAGCTATCAAGAAGATGGGATATTAAACAGACATAGACAAACAAGGTACAGAGTGACTGTATATACAGAAGGTAAAAGTCAAAGCCGCTTCCATTAGTTGTCCAATAAACCAAAAGGGAAAAATTAATCGTCTATCTATCGAACCACGCGATTTCACACAAACTGGCGATATCATTCAAACGTGTTAACAAATACACCCGCACGCACGCACGCACGCACGCTCACTGATGTAAGGCATTATTATTGGGAGGCTGAACAGTCTTATTAGTATAAATGAATGGAGTGCACTAATATGCAGAACAGAAATCACCAAGGGCGTCGGAAGCACGGAGGCGGCCGTGGGGGCAACTGTTCCGTTGCCCTTTGGGAAGCGGGTGGGGCAGCCGTGCTATTTACTTATTTTCCTGCGAAAAATGAATAAACTTTGCTTTAGAAGATTAAACAAGATTTTTAGAATATTCAGAGAAGACTGAGCAGTTGTATTAAAGTTCTGTTGTTTTGACATTAATACAAGTCCATTAAGTAATATGGGACGGCTTCTAGGCCGAATCAAATCATCAATGCAAACGCTATTTGTGTAGTGGCAGTTACATGTGACATATTGACTATTTTTTATCTGTAAATGTTGCGTGTATCTTTGCAATTAAATGTAAGATACATAGTCATATATGCTATTTGAACTTTGAAGTGATACTGGTCCACGCTCCGGTAGTGCCTTTCTTAATGGGTAGAATAGAATATATGCGCAGTGTTGGGCGGCTGGGTGCAGCAATATGGAAACACTAAAGGATATTAGAATTAACAGCAACTCTCAAGATCACATTTTTAATTAACGTGTGAAGCAGATGCAAAGGTAGAAATAATTTGTATACACCTGGCCGAAGTGCAATGTTGTTGGGTGTATTTGAGGAATGTGTCTAAGATTTGTTGCCCCCCCCCACCCACCCACCCACACACACACATACATAGAGAATGGGAGGAGGGTGTGGCTGGGGCCTCCATTGACAGAATGTAAAAATTAGATGCGCTTGGAAGCCATCTCCTATATCTCCTACATCTCTAAGTAATAAATATCATCCTCTTGGATTTTTTAATACTGTGCTATTTATATGAGTATGACCTCTTCACCATCCCACCCACCCCCACCCCACACCCACACACTCCGCCCCCACCCACACACACCATCGTGCCCTTTTGTGGAACCTGCATCTGCCCCTCAAATTTGCTTCCGGCACCCCTGGAAATCACATAAATGTGATCATATAACCTATGTATTTAGGGAACAGTTGTTAAGAAATTTTTTTAGTTGCTACACGCAACTCGTAAACGTCTGTCTGTCTGCCTGCCTGCCGCCTGCCTGCCTGCCTGCCTGCCTGCCTGCCTGCCTGCCTGCCTGCCTGCCTGCCTGCCTGCCTTCCTGCCTGCCTGCCTGCCTGCCTGTCTGTATGTCTGTCTGTCTGTCTGTCTGTCTGCCTGTCACATTTGTGACATTTCTTCCCAAGCTGCAACTATAGTGATCCGCGCTTGTTTTATTATAATTTGATGGTACGGAACTTTTAATCACTGTCAATATGTCCCGAGGCGGAAATATGTTTTCTGTCGTAATCAATATGTCCCAATAGATTTTGTATTTTTCTTATCAGGATAAACTATGTTAAAATTAAATTACCTTCCGTGAATTCTGGGATCAGAATTGCCAGGAACAAGAGTATCCACTTCATGATCGACGTCGCTGGATGCTCCTAAAATAGATAGAAATACCGTGTTCTGTCGCGTGATCCTACTGTTGAGTATATGCTAGATTTATGACATTATCTTCAGAAATATCTCATGTATCTATGATCATGTTAAATAGAAGCTCTGGGGAGGCATTCGTTACTTTTCTAGACGAGCCTTTTGAACCAGTACGGGTAACTGGGTTGTGCAAATGGATAAGCTATCGTAGGTGTTAGTAATCCCCTTGATGGTAATCTCAACATGTTTATTGTTAGTGCCGCATCTCTAGTTAATATCTGTTAAACAATCCGCCACACGTGTGTACGATCCGGAGATATGGACACTTAAGCAGATTAAGCAATCTAGCGGAAAAGGAAAATAAAATTGTAACATATTTGTTTATCGAAATATAGGCCTACGTCCTGGAGACATAGGGAAATGTCGAACTGTATTAATAGAGGGTAATAGATGACGAATATACCAACAAAACATGGATATATTTCTAGCTTGCCTCCGCCCACTTTGTTCGCGCGTTTGAAATCAATCCTAACACAGTGAACCATCCGTCACAGAATATCAATGGCCCTTTTTAGTTTATCCATCAATCATATGACGTCATAATCAACCACGTGACGTATTGGATGACATTATAATCAATTATGGCATGCATGACGTAGATAAGTTCGTCGCGAACGCTTAATTGATGACGGACTAAGCGTTGTTGTACGAATTGTATGTCTTTACTATTTAATACAGATGCTGTTAAATATTTTGAAACTGATTTGACTAGGCGCTGTTGCTACCCTAGCGCCCAGTCAAATTAGTTTTTAAATATTCAACAGCTTATCTGTATAGTTTTCTGGAAATTGATAGTCAGGCAGTTCAGGGATCGATCAATCCCAACACGGCGATGCGTGGGCGGAGCTTACCTAAAGATGGGCGGGGCATAGCTAGGACTTGATTCCTCCATTTCAAGGCAAGCTGTTGAATATCTTAGCAACAGCTCCAATTCAAATTATCGTCAAAATATTCAAGAGAATGCTGATTAACTCGTACACTCACAAATGACATCCAATTCAGACGCTCACTGTTGGACCTCTGCCACTTCCGCGTCGAGTCTACGTCATCTGATCGTGACGTCATCTAACAAGTCACATACGATGATTATGAAAGCAGATACGTGAGTGACTGATCGGAGCCCTTCATTGACCTTAACATTGTCAGCTACCGCATCCCGTTAGACCCCTTTCACAGACGTCCATGTCCAGTGGCTATTTCTGCTATCCAATGATATTGCCTAGATGCATACACATAAGTAAATCTATGCACATTTGTGAGCAGCTATCGGGATAGGGCCTAGAAAACAGTATATTGGCACACCACATTGTTGATATTGTTTAATCGAACAACAAATAACGATAATAGAGCTTAAAGGGGGTTGACTAGAATCGTCATATTTACACGTGACAAACAGGCATTGTTCCAAAGACATATTACATTCTAAAGATTATGCTGAATAGTGCTACATGATGCGGCAATTACAGGACGAATGATTTGAGAAGAATAATCACTGATAGAAACGGAATTCTAGCAAATTGCATGACATTAATAATCAGTAAGTTTCGGATGTCTCCCCGTTTAGAATGTATATACGTGAATGCAGCGTGTAATAATTAAAAGCTTTAGCCTTGTTTAGCCTGTCTCATTGTATCAACGTAGGCCTACACACACTGTATATTCACTGATAAAACAAAGGTTCTAACCATCGGATAATCTGGCTATTTACCCTAAATCTACAAGATGTGCTTAGCCCGCATTCTGGCCCACAATTCTTCACGCAATTACCTCTTTAATTTCTGCTTAATTATCGATTTCTGCAGTAATCTACATGACTGTGGTATCGATTATCGATTATGAAGAAGCATGCTTGCACAATGGCCTTGGTCCGCTCATTTTGCTATCATGATTAAACATTCAGGTCCACAACACTCAGCCTGTCTCCTTCCATCTACTTCCACCACTCTCTCCCACTCCCCGTCCTTCTCTCCCTCCTGTACTCTTTCCTCCACACACACTCTCGCCCCCTCTCCATCCATCAATCCAGCCACCTATCCATCCATGCAACCACTCAACCACCCACTCACCCACTCACCCACACATCGACCCGTCAAATCCGTCCACCCATCCACCCATCCAATCATCCATCTAACATGGGCGTGTTCTATGTTCATTATCGAAATGATCCAAACTTGTTTCGAATATATTTAAGGCTTAGCGTGCCATTCATTAGTGCCCTGTTGGATGACTGACCAGTTAATTATTATACGCATGGCGCCTGCGAGATACTGACCAGCTTTACTATCGGAGGGCTAAATGGTTGATGGCTGGAGGTTGTTAATATATTGTCTCTTGTTTAAAGCGACAATACCGTACTCTCTTAGCAGATCCAGGTCAACTATAATATTCTCCTGATCGGCAGGTCTTAACCGTTCCCAATGGCATTCAAATTATCAAAACCATGGACATAGGTTACCTTAGCTGAGATTACGTTTAGATAAACGTAGAGAAGCAATATAGAAATATGTAACAATCGTATTGTAATAGTAATCATTATCGCCATGTAGGAGAAAGAGCGCATTGCATTTGTTTGTGTGTCTGTGTGTTTGCCTGTCTATGTCTGTCTACCCTGGGTGTAGTTAGTTACTCGGAAAAGACACATCTGCCTTGATCCTACTGTTGTGTATATGCTAGATTTCTGACATTATCTACCCCATTCCCCCTGCACGTAGGGGGTGCAAAAAAATAATTTCAATATAGAGCGCTCTGGAACAAAATTTCTATGCGGAACGATAATGTTTACTAAGAAAACGATATCCCAGCATCCTTTGCGCAGCACGCTTGTGACGCAATATATGTCTCTGTAACGTATAACGTTGTTTCGTGTGCAATAACGTCGCAGATTGAAAACATGTTTTGCTTTTCGCGAGTCACCTCCAAACATGTTTCGCGAAATAGCAGAGCGCTCTAACAAAGCGTATCCATGGCGCTCTAGAGGGCTTCCCCTACGGAACAGGCTCCTGGTTTGAACACAACGACGCCTGCTCCTTAAATTCCCTAATAGAGCTTTCCACTTTATCAACCCATCATATGACGTCATAATCAAATACGCAACGTGTAGAGTGACATCATAATGAATGACGTCATGAATGAAGTCGATAAGTGCGTCATGAACGAATATTTGAAGACAGACTACGCGTTGTTGTACGAATTTGACTGGCAGCTGCCATAGGCAATAACACCACCGAGTCAAATTAATTACAAAATATTCAACGTCTTACCTGTATAGTTTTCAGGAAATTGTTAGTTGGGGCATTCGGGGATCGATCAATCCCAACATGGCAATCTGTGGGTGGAGCTTAGATAGAGATGGGAGGGGCATAGCTAAAACTGGAAAGGTCCATTCTGATCTCGATTCGTAAAAATCCGAAAAATTCTGAAACGATCCAAAGAAAAATGAAATCTTTGTTTGTCCCTGTTGTATATCTAATGCAAAAGATTATGTGTCTATATCACATGTCTGCGTCCATGTAAATAAAGCTGACAATAACAAGACGATAAATAAACTTGTTCTAGAACATACATAGTTCATGTGATGTTCATATTTTATTTATCATCAGCAGACTTTCTATATATTTAATGTAAATGGCAGTTTCTTTTGCTCCACCACAACATTTACACATGTTTAATAAAGGAAACACAAACCCTTGCTGTGATAATCCGCTTGAATAATAACACTTTAGCGGTTATGTTTGGTCCAAAAAAATAAAATATTTGCTTATTAAATGTCTATTTGCGGGCCAATAGAAGAATATTCTTGAAAAGTATCACTGAAATCATTGGCTCAATTACGGAGTCCGCCATTCAATGATAAAATTTAAAAAGTAGTCTTCTCTTGGCCTGTAAATAGACAATCCTTAACACCCTTACACATTCCGTCTTTGTCCTGATCCGCCATAAACGAGTTAAAACAATAACACACACAACCCACACATTAGACTATCATGTCGAGGTTTATACGTTGCATCATCATCATCATCATCATCATCATCAATGATTATAGTCCAAGCAATCTAGTTCATTTTGGGTTTGACAAATTGCAACATAATTTAATTGTGTTGTACTTTAGAGTAAGGTTTCCTATAGTCATATTAAAAGTCTACCATGATCTGTTGAACGAAAATACTTCTAAGATTTGTGTTCTATAGCATGGGGTTTCCTCGGCATATTACCCATAAACCAATGTAGTTTTTTCATACTGTATAATAATCGGATATATAAACTGATCCAGTATATTATTGCTAAATGAGTGCATGTTATTATCAACCTTCACATTGACTAAAAATTGGTATACAAGTCACCGGTAATATTGTCCAGCCAGCCAGATATTCTGCATTCGTGAAGTTGTTGATGATTATATTTACTTTCCCATTGACTGTGCCAAAATTATTTTAATGTTTTACATATAGTTATCGTACAAATTTATCTTAACGAATAATGGAGCTTTCCATTTTGGGCTATGCTCCGCCCATCTCTAGCTAAGCTCCATCCAGAGCTCTCTCGTGTTGGGATCGATCGATCTCTGAACTTCCTGACTATTAATTTCCAGAAAACTATACAAGTAAGCTGTTGAATATTTTGAAACTAATTTGACTTAGGCAGCAACAGCACCCAGTCAAATTAGTTTCAAAATATTCAACAGCATGTTTATTAAATAGTAGAGAAATACAATTCATACAACGTGTCGGATTATTAAGAGTTAAATACGGGCCATATAGAATCATTTATGACGTAATGATTATGGCGCGCTTAGATGATTATGACGTCATATTGATAGATGAATACTCAGGAACGGTAAATTGACTGATAGTAAACTGATTAACATAAACTGTGAGAAGTAATTAGTGACTTCATGGTTTGGCATATGTATTAAACACTGTCATCAACAGCCACATGGGAACGGTACAAAAAAGGTTGAAACTTTAAGCAGGCGATGCTAAAATCATATCACAAATAAAAGGTTCCATTGTAGCACTACCGTGGCAATAGGTACCTGGGTATTTACATTTGGAGACGCCTACTGTATTATATTTGGGAATTAAAAAGATCCTACAAAAGTAGACTAACCCCTGACTAAAAATATATATACTGAACCAAAAAGGTTTAGCAACACTGAGAATATTACTGTATAAATGTTATTTAACAAAAACAATAAATTGATTCAAATACATTATTTAATTGGTAGGTCCTTTTCCAATTTGAACAACAGTCTCTTGTTACTGTAATGCTAGCATCGCGCCTTTAACACGGCATCATTCAACGGCGGAAGGGTCCAATTTAAATAATGACACTGAGCTGTCAATACCGGTTGTGACCTCCGCGCGCATTAACCACCGCCGTACATCGCTTTCTCATGCTTCGAATTAAGCACCTGATGTCACGAAGAGGAATCGCATCCCATTCCTGGAGCAGTGCAGCTTCCAGCTCCCGCACGTTGTGAAGATGTGGATGGTTCTCACGCACGATACGGCCAAGAATGCCCCACACGTGTTCGATAGGAGACAGGTCGGGTGATCGCGCTGGCCAGTCCAACACCGGAACGTTGTTAGCCTCAAGGAAATCACTGGTGACCCTAGCTGAATGAGGACGGGCGTTGTCATGCTGGAACATAAAGTCTGCACGATGCTGCATAAAAGGGATGATAACAGGGGCGACAACTTCTTCACAGTAACGTTGAGCCGTTAAATTTCCGCGAATCACAATAAGATCTGTTTTGCCATTTTCATGGATTCCAGCCCACACCTTGACACTGCCGCCACCGAATCTGTCGTGCTGAATGATGTTGGCTGCATCATATCGTTCTCCTAAACGTCGCCAAACCCGTTGCCTACCATCCGCCACATCCACACAAAACCCCGACTCATCACTGAACAAAACGTGGCTCCATTGTTGAGCACGCCATCGCTGATGAGTTCTTGCCCATGCAAACCGATTCTCGATGTGACGCTCTGTAACTAGCAGGGCCGTATTTAAGGGTGGGGGGGGGCAGCTGGGCAAAAGCCCCGGGGCCCCCACAAGCAAGGGGGCCCCACAATTTAAAAATGAAAAAAAATTATGCACCTTTTTGGAAGTTATAGGACATTTAAAGCAAACTTTATTAGTTTGGAACTCTTAATCATGCATTATAATTCTATTCTAATATTTGTGGGGGCACCAATTCTTGTTTGGTGTTCGACAACAATGTTAATTACGAAAACTTACAAAATAAAATAATTTTACAACGAAAGAAAGCGCCATAATTCACCCTAAAAGTAGACTCTCTGGCCGTCTCAGAGCACCTAGATGTAAAAAACTTTATGGGGGAGGACCCCCAGCCCCCCCCCCCGCTCACTCTTTGCCCCAGGGCCACCAGTTCAGCAGCATGGAGTCTGTTTCGCGCAGTTTGTGCATGCACTGTAGTGCCGGTACGGGACAGCCGCGGCGCAGTCTCAAACCTGTGACGTCGTGATGACGTCACTAAGTAGCGGTCTTCTCATGGTGTTGTTGCTCTCGGTCTGCCAGATCGTGGTTGATCATTAACTTGTCCAGTTTCCTGCTCACGTTGGCGGAGACGGGAAATGGTTGAGGCGTGAACATTAAAATGTCGAGCAACAGCGCGAACGCTCTGCCCAGCAGAGAGTCTTCCCATTGCTTCACGGCGCTGATTTTCGGGTAGCCTTGGGCGGCGGCCCATGTTCGGTAGGGTAAACTTTTAAGCGTTTTCTGTTAACGTTCGTTATCTGCTTTTGCAATATGGTGAATTTTTGCCGTCGCTACCCGCCAATGTGGGCCATTTTCACATGCAGTAAGCGTGCGGCCGAGAAATGCAAGAAATGATTTGCATTTCTTCATGATCAGCGAGACAGTACATTGACGAAACATGCCTGCAAATTTGGTTATAAATGGACGCATAGTTTTAATACAGCAAACCAAACTTCACTGTTGCTAAACCTTTTTGGCTCAGTATATTTTAAAGACAGGAGTAACCATATCGATGAATCTTCATCATCACTGCTGAACAGTCGAAACCGTGTTCCTTACACGCACATTTAGTTGATCCACAGTCCTCCTCACAGATGCATCGAACTACCTTAAAGAGTGCTGATGCTGCTGTCCACTCGTCAGAGTTGTTTCTGAAACATACGCATATCCAGAATTTAATCCGACTGGAACCAGATTACCGTATCTGGGTTACAACCAACGTCTGAAAATCGTTTGATACTGCAAGTTCCTTCGTTGTGATAAAATTTGAGCCAAATCGGATCAGAAATGTATTAGATACGGGCTATAATATCGTTTTCTGACATACTGACTGACTAGCTGACTAACGAAGGGACATGGCCGTTGATTGAGCTGCTACCCGCGGCTAAATTATAATGTGTAGCGCCTGCAAAGAAATAATTCGCATTCGAATCGGTTTTTATTGAACGTTCATCGCTCATAGATGATTCTGGGTAAAAACTTTAAGTTCGAACTTTGCTTGATCTTTTGACCTTTTTCTACCTTCATGTTCAAGTTATCCACCGAAAGCTTGATGTAGTGTGATAGCTTCTAGCATGGGTACCCACTGGTAACAAATACTGGCATCAACAAATTTATTTTAAGGGTTTCGGCGTGCATAATGCACGAAGTCTCGGTTAGCTTAATGATCTTGAAGCATATGAAAGAAAAAGATCGGAAAACCAATTGGGGTAGACGGGCGGGTGGACGGAACCGACATACGGAGATCAAATTTATACACCCCAAGCCCAGCATAAATGTTGACTGGAAGGTATATACATATAGGCCTACATGATTCAGTACATTACTAAAGATTCTTTCCACTTTTAGATATTCCCCGCCCATCTCAATCTAAGCTCCACCCACATCACATCCATGTTGGGATCGATCAACCTCTGAACTCCCTGACTATTAATTTCCAGAAAACTATACATGTAAGCTGTTGAATTGTTGAATATTTTGAAACTAATTTGACTGGGTGCTGTCCAGTGCCCAGTCAAATTAGTTTCAAAATATTCAAAATATTCTACAGCATGTTTATTAAATAGTAAAGACATGCAATTCGTACACCGTATCGGACTACTAAGAGTTAAAAAACGGGCCAAATAGAATCATTTATGACGTACTGATTATGACGTTAGCATACACGTCACTTAGTTGGTTATGATGTCATATGACGTTATATGATCTTTGGATGAACCTTAAGAGGTCTATTCTCAGTCTGGATGATAGCGAACATGGAACAAGAGCAATCAGAGATTACATACACTCGCCATTCAGTCTTGTCACATTGTAAAGTGTTTTTAGATTTTCACGACCAAAGTTGTGGAATCCTAAAGTACCGTCACATAATTTCTTGCGTTATAATGTGAGCCGAATCGAACGAGCAGTTTCCCTAGATATCCATAATTTAAACGAGAATTTTAACCAATCTGGATACGAAGTTTTTAAATCCGGATTACAGACAAAAGTAATGACCTTTGTTTAAAATTCTAGCCTATCGAACCAGCCGTTTTTTAGATACATATCTACACACGCGCGTACGAACAGCCGGACACACATACACACACACGCGCGCGCACACGTGCGCGCACATGCGCGCGCATGCACGCACGTACGCACGCACACGGCTGCAATATGAGTTTCACTTGAAACGAGGAGGAAGGAGGCGGAGGAGCAGCAGCAGCAGCAGCGGCAGCGGCAGCGGCAGCGGCAGCGGCAGCGGCAGCGGCAGCGGCAGCGGCAGCAGCAGTAGTAGTAGTAGTAGTAGTAGTAGTAGCGGAAGTTTAATAGTAGTAGTAGTAGTAGTAGTAATACGGTAGCGGTTGCGGCAGCTTAAGAGTAGTAGTAGTAGTAGTAGTAGTAGTAGTAGTAGTAGTAGTAGTAGTAGTAGTAGTAGTAGTAGTAGTAGTAGTAGTAGTAGTAGTAGTAGTTGTAGGAGTAGCATCCAGATTGTACTGTTGGTAGTAATACGTAGGCATCAACGACGGCGATGAAGTATGAATACATAAGATTTATATAATAATGACATACCTTTGAGTTCAAGTGCAGGTATGCGGGAGATCCTTGACGTAAGCCTCAGAACCGATAGTTGTCTTTCTGCACAATCTTATCCTAAGCTACTGTTGTCGGTCAGAGCTGCACAATCTCAGCGTGTTATTTAGAGATCCCAAACAGTAACTGTTGATCTTCAGCGCTGCGCATGCGAACGCTTTGTGAAAAGAAAATCTTGTTTAGAGAAATAAACTGTTTACATTTCTCCGAATGAAAGATATGTGCAACAATCAGCTTTCAAGGATCACTGGCTCTCTGATGCTTCCGACATACCGAGCTATTGTTTTATAGCCGCCAAAATCAGTGAATTCGTATACGTGGTTTACTAACGCGGAGACTGGCCACGTCCGTCTCCGTGGTCAAGCAGGGGTCCTTGCGGACGATCAAAGAAACAAATCAAGATTAGCGCGCTCTGGGCGAAAAACGATGTACATGATGTAATCTTCACCTTTCTCACGCACCTGTTCATACAGTCAGAAAAACATGACAGATGCAGTCAGATTCATTAGATTCCACAGCATACATTAATTAGCCCATCATTAATTACAAAATATTATAATCTCTATATGATTTAAATATGATAATAATCAATACAGCGAATACTTACATGTATACATCGTCATCATCAGCACCACCACCACAACCACCAACACCACCACAGGCACCACCACCACCACCATCACCACCACCACCACCACCACCACCACCACCACCACCACCATCACTACCACCACTAACAACACTACCATCCAGCCCAATGCATCCGACCCCACCCCAAAGCCCCACCCCATCGTCATCATCATCATCCTTCTTTTTCTTCTTCTTCTTCTTCTTCTTCTTCTTCTTCTTCTTCTTAGCCTTTTGACCACGTCAGCCATACGCACATGGATACTCTGAATGCATTTGATTTTTGGATTTGTTGCTTTCTCTTCCAGATGCATTTGAAATCTGTATTGTGACACTCAAAGTTTGCTACAAATGCCTTATCAATCCCTTTCCTTTCAAACGTGGTATTAGACAAGGCTGGTCTTTACCTGATGCTTTATATAGTATATGCATAGAACCACTATTACATAAGTTACGTTCTGAAAGAGGCTTAAATGGGGCAGCCTTGCCTGATACCTCGGATGAAAATGTTATTTACTGCTTATGCTGATGGTACTGTTTTTACTACCTTAGAGGTATTGGTTAAAGATATATGAAGATTCGTCCAATGCGAAAGTTAATCTGGGAAAGACGGAAGGCCACTGGGCGGGTGCATGGAAGAGTAAATTTGACCAATGTTTAGGAATACTATGGAATCGTGATGGAGTAAAGGTTCTCGGGGTATATGTATTAAATTCAGTTAAGTATTCCGACAAAAACTGGGGAGGCGTGAAAATGGAAATTATCAATAAACTTGCTAACTGGCTCTTATTGTCGAAAGCACTTTCATTAAGAGACCTTATTATGGTAGCAAATCTTCTTGTTGCATATAAGTTTTGGCATAGATTTGGCGATGTAGACCCTCCTGTCGAGCTGGTAAATTTTACAAAAAGGGCTAGTTAATTTCGTTTGGCAGGGAAAGCATTGGGTGTCGAAGGAGTTCCCTTCTCTGCCCATAGAAAATGGAGGACTGGGTTTGGGGTATTTTGAATTTAGAATAACATTCTTTCCCTTAGATTCACTAACCCGTTTCTGAGACAAGTTCAAAATTTGAATTGTAATCGCCAGTTATGTTTAATACACTTTGATATAAATACATTTGGTGCCATACGAGTATCACAACCTGCTTGTAGAGCAGATGTTTTAAATGAGCTAATCTTTTATTAATCCACTCATACGAAATACTATAGCAGGGCTCACGATTTTCTACGAAGAGTTTATTAAAGCGACAGTCACAGTTATAGGTCATATTGTATATAATGATAAGAATATTTCTATTGACATCTTGGCTCTTAAATTCAGAAATCAGTCAGAACGGTTAGTGCACAATAAATTAGACATGTTGTGGAATAGTATTCCAAGTGAGTGGATTGATATGCTAAAACGGCACAACCACATTCCTCAATCATTGTATGAGATTGAGCTATCATCTAAAAATTTAAAGATTGTGTATTCACTGTATCTACATATACGAATTGCAAAAAGAATTTCTATAAATTGTCCTTACTAAAGTATTATGTAATCAGTTTGAGCCATTGTGCCAATAAGATATGGTTTGATATCCTATCATTATATACTTAATCAGTAGCCTATTGTCGATGTTTTTACGAATATCCGTGTAGCATTTATGAAGGAGATCTGTCTTGGAGAATTGTGCACGGGGCATTAAACACAGGCATATTTCTTTACCGAGCTGGGTACCGCCCTAATAACGAGTATCTAGAACATGGTGAGGAAGAAGACCATGTACATATGCTAGATGCTTGCACTTGTCTCAGACCGTTGCTTCTAGCTATGAGACGGACTGCTGTACTTTTGTTGGACGTTGATACCTTTTACCACCATTGATTACATACAAGGTATTAACTGTCCTCAATGTTCCCGTAAATCTGAACGCAAAATCCGACATCGTTTATTTAACTGGGTTAATGTGAAAATGGCAACATACGTCACACGTCAACGACTAACGGATGGACGTGAACAGACTGATCGTCTTAGGGAGTCTTTGTCGAGAATGTGATCACGAATTTCATATCTAATTTCAATATCAAAGCATGAAGGATCTTTAAAACTCCTCCATCGTTTTTGCTCCTTTGATAAACTAATGTGTGGAGTAGAAAATGACGAGCTGAAATTTAATGGAGTTTTGTGAAACTTGACTGACAAATGGGTTGATTTCGTATCGCGCTGGTATGATTGGAGACGGGAGCATTTTCTATCATTGTGCATGATCATTGTTCTGATACGTTTGTGATCGTTAGTGATCCACGTTTCTTGTTCGCTAGGGAAATGCATTGTTTTTTAAATAAGTCATGCATGATTGATATGTTTAATATGTATTGTAATTTGTTTATTTTAAAATTGTGCATAAAGTACCATGAACAGTCTTTGATGGTTTTGTCTGTAGTGTTGATGACATTGAAAATGCAATAACTCTGGAGAGATTATACTTATTTGAAATACTATTGTTTCTGGTTTAATTGTTGTAAATAGATTATTGAGTTTTAAATCTATTTTTGATTCGTGTTTTATATTTTTGTCAAATTGATGATCACATTGTTATTGATTCTATATGAATACGTTATGTTTATCAAAATTAAATGAATTCCTGTGACATTAGGCCAATGTAAGAATGTCCTCGGCTAAAACCTTTGTGTAAATAAAATGATATGCTCCTCCTCCCCCTCTCATCCCGTCCTTCCCATCCCCATCCTCCTCCTCCACCTGCCCCTCCTCCCCCTGCCCCTCCACCCCCCCCCCCCCTCCTCCTCTTTATCCTCCTCATCATGAACGGCGAGTGTGCTCGTACTATGCCATGGTTTACCATACACATGGAATTAATTTTACGTTTCTCGAGTGTTGTTTGTAGTCTATGTTTGCAGAGTTTACATACACATATTGTTTTCCCCCTCTTGCCGTTCCATAAAGCTCGTTGTTATCAAAATAACAGTGTCACTCGTTTAAGGCTAGCTGCAATCCTATTCTATGATATCACATGTTTGACAGTCTGTAGACGAACCAATGGTGCTGAATCCTCATCCTATCTAAATAGAGGGATTCATTACTAGCTGTTCCCCGTCCTCTTCTACGATCAATGCAAAACAAATACAAATTAGAATGCGCAGGCGATGGTACGCCATCGCAAATCCTCACGTTTTCAGGGTGGGATGGGGACGGGGGTGGGTGGCTGGAGCCTAATATAAATACTGTCTTGCAATCCGCAATTATATGGGTAACTAACATACAGAATTTGGTTGAATTCAGCCAAATATGACTTTCTGCAACCAACACCATCTTTATCCTGCCCATACACCCCACCCTGGGACTGGAACCTAAATTAAACGTCGTCTTGCAGTCCGCAATCATATGGGTAATTCATATAACAAATCTGATTGAATTCCACCAAATGCTCTGGGAGGAGATAGCCAGATGGACCGACGGACGGACGGAGAATTGGACAGGCCGATGGACGTAGGCGATTGCTATATATCCTCGGCGGCGCGCTATTGTTGTGATGTAGGTTTATGCTTATCTCTATGATTAAGAGCATAATATACTAATTGCAATTAGCTTTCACTAGACTAAACAAGTATATTGGCATCATTTTCCCGTTGCAAAAGGAGTTGAAATGCTACTATCCATCCATCCATTTTCAGTTTTAGGACATGACTTCGTCATTTTATCCTCTCCACCACTTTACCTCAACTGGTAAGTTCTGTCGTTCGGTTGAATACCATCTCTTGCTGAGGAGACTGTAGGATGCAGGGTATGTGGATTGTGTTTACCGATGTTCCGAAATTCCGATGTTCATGAAATATTGATTCACCATTTATGAACACCATTGTTACAGGGTTATTTTACAGGCGGCGGCGGTGACGATGACGACGACGATAGGGATTGAAGGAGGAAGGCGTGGAGGTGAGAGAGATGGCGGGAGGGAGATGAAGAGGGAGAGAGGAGAGCGAGAGAGGGTGGGGGTGGAGAGAGGGCGGGAGGGGGAGAAAGAGGATGAGAGAGATGCGAGCAGTCATAGGCGAGAGAGGCGAGAGAAGGAGAGAGAGAGAGGAGAGAGAGAGAGAGAGAGAGAGAGAGAGAGAGAGAAAGAGAGAGAGAGAGAGAGAGAGAGAGAGAGAGAGAGAGAGGGAGGGAGGGAGGGAGGGATGGGAGGGAGGGAGGGACGGAGGAAGCGAGAAGGAGCGAGAGAGGCAGGGAGGGAGGGAGCGAGAGAGAGAGAGATAGGGGGGAGGGAGGGAAAGAGGGAGGGAGGGGAGGGAGGGAGGAAGGGAGAAGGGGTAGGGAGGCAGGGAGGGAGAGAAAGAGAGAGGAAGAGAGAGAGAGAGGGGGAGGGAGGGAGGGAGGGGGAGGGAGGGAGGAAGGGAGAAGGAGGGAGAGAGAGAGCGAGAGAGAGAGAGAGAGGAAGAGAGAGAGCGAGAGAGAGAGAGAGAGTGGGAGGGAGGGAGGGGAGGGAGGGAGGAAGGAAGAAGGAGGGAGCGAGAGAGAGAGAGAGAGAGAGAGAGAGAGAGAGAGAGAGAGAGAGAGAGAGACGCGGGTTGATTTAAATGGAGAAAGATGGAGAGATGAAGTGCATGAAGAGGGAGGGGCAACCAAGCTGATTGTATCGATATCGGTTCATTGTATGCGTATCGCCAAAGGACGGCGCAATAGCAAACTGACTTGCTCGTTATTTCCCCCATCACATGAACCTAGTCCATGAAGCAGCGCTGTTGATACACATACACATCATCTTCCTGATATATGTTTATATTTTCGATGATTTAGTTTCTGATCCGCCGTATGCCTGCCATTACGCATCCTCGGCCCATTATCTATTCATTGCCTATCCACCTTTTAACCCTATCTCTGTTGACATTGATACGTGATGAAGAAATAAAAAAATAAATAAATAAACAGACAAAATAGATGGATTGTCACAAGAACAAACCTAGGACTAATATACACAGCTGGATCTATTGTGAAATGAACGTGTCCTCACACGTATATCCGAAAAACGTGACACTCCGTGCATCATTAGTGACAGCGTGCTTATTGATTAAATGTCTACTCTCATATTAAGTTAAACCCTGTGTTAATTAATTTTCCTATCTCAGAAAGGTGCACGGTCCGGCGTGATGAATTGAAGTGGCTTCTGGTGAAATTTCACTGGAGCAATGGATAGCGTTTAACGGAGACGAGCTGAAAGTTACCATGCCAACTACTGGTCATTAAACTACCAATATCTCATACCATGATTCCTAATACGGAAGAAAAAACGTGATTAAATCATGTGAGGGCCAGGAAAATCAGAGCGACCCTAGCCGGTGAAGAAAAGTAAGGTCAACTAAAGCAATCCGCCACTCAATTTAGAAACGAGAACGAGTAATAATACAAGGCGAACGGACACATGCATGGGCAAATACAGGAGTGTCTGGTTTGACTGAGGTCTTTGGGAATAGACCTTGCCACTTTATCAACCCACCCTATGACGTTATAACCAACTACTCGACATGTAGAATGACATCATAATGAATGGCGTCATAAATAACGTCGATAAGTACGTTACGAACGCATATTTGAAGACGGACTATGCGTTGTTGTACGAATTGTATGTCTTTACTATTTAATAAATATTCTGTTGAATATTTTGAAACTAATTTGACTGGGCGCTGTTGCTGCCATAGGCAGCAACAGCACCAAGTCAAATTAGTTACAAAACATTCAACAGCTCACCTGTATAGTTTTCAGGAAATTGATAGTTAGGGCATTCGGGGATCGATCAAACCTAACACGACGAAGTGTGTGTTGAGCTTAGATTGAGATGGGCGGGGCATAGCTAAAACGGGAAAGGTTCATTGACCACCTCCGAGTTCCTCTTTACCGTCAGATTTCTCCACAAAAACGATCACGTGGATATTGATATGCTCAATGTAGTGGGAACGACTAAGGCGAGAATGCCACTAGCAAGAACATTCCTGGAACGATCAGAGGAAGAATGTCCAGACTTGATGAAAGAATGTCCGGTATTTACAGAAGGAATGAATGGTGCCCATTTGAATCTATAGTGAATGCATATGACATCCTAGCTCTATCGAGGCTGATGGTTGTGAGTGAGAACCACAACACCACCCCACCCCCTCCCACCCCACCCCACCATCCCAGTTAAAGGCTCCAGATTTCGTAGAGTAGATTCAGGTTTCTTGCTCGCAGAGTTATTATTATTTTTTGTTACTTGTAGTTAAGGACAAAACCATAAGAGAAAAAGCAGCTAAGAAAATGGAAGCGAACAAATGTAACTGGAGTGAAGCTGGGTGTTCTAGTGCATGTCGTGTTAGCAATGATGCATGATGGGGGTGATGTACGTGATTATCAGTTAGTGATGCAGCTGGACCTATGCGCTCTGGTGTTCGCCGAGAGAATAAACAATACTCGTTACAGCCGGTCATATAAGCTCAGTTACATTCGAGTTAAGCGGATTAGCCACTAAGTCATACAGGTAAAATACTGTCTAGCTTGAAAACAATTTGACTGAAAGCCGTTGTTTCCAGAGACCGGGTCTACATTCAGTCACACGAATTTCAAAACATTCAGTAGGCAACATATTGCGACCTTGGAAAGCAGGGGTGTATTTTGAAATCATTTTGACCTGAACTTGTTACTTCCACCAGAAAAAAGTGACTTTCAAATATAACGTTTTCAAAAGGATCAATAGTGATTTAGCAGTAGCGAGTTAATCGCTCTACATCGGCGCCTATAAAACATACTATTCATACCGCTTACAAAACTATATTCGAGTGTGCTTTCCTTATATTCAGGTATACCTGCACACCCAGTTGACACACGGCGAAGTGCGAAGTACCAGCGACGTCACCAATTGGCTCCAAGTTAATCGATCCTAGATTTAGTAAATGCTTTTTCTCAAATTATCTCAATTCATTTCAATTTATTACCGATGGTAGTTTATTTAATATTGTATGAAATTACCAATAAACATCATTTGTTATATCGCCTTTCCCTTCATTTAAGGCCTATGTGCTGATGTATGATTCACAGAATTAGAGTATCCCAGCTTGAGATTCGTTGCTTGGAGCATATAGCATGGGAATTTGGCTTGCCTCAAACGCCATCATGAATCACTCCATTTTGTGATCTCATATTGTCACATAGATTGTTTAGCGGGACTGGGTAGTTTGTGTGGTGAGGTTATTTAGGAATGTGTGTTGAATTCAGGCACCAGGATTAAAGAGCATGTCACACAATGTTTCTCAGGGCAGCGAAATTTTTAAGGTCCCAGGAACCCCACACCTAGACATCCAAGGGTCCCAACCTGAGATCTGGGTCTCCCAAACTAAAATGTGGGCCTCCCATACGTTTTTTTCTGATCCACGCTAATATTAGAGAGTACCATGAGTGCACAGCTATGCATTATGGAGGTCCCAAGCTAGACTTTGTGTGTATGTTTCTGCCAAAACCTATAAACCTAATTAATATTTAACACTCATGCAAGATTTTCAGAGGTCCTATGAGACCCACTACCAAAACCTTTGGGCGTCCGCAGTTACATTTTTGGAGTCTATGCGCTCAAAGGAACCCTTATGAGAAACCCTGATGTCACGCGTTATGTGTAGTTTGCACTGGACTGGTTCATTTGTCACTGCCATAATGGTCTTACCCACGAACTTGATACACGTAACTATTGATCCTCAAAGATGGATGCAAGCCATGATTCATACCAGACAGATGTGGGCACGTGACTGTCGTGGTGGATCACGTGACTGGAAACTGAAGTCCATCAGCAACTTATTTCAATTGCGTGAAAATCACCGGCTGATGGGGAGACTCAAAAGGAGAAGCAGAGGCTGCTCGTGATAAAACTGGCGAAAGCAGTTTTATCACAAGCTTAGTAGAAAAGAGAATAGTGGTCTTGAAGACTCTTAGTGACCAGCCTGGCTAGTTAGAAAAGAACAAGCAGTATCTGATAACCGAGATTTTGAGTTGCTGCATGCCGAAGACTAAAACGAGCCATTATATTATAGGAAGCTATTGAGAGGAGGCCATCGGCAGATACACCATATAAGATATTGGACACAGGAATTACTGGGTGTGATTTTTCTTGGATTTGTGTAAACATACATAGCTTGAACGTAGCAAAGCAGAGACATGTATAAACAATTGAGAGAGTTCAAGCACTAGTTTTCATGTTCCAGCCTGGAACCAATTTTCGAAAATCACTATTAGCGGTATTTACGGTATTTGAAATGCTTGTGTTAACGGTATTGGTATACGGTATATCATGATTTTATCGGTAATATCGGGATATCGCTCAACTATGTTTCCAGGTATGATAAGGTATCAATGGGTGTGACAAAATGTTATTGATTCGCTACATCTTTACTATGACCTGAATGATCACGAGAGGGTGTTATATGACTGCTCCGACTCTTGGAGATAGTCATCATATAACATCTGGAGACGGAACCTATTCTACATTTCTTAATTATATATGGTTCGCGACCTGGTGAACAGAGGACATAAATATGAAACATTGATAACATTCATAAGTTGGTTGAACATCAAGAGTTGCTGTGTCATTGGTGTACCCCATAAATCAGTGTTGGCGAAGTTGCCTGTTCTGTACAACACTGCATATGACCTGAGCATAGTATTTCTTGTGGCGAGTATGAGGTATGAGTCGCCACTCCTGTCACTAGAATCGGGTTACTGTCTGGACCAGTTGCGTCAGTATCTCTACCATAATAATGCTTATATAATAGATGAGTAATGGAGTGTAGAGTGACTCTATTATTAGTTTAATGCTAAATCCCGCCTGGTAGCTTTAGACCTATCAGTTCAGATACATCTCACCTGTACTAACCAGTAGAATTTGAGCATGAATTGAAATACGACTTGATAGTAAAATTGATGCTACGTGGACAGTTCGTAGCTGTTGATGTTATAGCTTCTACTAGACGTATGCTTCTTTACTCGTTTATATATGATTTCACACACGCACACGCACGTGCTCGCGCGCGCGCACGCACGCGCCCACATACACACGCATTAGTGAAAGAGTGCATAGCGGTTTTACATAAGGCATGCTGTCTAGGTTGAGGTGTAGGACCTGGAGACGGTATTAATGTCGTCTGTAGTTGATACAGTGTGTCTGAGCTATCTTTTAGAGATAAGATCAGGAAAACCCTGAGAACCTGAGAGAGCGAACATCTGATGTTAGAAAGTTAGCATCTGGCAGCTTAACCAACGTGTCTGAACCACTGACCACGGGGATGATTTCTATACTGTCACATGAAAATTATGATATGAATATACTGGCAATTCTACCGGGAAACTTCACGCGCAATTAGCTTCGTTTAGTCCAGTAACCCATAACGACCGTCTAATCGTTGATTTGGTGCTATGGCATCCAGCTATTATGGTGTTTGTGCGTGCGTGCGTGTGTACAGATGTGCGAGTGCGCGTGTATGCGTGCGTGCATGCGCGCATGTGTGTATGTGCAGGATCCAATACTGACGACGAGAAACATGATAACTACAGTAGCATTACGACAAGATAATGGCTAAAAGGCTGACCATATGCTGACCAAGTGTTTCACATCATCTGTATCAACGGGATGTGCGCTCTAGGATATGGGGGCCAAACAGCATTTGATCACTGTTACTGGTTCCTTCATATAGCACAGTTCACCATGTTTCAAGACCATAGATTTGAATAGCCGCAGATCGCTTATGGCCCTCTCAAAGGTAGAATTTCAGACTTCAGTATTTTTTCGCCCCGTCTATGGTCTCCAAAATGATATGTTTTGTTGCTAATTCTATTACGTAGCCGAATAAATTGTCAGATTAATATAGCCAATACAATTGTATTTCTGATAAAATATACAAATTTGCCCCTGTTCAATTTCTCTTACAATTGCCAAAAGAGAATTGCTTCCCTTTTGGAGCTATCTATGTTACTGATGGTCCGCGTTAGCCAGTCAGTGATACCAGAACACGCGCAGTTGTGATATACCGAACTCCCGTCACCGGTAATCGGGACAACTAGTCCAATAGTGAAGGTATGCGCATGATCACTCTACTTCTATTCAACTCTTTGTTCAAGATGAGGCTCTGAGCAAGCCTTAACAAAGAGAAAATAGTATCCCAGCGTCGCCAATTATTTTATTCTACCGAGAAAGTAGCGTGTATTCTACTATTCTTTGTCTTGATGTAGCGTAATTAAAACAAAAAGTCTCAACATAGCGCTGAACAAGCATGCCAAGAAGACATTAACAACGTTGTAAATTCAAATAGTTCTAATATTCAATGAAGGTTAACTTGTTAAAGGTGGCTTGGGAGTTGGGACGTCCAGAAACCTGTATGTGTTACGGACATGATTTAGGCGCCACATTTGGGAAGATTGGTCCAGGGGGAGCGAGCGCCGCCACCTCCCCCCCCCCCCAACGCCCCCCCCACCCACCACGACCCGCCTGCCACACCACCCCCTGGCTACGCTACTGCACACATGTTGCGGGTGGAGACGCTATACAGTTGTCGCACCCATCTCATTAATGGTCCTGAGGGTACTACGAAGGTGTCTAATGTCTCACATAGTATTCACAATCTGGGAACCACCTCCCTCATTGAGAATATTCTTTGGGCTGACTGGACTAAACGTGCAGCAATAGCGCTCAGCATAAGACAGCGCCAACTTTCTGTCCAGTTAGTCTAACGATATGAGCAACAGCTTTCAGTGGACAAGTAGTGCCGAAAATTCTAGGATTTCCAGATTATTATGCTAACACTCCATGACCCCCATTGGAGTTGCACTAATCAGTGTTTATTCCTGAAGGGTTATCAGGTGGGAGGGCAGAACGCTAGTTTTTCTACAGAAATAGCCTTATTTCAGTCAACTAAGCGACCAGGTAAAACGTACTTGTATTTGAGGTGTTATTTACCTTTTGAAAGAAGATTTGAGTTTCCAAAATGCATGAAACATGTTTCTAAAAATAAATAAAATTTCTAATGTTAATAAAATTTCTACCTAATTTACATAAAGGATCCGTCTACAGAGATATTGATATCTATGAGCAGTTCTGCAAAATGAATGGTGATCCTTGTCACGTAAAAGACAAGTGTCTTCAGATGGTTTGTAAATGATCCAGTGATCCAGACCGTAGACTTGCCATCCCAACTTCTATCAGGTGCATAGATTAGCATTGTGTAGGGGACCAGGTCTATGGCCATGCAGGCTTATCGGACCAAACAGAAGGGTACCAAGGAACTTTCTATAAGATCTTCATTTATCATATTTCTACCAGGCGTTCTCATGTTCTAGGAACAAATGATTTGGCGGCTTTTAACTTACAAGAGACTTTTCCGCATGGCTAGTCACCGGTGTAAGTGTCCATGTTGACTTGTTGGTCTTTGTATCATTTTCAATGGTCGCTTAAATATGGTTTCCCCAAGTTTGAGTTGACTTCTAAAATTTACGAAATTCTTACCATATATTCCTATGTATAAAGGAAATTAGAAGGGAAATCTAACTTCAGAAATGGGATAACCTGTGGGCGAACATAGAAAATAATGTTTCTGAAAAATGCTGAACCGTGTGCGCCTGTAGGCCTATTTGTTGTCAGAGTAGCCATATGATTAATCGTGTTTATGTTGTAAATATTAAAATTATCACCAAAAGCGTCAAGGAGGAGGTTCGAGCCCTCACCCCCTCCCTGAACCTCTCTATTGATCCGCCATTAGAGAAACACGTTGCGAGACAATGTCTTATATGGATCGTTAGACATGTTTGGAGTACAAAGCTATTTCCATGATATTCAAGACAAACTGCATGCTGCTGTGGTTGTTGTACGGATAATTTTAGAACAATATAAAACAAATGTTGCAGTTACGAGCCCCTGAAAACTATTCGATCTGTGTGCGTATGCAAAATAGTAGCGGCAGCACAACGCACAATGATGTTTACAATAACGAAATATGCAAATATTTGCAAAAATGGATTTTAAAATTTTGTGATGGACAAATACGAACGAGTGTGAGGACGCGGTTATGAGCTCAGTAGCAGGGTCGCACCTCCAAACAGCGCGACCACGACGCTTTATTTTCTACCATGAGTCAAAGGGATATACAATGTGCCGAAACAGCGTAGCAATCAATCACTGAACGTCAGGCACGTATCAAATACCTGATCTATGTTAGTCTAAGCACTAGCCAGTCGCCATTTATATGAGAATGTAGCTATTATTTCAACAAATACAAATTTATAAATGGAACAGAAATCAAATAAATTATGAGATTAGAGACAAAGCGCAAAGCATACTTTGCATATTTTCCACAAATAATTCCTTTCAACGCTCGAAAATTACAAGAATGCTTTAGGCATACACGACTTTCAAACGTCGCGCATTACACAGATAAGACTCTAAAAGAGCTGCTCAGTGAGCTAAGTCATTAACTTGTAAGCGTAACTTAAGATACTGCTGCTCTACTTGATGCACATATCATTGCTTAAGCCCCATACTGGAATGCGCTGGCATTATTGTCAGCAGGCACACATTATGATGCAGCCATAGCTTACACACATGGCGTATAATCTGCATTCGCGCATTATATCGCATGCAGAACTATAGGATATAGACGTTTTCTCCAAGAAATGTCTACAACATGTCTTACAAACATGGCCTAAAAATAGCGTGTACTCATTCCCTATTGTTCATACCTAGCAGACTTCTTACACAGATATGTCATACTACCTCGACTTGTTACCCAAGCATATACCCTTCAGCTACAACGTATAAATGTATAATGATGTGACGCAGAGAGAAGCTAGTACATCATATTCTGGCAGAAGTCCAGATATAGCAGGAAACCGTTAACTCGAGATTCTGATGCAACTTTGTTTGCCTTAGGCTGGAGCATTGGTATCGTTATGCAGAATTTATTTACAGTACAATTCGTACCCCTGAAAATGGTACTAGGAGAAAGTAAACAGTCAAACTAGTTTCTAAATATTCAACAGTGAATTGGGCATTGTCACCGGTTGATCAGGGGAGGGGTTGGGAGTATTTAGGGGCGATTACTATTCATATGTGGGCTGGTGGCTTGTTAAAGGTAAATTATCAATGTACTTTAAATCATAAATTATTACTAAACTTCTGTATTAATTATTGTATGGGTTTTCCATGAATATATATATTTGAGCTGTTACACTCAAGGGCCTATGGCCTATTGTGGCAAATAAAGATCTATCTATCTATATATTGGCTAGATTACTCATGGCCCTCTCAAAAGCGGCATTTCAGAGTTCAGTATTTTCTCGCCGATCTCGTTTATATGAGAATATAATATTACTAACAGATTCGTATTTTTGTTGCAAATTCCATTTCCCAGTCGAATACATTGTCAGATTAATACCTCCAACCAAATTTAATTTACGATACAAATATTTACATTCAGGTCATGAGTGTCAGCTTCTGCTTGCGAATTAGTAGCCATTATGCTACTGTAGATACATGGAGGATAAACATAGACTATATCTATCCTACATGAACGTTAGTAACATTTTTGTTCGATCTCTTTTCTGATTACTGAAAAAGCACATCGTTATGTATGGCGGCACGGTGTTATCGAGCGTGGTGGTTGGACCGGGCAAATAGCCAGAAGATTAGGAATAACACTGAGAAACGCCACGATCTACTGATAATTGGTGGCAAGTTGCCAAACTCAAATGAAAGATCCGCTGAACAACTGTTACTGACAGCTTGCATCGGCGTGCGATAATCTGAAAATACCCGGTCAGGCGCACTGGCGATTTAGTGAACCCATGCCATCGGCGGTCGCGACAACCAATTAGTAACCAGTGAGGGTATGCGCATGAGTGATCTAGCCAATGTATACAATATCTCTGGGCTAGATTGAAAGATGACTTATTGTTTTGTGCGTTCTTTTCCCCCTCCAGTTTCACTCGTTTTGGGATGGAATGATTTTGAACAATAGGGGGATCTGATCTGTCACTCAAGTAGCTGACGTCATAATCAAACACGTCACTTGTTAGCTGGCGTCCCAACCAATGTGACGTAGTTCCGTCAAGAAAATCCGAAATGGCGATCACTAAGGTGAACGAATTGTACATGTCTTTGATGAAGGTGCACATTCATAAACATTATGTTGAATATTTTAAAACTAATTTGACTGGGAGGTGTTGCTGGCTAAAAGCAGCTATAGGCGGAAGCAGCCCCTGTCTTCTTCTTCTTTTCGTTCGCTAATCATATCGCCAGTCCTGTAATCGACATGATCATAAGCTCCTGTTAAATCAGTTTCAAAATATTCAAAGGCTTAATTATATAGTTATCAGGAAATTGAGAATATGAGAATTCAGGGTTAAAAGTGTTAAAATCTATTCCAACACGCGTAGAAAGTAGGCGGGCCATAGATGGATGGGACATATGCAGAAATGGACACCTCTATTGAAGCTTGCATTAGATTCTGGTGCCGTTTCTAAGTCCAGGTTTGGTCTTATCAAAACAGGTTTATCTTACATATCTAAAAAAAAATTGTTGACGTCGACATAACTATACATCGTACGGGATTGGCATAGTTCCGGACCGGTTGAGACTTTAATTAATTTAACAGTCTTGTGTACCAAAAGGCCATTTCCAATCAAAACATACAGTTCCACCAGTTTTTAGAACTTGCATGTTCGTACTTTACAACTCTCCAAACCGGGTCGGTGGTTAACATCCTTCACCACTCCCATGATACTTCAAACCAATGGCTTCCACCTCTCTGGGACGTGAACAGCTTACCAGATGTTCTTGAAGCTACTCTCATACGGTTGTGCGTATTAACTGCCTTATATAATAAAGGTAAGTTGCTTAGGAACCGGTGTGCACATCGCCGATTTCAAGCAACGCACGTGTCATTGTTGTAAGCTATAGCACGTGCCATTGTTGTAAGCTATAGCTCGAGCTGCTCGATCCACAATATTTCACGCCGGCCTCCGGCCGGTGGCTATTGCGATCCGGTTCTGTCATCGATCAAACCGGGAAGTCGGTGTCAAGCCACCATAGACCTCATATATATGTGTAATGTTTCCGCTAGGACCGGTACAAGACTCGTCACGTAGCTTCTTTGACTTCACTCTTCACAACCGGTCTTTGCCAGTAGCCTATGTTTGACCAGACAATACTCGTTTCTAACAACAGATTGCAGATATTGTTTAAGGAGAACCGAGCCCCACCCCACCCCCTTCGGAGTTGTTCTTAATGGCGCACAAGCCGATATAACTAAGCTAAGCATCCGCTATGCCAACGTTAGTCTTAACCTCCCGATGCCAGTTGCACAAAGATGCGTAAATCCAATAGTGTAAATAGGACCTATACCTACAGAGTCTAAGTTAGACGGGGGACATAACTTATGCACCTTTGCGAAAGCGGCTTAGACCGCGTACTACGCTGTCATGGGTGTGGTGATAGCCTGCTGCCAAGAACTATCAGCTTTATTTATAAGAAGATTGTATCATGTTATATGCCTTGAATACCGTTAGATTCGCAATGAATCGTAGAATTTAATGATGAAAATTTCCTACAGTAGTGGCTTAGGCACATAAGTAACGGACATCACCCAGTAGGCTATATATGCCTATGCCACCTAGAGCTTTTGCGCGTAATAGTTCAGACGATCTCCGCACTTTTCAACGGGTGCATGTCTTTTGAAAGCAATGGCTAGATACGATCTGTCACTCAAGTATATAACGTCATAAGCAATTACGTCACATGTAGGCTGACGTCATAATCAAAAGGCGCAATAAATGACGTATTTAAGTCCATCATCGACATAGTCCGCCAAGTGTACAAATTGTATGGCTTTACTATTTAATCAACATTCTGTTGAATTTTTTATTGACATCTGCAGCAACAGCAACAGTTTCAAAATATTTAACAGGTTACCTGTATATTTACCGTGACATTGAGGGTTGGATCGATTCCAGCATGGGCAAAGTGTGGGAGGGGATTAGCTAGAAATAGGCGTAGCTTAGCTCGAAATGGATTCCTCTATTGTTTGCACGGTGCACATTTAGGAATGAATACCGCATCTCTGAATTCACAGCATACACATTTCAAGGTAAATATGTAGGCAACATGTTGAATAGTTTGAAGCTAATTTGATTTGGTGATAGAAGAAACAGCGTACAGTCAAATTAGTTTCAAAGTATTCAACATGTTTATTAAATGGTAAAGACATCCAATTCGTACACAGGATTATTCACTATTTACGACGGACCTAGATACATCATTCATTACGCATCTTAATTATGACGTCAGCCTACACGTGCTGTAATTGATTATGAGCGTCATATAGGATCTATCTATTCCAACTTGCTATCATGGACTCCATGACAAAAGGAGATCGCTCAGTCAAATTATGAGCCAGCTCTTTTATATAAAGACCGACACACGGCATACGCTGCACACCAGTTCTAGGCTCAGCTAAACATAAATTATGGTTGATATGCCAAAGTCATTGAAGGTGAAAAACATGACAATGGTGTAGATGAAGCTGTAGTATTGCGATTAACACAGGAAGAATGCTAAGCATCAGGGAATAGCCGTATCGGTAGATTTGTTGTAGTTCTGAGCCCAACTAAGCCCTTCATCTGAGATGGCAAACTCAATGAGCTAGCAAAGCCGAACAGAATGGATGAATCCACTTTTAGCCATACCCTATCCATCTCTAGCTAAGCTCCGCCCATGTGTTGCGCATGTTGGAATCGAAGTATATACTTTGAACCTGAATTCTCAGAATCACAAACTCAAGGTAAATATGCAGTTAAGCTGTTGAATATTTGTGTATGGCAGCAGTCCAATTAGTTTCAAAATATTCAACAGAATGTTTATTAAATTGTAAAGACATATATTCGTACAACTGATGCACTATTCCAGCATCCTGATTGAGTAATGCGTGTTAATTATGATAATTATTATAGTGAGGTCAACCTACACGAGACGTAAGGGTCACGCACACTAGACGGGGGTAGGGGCGGTGTTCCCGGGAAATCATTAAACAATTTAGAGCGCATCTCTTCCATTTCTCGAGGTAAGTATGGACCTTCACTTGACAGTGAATTAAATTTATTTTTGTCCATTTTCTCCTGAAAAAAATTGATACCATTATGCCTAAGAATTTATATCTAATGTTAAACTTTTTCACACCCGGGGTGGGGATCTATCATTGGAGCCTAGGCATTTCGGGGCAAATGCCCGATTTTCCCAATGCTAATATGGCCCGGGATTAAGGTTTGTTTACGATATATTGATTTTAGTAGTCAAGTGCAAAACGTTACACAAGTTCCTACAGAAGATGTGTGTGCGTGTCTGTGTGCGTGCACTCGTGTGCGTGTGGGTGGGTGTGGTGGTGGGGTGGAGCGTGAGTGTGGGTGTGGGTGGGAATGACGTGGGTGGGCGTGGAGGTTACCTTCGTAATTTCGTAAATGCGGGCAAATTAAATTGAGACGAGCTGTCAAAGATAAACTCAGTCCTCCATTTCTAAGACACGTGCAGTAAAGTTTCGCAGTACTTGGATATTGTGTATCAAAGCTAAAAATAAGGAAAGCGTGAACCGATTCAACAGAAAGCACTCTATAGTTTGCGATCTCGGCAAATAACTAATATTGGAAATCAACTCTTGGTCATAGCAGATATAAACACCACACGCCGTTAAATAGACAATCTATTGGCAAGCAAACAAGGATTTTGTCACCCGGTGATCTGTAAAAACATCCGCCGTGCACGCGAAAGACAATATGATAATGATGCGTGAAAACACGACGCTCTTGAAAAGGATCCTGCTCCAAAATGAACCCTCAACAAAATACGCACTTGCCGCAACGCTTTTTCCTGTATTCTTCCAACCTAACACTCTGTCCAGGATACTTCTACACTAACACTCTGTCCTGTATTCTTCCACAGCAACACTGTCTCCAGGATACTTCCACACTAACACGCTGTCTAGGATACTTTCCCAGCAAAACTCTGTCCTGTATTCTTCCACACTAACACTCTGTCATAGATACTTCCACACTAACACTCTGTCCAGGATACTTCCACAGCAACACTCTGTCCAGGATACTTCCACACTAAACTCTGTCATGGATGCTTCCACTCTAATCCTCTGTCATGGATACTTCAACACTAACACTCTGTCATGGATACTTCCACACTAACCATCTGCCATGGATACTTTCACAACAACACTCTATCCTAAATTCTGGCACACTAACTCTCTGTCCAGGATACTTCCACAGCAACACACTGTGTATGATAATTCCACACTAACCCTCTGTCATAGATACTTCCACCCTAACACTCTGTCATGGATGCTTGCACACTAACACTTTGTCCGGGATGCTTCCATACTAACACTCTATCCAGGATGCTTCTAAAAAAGGATCTTGCTCCAAAATAAACCCTCAACAAAATACGTACTTGCTGCAAGATTTGTCCTGCATTCTTCCACACTAACACTGTCGAGGATACGTCCACACTAACACTCTGTCCTTGATATTGCCAAGCTAACACTCTGTCCACGATACTTCCACACTAACACTCTGTCCGGGATGCTTCCCCAGCATCATTATGTCCTGGATACTTACACAGCAACACTGTTCAGGATGCTGCCACACTAAAACTCTGTCCAGGATACTTCAACAGCAACACTCTGTTCCGGATACTTCCAGACTAACACTCTGTCTGGGATACTTCCACAGCAACACTATCCATGATACTTCTACAGCAAAACTCCGTCCTCTATACATCCACAGTAACATTCTGTCGCGGGTGCTCTTGCAACACCCATCCTAGGATGCTCTTGTTGCAACACCCAGCCTAGGATGCTCTTGTAGCCATACCCAGCTTATGATTCCCTTATAACAACACACAGCCCAGGATGTTCTTGCAGCAACACACAGCCAAGGCAGCTCTTGCAGCAAACCTAGCCTATGATGCACTTGGAGCAAAGCCAGCTCAGAATGCTCTTGCAGCAACACCCGGCCTAGGAAGCCCTTTACAGCAACACCCAGCCTAGGATACTCTTATAGTATCACCATGCCCAGGATGCTCTTGTAGCAAAACCCAGTCTAGGAAGAGCTTTACAGCAACACCCAACCTGGGAAGCTCATCCAGCAACACCCAACCTAGGAAGCTCTTGCAGCAACACTCAGCCCATGATTCTCTTGTAGCAACACCCATCGCAGGATGCTCTTGCATCAACAAATAGCCTAGGAAGCTCGTGCAGCATAACCCAGCCTAGGATGCTCTTGCAGTAACACCAAGCCTAGGAAGTTGTTTACAGCAACACCCAACCCAGGAAGCTCTTCCAGCAACACCCAGCCTAGGAAGCTCTTGCCGCAACACTCAGCCCATGATTCTCTTGTAGCAACACCCAGCCCAGGATGCGCTTGCATCTACACATAGCCTAGGGAGCTCGTGTAGCAGAACCCAGCCTAGGATGCGCTTGCAGTAACACCAAGCCTATGATACTCTTGCAGCAACACCCAGTCCAGGATGCTCTTGTAGCAACACGCAGCACATGATCCTCATGCAACAACACCCAGCCGAGGATGCTCTTGCAGCAACACCCAGCCTAGTATGCTTTTGAAACAACACCTAGCAAGGGATACTCTTGCAGCAAGACCCAAATTAGGATGTTCTTGCAGCAACACCCAGCCTAGAAAGCTCTTGCAGCAAGTCCTAACTTTGGAAGCTATTGCAGCAATATCTAGCCTAGGATGCTCTTTCAGCAAGACCTAACATAGTGTAGATATCGGATTGTCCGGTGGGGAGTCATGACCCTGTGGACATCTTATATTTATGAGTAAGACCTTGATGAAATTAGTATTTGAAAATACCAGGTGAGCTAATGGATGGATTAGTACGCATCATACTATAATACGCAGAAGGGCTGCTGCACTGGTTGACATAGACCGGTGCTGCCGCAACACAGTGTAGTGAGAAACTGATGCATACATGATAACCGTATTAAGTAAAAGTTGGAATTGTAATAGGATAGAATAAAGTAGGACCCACGGTTCTGGTTGGATGAGATCTGTCAATAGTTGGAGATGAAAGTTGGTGGGGCGAGATTGGCAAACACTTTCAGAATATTCAGCAGTCATTTTGGACAATAGTTTAGAAAATAGTACAGAGACGGGTTTAGACAGGACAGACAAAAAGAATGGTTAAAAGTTTGAATGACAAGAGAATTATCAACTCCCTATAGAAAGTACAACAACACCAGCTGGCAATGAGATCATACAGCTCATGTGCTATTAACCATCGTATCCTACAGGCTTATTCGCAATAAGCAATAGGCAGGACATGGGCAAGGTGACGTCCTGTAGGAGTGATTGACACTAACGAAGTTTGTGTATAAACTAAATGTCAATCAAAACAGGGTATCTAAATTGAGACGAATTTGTATATCAACTATATGTCAATCACCGAGTGACATGCTACCACAACGGATGAGGTAATGTTGTTGGTTAGCTGACAGATCGCATCAAAGCAGAACCAGCCCAAACCAGTTCGACCACGTTTGAGGTTATCATCCTAGAAGCGAAGCTCGGAGTTTGATTAGTCAGGATGACGTCACAATCAATGGGCATCCGATCAAACTCTGAGGAAGAGAAGATAAACGAACGTGGGAGACAAACTCAAAAGAGTATATAAGGGGGACTTTGATTTTCATCGAGGTCCATATCCGTAGTTCGCATCGAAAAGCTAACTCTGAATATATTGGAGTAGGCGTTAGCTGGTTAGGTTGATAAAGTATAGCAGACCTGTCGTTACAGGGAGTAATATAGTCAATGTTAGATAGGAAACAGAAATTTGAAGTAAAGTAGTTTAAAGTTAGTCAAACTCATATAAGTATTAATCTATTCTTGGTGGCAGCAAAAGCCACCATTAGTATAGTGTACAGTTAGATTTATTAAATCATCACCTTGATATCCTCAAGGCAATAGTTTTGTTGTGATATTAATTCTGGAGACTACGGAAGATCACCGTAGCTTACCTGCAAGTTCTGGGAGTCAGTCAGATCAGGCCCGGATATCCAATACAAGTATCGTTAAGTACATCTATAAACGAGGTGAGCTGATATCCATCTCTTTCGTTCTCGGTAAGGTGGGTTGTCGCAGCAACCTTACGTACAAACCTTACCAAAAACGGAAGAGACTTCATAATCAATTATACCAGATAAGAACAAATAAGTAGCATCGAATCTTGAAGATACACCAAAAATCTTCAGTGGCGAGCCTGCCAGGATCCGGAATTAAACCAACAGTGAGTACGTAAGAGTATATGGCCCAAGAACAAGGGGGATGACCCACGACGATAGTGGTTAAAGACGTGGCTGACAGAGTAGCAGTATTCTTAGAAGTGGCACAGTGGTCAGAAGGCTGTCAGGTTACACAGCATCGGGAGTACGGGAATAATTCTATTTGCAAAATAAAAACTGCTATCAGTTGCCCCGAGCATCCGCGGGTGGCGAGGGTGGTCATTAGCATACATTATAAATAGCAGCAAATATGGCAAGGGGAAGAGAAACACAAGACCCAACGCTACCGCCGATAGATCGGCACCCGCCAGTGGAGGTTCGGCCCGAGACTTTAGCCGCCGTACAGGCGATGGGGACGGCCATGGCGGGGGCAATTGTGGTGAGCAGTGATCGACGGGAGACTGCCCGGGTATACCGCCGGGAAATAAGAGATACAATAGACAGGATACAGCTGTGTGACGGGGTCGTGCCTGAGGAGGTGCGTACATTTTTGGAGGAAACCAGGAGGGCATGCGTGGCTAATGAAGGACGGCTAGAGGGAATCCCCGCATACGTGATAACCCGAGCGGCTCGAGGGCAGTTGTCGAGAGCGATCGACGGTTTCATGATTGGCAATATACGAGAAGAGGTGTCGTACGAGGAGTTCAGTAATTACATTACCATAAACTTTGTATCCACCAATGAAACTGAGCGGATTAAGTACGATCTTGAGAGGGTGAGACAGAGAAGAAACGAGATGGTGATTGCGTTCAACCGGCGATATAGGGAAGCTAGCAGTAGGGCGTACCCTAACGAGAACGAAGATAATCGCCAGACCATTCTCGGCATTTATTTGCGGGCTTTGGGAGACAGAGGGTTAAGTAAGCGCATCGTACGTAAGAAAGCCACAACCCTGGCCCGAGCCATAGAAATAGCCGAGGAGGAGGAAACTTGTAATGAACTGTTAAGGGCTATGCAGATAGAGGAAAGACATGAAGAAAGGATGGAGGTGAATATGTTGGAAGAGGAGGAAGAAAAGGAGATATGGAGTGTGGTGAAAAAGTTAAAACAACAGATTGTGGCACAGTCGAAGATGATAGAGCAGCTGTGTGGGCTGGTCAAGGATCTCCAGATGAACGAAAACGCCACAAGAGCCATACATCGGCAGACGCAAGATGTGAAAAAGGTGACAAAACAACCACCGAGAGGACCTAGGCCAGTATCGAAAACAGCATCTCCGCGAGATCTGACACACATTACGTGCTACAATTGTGATGAGACAGGACATTACAAAAGCAACTGTCCCCAGTCACTCCGACCAGTACGTAACACGCCCCGCAAAAGTACGGTGCGACCGCGATCCCCGAGGTTGTCGATGACATGTTTAGATGTGGGCGTGAAGGTCACATGGCACAGAATTGCAGAAATCAGACATACAACATGTTCGGCAATACCAGAGAAACACCTACAGTCGTAAGATGTTATGGGTGTGGGCAAGATTGACACTTCGTGCAAGATTGTCCGCACGGAGCGCGGGACCAGCGTAGACAACAGCCATTGGTCCGAACAATCAGACAACCTGAGCATCAGATAGTGCGCAGAGCGGCAAAACGTGCTGCTAGTGATGACATGGACATAGATGAAGTAACCAATTATCGCGAGGGGGCACCACGCATTACCCCTAGGGAGTGTTCTCGAAATGTGCGCAAAGTGTTAAGTAACCAAATGCGGGAGGATAACGAGTACGAGGATAGGGAGGGTTTTGTGCTAACCGGCGCGAATATTGATGCATATGGCCATTATGGAGTAGATGCATCGAACCGTCGCGACAGTTACGCTGAAGCAGTTAGCGGGCGAAGGAGCCCGTTAAACTAAGATGGAGAAAACCGTTGGTGAAAGCACCGACCGAGCGGTTTTTAATCCGTCTACAAGTGGATTCTAACGGTCCAACAGATCAGGGTGAGTACCAGCATGCCTTAGTGGATACTGGTGCTAGCACATCCTTGGTGTGTAAGGGTATATGGCGTAGCCTGTTAAATGCTAGGCCATTGAAAAGGGCAAAGAAGCTCTTAGCAGTAAATGGTTCTCCAATAGAACTGTTGGGGGAGACCCAAGTAAAATTCCAGAACGCCCGGCCTATTCCTAGTACGGTGGTAGCACGAATGAGGCATGAATGTTTGCTTGGAGTGGATGCTTTGCACATGGGAAATGCAAAGATTGATTATCAGGCCAAAGTGGTAGTATGGTTTGGCCGGGTATATCCCTTTAGGTATCCCTATAGGGAACAGACAAATTATATCTATGAGAGTTGTAGGGAAACGACCGGATATAAAGATATCGACAAAGTCTTGGGGGACTTTGCGGATATCTTTTATACGGCTCGTCCAAAAACGCTAGGATTGGTCCCCAAAGTGAAGTGTACGGTACTAACAGGAGATGCGTTTCCTATAAGGCAGAAGGCCTACCGTCTACCACTGGCCAAGCAGTATATAGTCAAAAACCAAGTGGCTGAGATGCTGGCAGCGGGTGTCATAAGACTGTCGTCATCAACATGGGCGTCACCCATTACATTGGTCCCTAAGAAGGACGGGGACACCAGGTTTTGTATAGACTACAGAAAATTGAATTCCGTATGTCGTAAGGATAGTTATCCTCTACGGAATATATCAGACATTTTTGATTCTATGGGCGGCGCAATGATATTTTCTACTATGGACTTGAAGTCTGGCTATTGGCAGATACCAATGGACAGCCAAGACATAGAGAAGACAGCGTTCGTCTGCAGTGAAGGTTTGTTCGAATGGATTCGGATGCCGTTCGGTTTTGCGAACTCAGGTGCCGTATTTCAGAGGGCAATGAATGATATTTTCCGAGAATTCGTGGGAAAATATTTGCATGTGTTCGTCGACGATATAGTCGTATATTCACGAAATCCAATGGAACATGCACAGCACTTGCGTAAGGTCATGAGTAGGATACTAGAGTATAATTTGCAAGTTAAGAAAAAGAAGTGCGATTTTGCTAAACCATCAGTCGATTTGTTAGGGTATCGCATTTACACACAAGGAGTAGCTCCTCAGTCTCAAAAGGTCAAGGTCATTAGGGAAATGTCACCCCCACGCGATGTGGGCGAAGTAAGAAGTTTCCTTGGAGCTACCGGGTATTACCGATCCTGTGTGCAAGGCTATGCCGAAATTGCTAAGCCTCTAATAGAATTAACTAAGAAGTATAAACGTTTTGAATGGGGTGCGGATGAACAGCAAGCGTTCAAGAAATTACAGAACTTGCTGTGTAGTGAGACGGTTCTCACATATCCGAATTTGAATGCCCCGTAAATTGTATCCTGATGCGTCTAGCTATGCGATAGGTGCAATATTGGTACAGGTAGATAATAAGGGTATAGAGTGGGTAATCCAGTATGTGAGCTCTTCTCTTAAAGACAGTCAGTTTTATTGGCCTGTAATAGAAAAGGAAGCCTACGCAGTGATATATGCGTTAAAGAAGCTTAGACCTTATCTATTTGGTGCGTAGTTTACCATGTATACTGACCACAAACCCCTAAAGAGTTTGTTTGTGGGAGAGGTTAAGAACACGAAAGTGCAGCGCTGGGCAGTACCGATTGCAGAATACGGATGTAAGATAGAATACATCCAAGGCTCGAAGAATATTCGAGCGGACATGTTGTCCAGGTTACGTCGTCCAATGGAGGTCGCCACATTAGATACTGGCGATTTTGTCATACCGGATGTGGATGAGGGTGCGTTACCGCACGTCCCTCTGGAGGCATTCGATATTCCCTACGACGAGTTGTGTACTGAACAGACCAAGGAATACCCGGAGCTGTTCAAAAACACCCCGGAGGAGTACATGGTCAAGAACGTTATTCTGTATTCTCTAGTTACGCCCTCAGTGTTGGACGCTGAGTACCCCAGAATTGTCTTACCTAACCTGTTCCATGAGAAAGTGCTCCGGATAGCTCATGAACGGGCTGGTCACCAAGGTCTGCAGAAGACCATCGGTATGGTAAGGGATTCTTTTGTATGGACGTCTTTGAGGAAGGACGTGGTACGTATGCTGGAGACGTGTATGACATGCCAGGTCAATCGACCTGTCACTACTCGACCAAGGTACAGTGAGATGCCCATGGCCAATTATCCGAGTCAGATAATCAGCATGGATTTGATTGGTCCACTGTTGGAATCGAGCAAGGGTAATATGTATATCATGACGATCGTTGATCACTGTTCTGCGTGGGCAGAAGCATATCCGATTCCGGCTAAGACGACTCAGAATGTTGAAGACAAGTTCTTCAATGAGTATGTCGCGCGTCATGGTGTCCCTGAGATCTTGGTAACTGATCAGGGATAAGAATTTTGTTCTAAATCTCTGGAGGAACGATTTAAGGAACATGGTATAGATCATAGGCGATCGAGTCCATACAATCCGCAGACAAATGGATGTACCGAGAGGTTCAATCGAACTCTTTGGGAGTTAATCCAGAAGGGGGTGAATAATGCATCTCGTACCTGGGAAGACGAGTTGGGTGCAGCGTTGATGGCGTACCGCAGTACTCGTCATTCCACGACCCGATATACGCCATGTTATCTGACGTATGGTCGACGAGCCAGACTTCCGTTTGCTATTTCCGTAGATGCTTTGCAGGATCTTGGTGAGAGACTAACGTTTTCTCAATAACGCATTGCTACGTGCTCGTAGTGAAACGGCGAAGTCTCGCGAGATTCACCGAGAACAAATCGATAAGCGTGCAAACGCTGGTGTCTTCAAGGTGGGGGATTCGGTGGTCGTAAAGGCTGAGGAGAGGATGAAGTTGACCTCTCGCAGTGACCCCGAATATGAGATTTTTAAGATCAATGGGCCAGTGGCTCATGTCCGACATCAAAGATCTGGGAAGGTGCGTGTACTTAATATAGCCAAGTTACGCGTAGTCGACTCAGAGATGTGCTGGGACAAGGTGCGGCCACGCCCTATTCATAACCCTGCTAAAGGTAAGAAGGCCAGTCATCACCCCAGGATGAACATACCCGAGTCTGAACCGTTGCCGTGGAAAGACTCAGCTGAGCCACCCATGAATAGGGCTCGTCGGAAGCGACCAGCTTCAGATGAGAAACCAAGGGCGAGCAAGGTGGGTAGGATGGTTGATAATAACATCAGTCAACCTGGTAGTAGTGGGTATCGAAACCATGAGTCACTCCCCGAAACTCATGTGACTCCTCATAATAGGATGATGGACACCTCAGAGGAGGTACGCGAGAGCATGCCGGAGCCAATGGAAACGCTGCCAGCACATCCGTACTGTCTGCGCAAGCGCAGTCATGTACCTGATGTCGAAACTAATACCAAGCGACTCAGGATCGGTGCTTTTGGGCGTGCTCTATACGATGACTTCATCGATCGTATAGAGGCAGTTATAAGCTGCCGCAGCTGCCGCTCATAACATCCTGCCAGCTAAAACGTACCAGTAAGCATCCTAATAGTGTCGCACAGCATATTCAGTCGAAATTAAATTTTAGTATCAGATAGAAAAGTAACGATAAAACATCGAGGTAATATAGCATCAAGTATAAGTTTCTATTGAAAGTAGTGTAGCCTCGGTAATTCGGTTAGGAAGACTGAGAATATGGCTAGGGAGGTAGTTAAACTAGAGTTCGCTAGGATGATGGAGCATGCGTGTCCACCAACGCGGGGGTCACAATTCGCTGCTGGTTATGACTTGTATAGCGCCTATGACTATAGGATTCTGCCTTGGGACAAGATGGTGGTGATGACGGACATTCAAATCGCGGTCCCGCAAGGGTGTTATGGATGAGTTGCGCCACGGTCGGGGTTGGCGGCTAAGCATTTCATAGATGTGGGTGCGGGAGTGATCGATCAGGATTACCACGGGAATTTAGGGGTAGTCCTCTTTAACTTTGGTAGGAGTAGTTTTCGGGTGCGGAAAGGTGACCGGATAGCCCAACTAATAATGGAGAAGATAGTTATACCGGACCTAGTAGAGTGTGTAATGCAGGATCAGACAGGAAGAGGAGGGAGTGGCTTTGGTTCCACAGGGGGCGAACTAAGTGGGTCAATAAGACCCACGTGCCCTGCATAGTAAGCATACTAACAAACACAACAGATAGAAATTTCAATATTCAACTATCGGAGTCCAACATAACAGCGAGTAAATTATTTGCCAATAAGAAAATCGGTGTGATTTTGCAAACGTTCGGTGAGACTATGGAAATTCATTGTGATGGACAACTGACCGACCGAGGTGAAGTAGGTAATGGTGTGTATGCGTTGATGTCACGAAAATGTGGTTATAGTGGGAAGGGTTGGCAATTCGAGCCGGTAGCATCTTACAGTCGGACGTACACTCGAGGTAGCCTGGCCATTAAAATGCCCCACTTGGATGTGACCGGCGTTCTAAATAAATCCATGATAGTAGATCATTTGAGGGTGCAACCCTGGGATCATTTACAGAAATCTAAGTATGTGCCACTAGCACGATTGTCCGCACTCGACCCAGTGAGGGTCGATGGCATAGGGGTACTCTCTTTTGTATCTTATTTGACGGGCTCCTTCGTGAGTGTGCTCGTTGTGGTAATTGTGTTATATAAATGTGGAGTAATTTCGCGCATGTGGAAATGGCCAAAATGCAAGCCACGTGCGGCCCATAGTAGTGACAAACGCACCGCCATTCCTATTACTGCACCAGCAAGCCGGGCCCAGCAGCCCCGGAAAACTGCAGTGATACCGGAGCCACTGAGGTTGGCAACTGGGTCGTCGCCTAACGCTAGTGCGAGGACTGGGATCGACCTGACAGCTGCCGACTGGGTTGAAGTAGAACTTTATGACGACGTGGTGGATCCTGACGAGGGTGTGGCTCGATTGGATATATCCATGTGACGTTTTGGGACTAACTTCGTTTGCTGTGTGTGGAATATTGAATGGTGATGAACTATATTTTATAAGTAAGAATTGTTATATGACCTGTAATGAATTTGCTCTGTAGGATTAGGATTACTATTATAAGTAGCGCATTGTTTAGTTTACTACACCTTGAGTGTCAAGGTTATTAATGATGCTATTAATGTGTTTCCGGGGACGGTCATTTGCGCATGATATTCCGTTACCCGGACATGTATGTTTGTATAATTATAACCATATTAATGATGCTATTAATGTGTTTCCGGGGACGGTCATTTGCGCATGATATTCCGTTACCCGGACATGTATGTATGTATAGTGGTGCCGGGAATGGTCATTTGCACATGATATTCCATTACCGGTGTAGAAACTGTTTTATGTGTTATAATTAGTAGTACTGATCTAGTGAATGATAAGGTTGGTTGTTGTGTGTATTCCGTTCGGGGAGCCGCTGGTATAGAGTGGTTTTGTTGTCGATGTGGTACAACGAGTTAATTGATGATATCTTAAGGCCTTAAGAGGTGGTCAATTAACTTCGGTTGAGGGGCATGTGTAGATATCGGATTGTCCGGTGGGGAGTCATGACCCTGTGGACATCTTATATTTTTGAGTAAGACCTTGATGAAATTAATATTTGATAATACCAGGTGAGCTAATGGATGGAGTAGCACGCATCATACTATAGTACGCAGAAGGGCTGCTGCACTGGTTGACATAGACCGGTGCTGCCGCAACACAGTGTAGTGAGAAACTGATGCGTACATGATAACCGTATTACGTAAAAGTTGGAATTGTAATAGGATAGAATAAAGTAGGACCCACGGTTCTGGTTGGATGAGATCTGTCAATAGCTGGAGATGAAAGTTGGTGGGGCGAGATTGGCAAACACTTTCAGAATATTCAGCAGTCATTTTGGACAATAGTTTAGAAAATAGTACAGAGACGGGTTTAGACAGGACAGACAAAAAGAATGGTTAAAAGTTTGAATGACAAGAGAATTATCAACTCCCTATAGAAAGTACAAAAACACCAGCTGGCAATGAGATCATACAGCTCATGTGCTATTAACCATCGTATCCTACAGGCTTATTCGCAATAAGCAATAGGCAGGACATGGACAAGGTAACGTCTTCTAGGAGTGATTGACACTAACGAAGTTTGTGTATAAACTAAATGTCAATCAAAACAGGGTATCTAAATCGAGACGAATTTGTATATCAACTATATATCAATCACCGAGTGACATGCTACCACAACGGATGAGGTAATGTTGTTGGTTAGCTGACAGATCGCATCAAAGCAGAACCAGCCCAAACCAGTTCGACCACGTTCGAGGTTATCATCCTAGAAGCGAAGCTCGGAGTTTGATTAGTCAGGATGACGTCACAATCAATGGGCATCCGATCAAACTCTGAGGAAGAGAAGATAAACGAACGTGGGAGACAAACTCAAAAGAGTATATAAGGGGGACTTTGATTTTCATCGAGGTCCGTATCCGTAGTTCGCATCGAAAAGCTAACTCTGAATATATTGGAGTAGGAGTTGTTAGCTGGTTAGGTTGATACAGTATAGCAGATCTGTCGTTACAGGGAGTAATACAGTCAATGTTAGATAGGAAACAGAAATTTGAAGTAAAGTAGTTTAAAGTTAGTCAAACTCATATAAGTATTAATCTTTTCTTGGTGGCAGCAAAAGCCACCATTAGTATAGTGTACAGTTAGATTTATTAAATCATCACCTTGATATCCTCAAGGCAATAGTTTTGTTGTGATATTAATTCTGGAGACTACGGAAGATCACTGTAGCTTACCTGCAAGTTCTGGGAGTCAGTCAGATCAGGCCCGGATATCCAATACAAGTATCGTTAAGTACATCTATAAATGAGGCGAGCTGATATCCATCTCTTTCGTTCTCGGTAAGGTGGGTTGTCGCAGCAATCTTATGTACAAGCCTTACCCAAAACGGAAGAGACTCCATAATCAATTATACCAGATAAGAACAAATAAGTAGCATCGAATCTTGAAGATACACCAAAAATCTTCAATAGGAATCTATTGCAGCGGCACTCAGCCTATAAAGCTCTTGCAGCAACACCAAGCCCAGGATGCTCTTGTAGCAACACTGCATACATGGTGTAGTTGCAGCAATACCCAGCCTAATTTTATCTGTCTTGTAGCAACATCCAGCCTATGAAGCTCTTGCAGCAACACCCAGCCTAGTATGCTCTTGAAACAACACCTAGCTAAGGACACTCTTGCTGCAACACCAAAACTAGGAAGCTTTTGCAGCAAAACCCAGCCCAGGATGCTCGTTCAGCAAAACCCAGCCTACGATGTTTTTGCAGAAACAACCAGCCCATGATGCCCTTTCTAGCAACACCCAACCCAGGATGCTTTTGTAGAAACACCTAGCCTAGGAAGCTCTTTCATTAACACCCGGCCCAGGATGCCCTTGTAACAACACCCAGCCTAGTATTCTCTTGAAACAGCATGCAGCCTGAGATAATGTTCCAGCAACACACAAGTTAGGATGCTCTTGCAGCAACACACAGCCTAGGAAGCGCTTACAGCAACAGCCAGCCCATGAACCTCTTTTAGCAACACCCAGCCCAGGATGGACTTGCAGCAACACCCAGCCTAGGATGCTCTTGCAGCAACAGCCATCCCATGATGCTCTTTTCAGCAACACCCAGCCCAGTATGCTCTTGAAACAACACCTAGCTAAGGATACTCTTGCAGCAATACACAATCTAGGATGCTCTTGCAGCAACACCAAGCCCAGGATGCTCTTGTAGCAACAGACAATACATGATGTTGTTGCAGCAATACCCAGACTAAGAAGGTCTTGTAGCAACACCCAGCCTAGGAAGGTCTTGCAGAAAAACCCAGCCCATGATGCTCTTGTAGTAGCACCCAGCCCAGGGTGTCCTTGTAGCAACACCCATCTCAGGATGCTCTTGTACCAACGCCCAGCCAAGGAAGGTCTTGCAGCAACACACAGCCTAGGAAGCTCTTAGATCGACATCCATCCAATGAACCACTTTTTAGCAACACCCAGCCCAGGATGCTCCTGCAGCAACACCCAGTCTAGGATGCTCTTGCAGCAACAGGCATCCCATGAGGTTCTTTTTAGCAACACCCAGGCCAGGATGCACTTGTAGCAACAGCCATCCTTGGAAGCTCTTGCAGCAACACACAGCGTAGGAACCTCCTGCAGCAACACCCAGCCGAGGATGCTCTTGTGGCAACACCTAACCAATGATGCCCATGTACCAAACTCATCCAAGGACAGCACATCAAGCCTTTGAACAACAGCATCCTAGGAAGGGCTTGCGACAACACCCAGACCAGGATGCCCTTGGAGCAACATTCAGCCTTTGAAGCTCTTGCAGCAACAGCCAGACTATGAAGCCCTTGCAGCAACACCCAGCCTAGGACGCTCTTGGAGCAATACCTATCTTTTGAATCTCTTGCAGCAACACCCATCCTATGAATCTCTTGCAGCAATACCCAGCCTAGGAAATTCTGGGAGCAACACACAGCCTAGGGTGCTTTCGTAACATCACCCAGCCTAGGATCCTCTTGTACAACATCCAGACTAGGATACTCTTGTAGCAACACCCAGCCTATGATGCCCATGTAGCAACACATGGCCAGGATGCTCTTGCAGCAACACACAGCCAAGGCATCTCTTGCAGTACACCAAGCCCAGGATGCTCCTCTAGCAACACCCAGCCGAGGATGCTCTTGCAGCAACACCCAGCCTAGTATGCTCTTGAAAGAACACCTAGCAAAGGATACGCTTGCAGCACGGACCAAATTTGGATGCGCTTGCAGCAACACCCAGCCTAGAAAGCTCTTGCAGCAAGACCTAACATAGGAAGCTATTGCAGCAACATCTAGCCTAGGATGCTCTTTCAGCAAGACATAACATAGGAAGCTATTGCAGCAACACCCAGCCTATGAAGCTCTTGCCGCAACACCAAGCCCAGGATGCTCTTGTAGCAACACTGCATACATGATATTGTTGCAGCAATACCCAGCCTAATAATGTCTGTCTTGTAGCAACACCCAGCCTATGAAGCTCTTGCAGCAACACCCAGCCCAGGAGGCTCTTGTAGCGACACCCAGCCTAGTAAGCTCTTGTAGCAACAACAATCGTAGTAAGCTCTTGCAGCAATATCCAGTCCATGATGCTCTTGCAGCAACACCCAGCCTAGTATGCTCCTGAAACAACACCTAGCTAATGAACAGCATCCGAGGAAGGTCTTGCAGCAACACCCAGACCAAGATGCCGCTGGAGCAACACCCAGTCTTTAAAGCTCTTGCAGCAACAGCCAGCCTATGAAGCCGTGGCAGCAACACCCAGCCTAGGAAGCTTTTGGAGGAACACCAATCCTAGGAAGCTCTTGCAGCAACACCCAGTCTATGAAGCTCTTGCAGCAACACCCAGCTTAGGAAATACTTGGAGCAACACACAGCCGAGGATACTTTCGTAACATCACCCAGCCTAGGATCCTCTTGTACAACATCCAGGCTAGGATGCTCTTGTACCAACACCCAGCCTATGATGCCCTTGTAGCCACACACGCCCATGATGCTCATGCAGCAACACACAGTCAAGGAATCTATTGCAGCACACCAAGCCCATAATGCTCTTCTAGCAACACCCAGCCAAGAAAGCTCTTGCAGCAACACCCAGCATGGGATGCTCTTGCAACAAGAGCCAGCCCATGATGCTCTTTCTAGTCTTGGATCGTGTTATAGAAACACCCAATCTAGGATGCTCTTGCAGCAACACACAGCCGATGATGCTCTTGCAGCAACAAGCATCCCATGCTGCTCTTGTAGCAACAGCCAGCCAGGGGTGCCGTCGTAGCAATACCCATCTCAGGATGCTCTTGTAGCAACACCAGCCAAGGAAGTTCTTGCTGCAACACCCTGCCAAGGAAGCTCTTGCAGCATACCCAGGCCAGGATGCTCTTGCAGTAACACCCAGCCAAGGAAACTCTTTTAGCAACAAACAGCCTAGGAAGCCCTTGCAGCAACACCCAGCCCACGATGCTCTTGTAGCGACAGCCAGTCTAGGAAGTTGTTGCAGCAACAACCATCCAAGGAAGTTATTGCAGCAACACCAAGCACACGATGCTCTTGCAGCAAGACATGACATAGGAAGCCATTGCATTAATACCCAGCCAAGTAAGCTCTTGCATCAACCCAAAGCCCCGATGCTCTTGTTGCAACACTCAATACATGATGTTGTTTTAGCACTACTCAACCTAAGAAGGTCTGTCTTGTAGCAACACCCAGCCTAGGAAGCTCTTGCAGCAACACCCAGCCCAGTATGCCTTTAGAGCAACAACCAGCACAAGATGCTCAGGCAGCAACACCCAGACCAGGATGCTCTTGCAGCAACACCAAACAAACGAGGCTCTTATAGTACACCCAGGCCATGAAGATCGTGTGTCGACACCCAGCCCAGGAAGCTCTTATAGCAACACCCAGCCAAGGAAGGTCCTGCAGAACACCCACCCTAGTCTTGGAACAACAGCCATCCCACGATGCTCAGGCAGCAACACCCAGCCTAGGAAGCTCTTGCAGCAAAACCCAGTCCAGGATGCTCGTTCAGCAACACCCAGCCTATGATGTATTTGCAGGAACAGCCAGCCTATGATGCTCTCGGAACAACAGCATCCGAGGAAGGTTCTGCGGCAACACCCAGACCAGAACGCCCTTGGAGCAACACCCAGTTTTTGACGCTCTTACAGCAACAGCCAGCCTATGAAGCCCTTGCAGCAACACCCAGCCTAGGAACCTCTAGGAGCAACACCAATCTTGTGACGCTCATGCAGCAACACCCAGTCTATGAAGCTCTTCGACCAACACACAGCCTAGGATTCTTTCGTAGCATCACCCGGCCTAGTATCCTCTTGTACAACATCCAGCCAAGGATACTCTTGTGGCAACACCCAACCAATGATGCCCTTGTACCAAACTCATCCAAGGACAGCACACCAAGCCTTGGAACAACAGCATCCTAGGAAGGGCTTGCGACAACACCCAGACCAGGATGCCCTTGGAGCAACATTCAGCCTTTGAAGCTCTTGCAGCAACAGCCAGACTATGAAATCCGTGCAGCAACACCCAGCCTAGGACGCTCTTGGAGCAATACCTATCTTTTGAATCTCTTGCAGTAATACCTATCCTATGAATCTCTTGCAGCAATACCCAGCCTAAGAAATTCTGGGAGCAACACACAGCCTAGGATGCTTTCGTAACATCAACCAGCCTAGGATCCTCTTGTACAACATCCAGACTAGGATACTCTTGTAGCAACACCCAGCATCTGATGCCCATGTAGCAACACATGGCCAGGATGCTCGTGCAGCAACACACAGCCAAGGCATCTCTTGCAGTACACCAAGCCAGGATGCTCCTCTAGCAACACCCAGCCAAGGAAGCTCTTGCAGCAACACCCAGCCTACGATGCTCATGCAACAAGAGCCAGCCCATGATGCTCTTTCTAGCAACACCCAGCCCAGTATGCTTTTGTAGAAATACCCAGCCTAGTATGATCTTGAAACAACACTCAGCCGACGATAGTGTATCGGCAACACGTAACCTAGGATGCTCTTGCAGCAACACAGAGCCTATGAAGCTCTTACAACAACAGCCGGCTCATGATGCTCTTGTCGCAACAGCCAGCCTAGTATGATCTTGAAACAACACTCAGCCGATGATACTGTACCAGCAACACGCAATCTAGGATGCTCTTGCAGCAACACAGAGCCTAGGAAGCTCTTACAGCAACAGCCGGCCCATGATGCTCTTTTTAGCAACACTCAGCCCAGGATGCTCTTGTAGCAACACCCACCCTAGGAAGCTCTTGCAGCAACAACTAGCGTAGGAAGCTCTTTCAGCAACACCCAGCCCAGGATGCTCCTGCAGCAAGACCTAACGTAGGATGCTATTGCAGCAACATCCCGCCAAGGATGCTCTTGCAGCAAGACCTAACATAGGAAGCTATTGCAGTAACACCCAGTCGATAAGGTTTTTGCAGCAACACCAAGCCCATGATGCTCTTGTAGCAACAGTAAATACATGATGTTGTTGCAGCAATACCCAGCTTAAGATGATCTTGTAGCATCACCCATCCTAGGAAGCTCTTGCAGCAACACCCAGCCCATGATGCTCATGGAGCAACACCCAGCCCAGGATGCCCTTGTAGCAATACCCAGACGAGCATGCTCTTGCAGCAACACCCAATCAATTAAATCCGTTGTAGCACCCCAGCCCTGAAAGATCTTGTATCAACACCCAGCCCAGGAAGATCTTATAGCAACACTCAGCCTAGGAAGCTCTTGCAGCAACACACATCCCATGATGCTCTTGTAGCAACAGCCAGCCCAGAGTGTCCTTGTAGCAACACCCATTCCAGGATGCTCTTGTAGTAACACCCAGCCAAGGAAGCTCCTGCAGCAACACACAGCCTAGGGAACTCGTACAGCAACAGCCAGCACATGAACCTCCTTTAAGCAACACCTATTCCAGGATGCTCTTGCAGCCACACCCAGTATAGGATGATCTTGCTGCAACAGCGAGCCCATGAGGATCTTTTTAGCAACACCCAGTCCAGGATGCTCTTGTAGCAACACCCAGCCCATGAAGCTCTTGCTGCAATAACCAGCGTAGGAAGCTCTTGCATCAACACCCAGATCAGGATGTTCTTGCAGCAACACCCAGCGTAGTATTATCTTGAAACAACACCTAGCTAAGGATATTCTTACAGCAACACCCAACCTATGATGCTCTTGCAGCAACACCCTGCCTAGAAAGCTCTTGAAGCAATACCTAACATAGAAAGCTATTGCAGCAACACCCAGCCTAGGATGCTCTTGCATCAAGACATGACATAGAAAGCTATTGTAGCAACACCCAGTCTAGGAAGCTCTTGCAGGAACACCAAGCCCAAGATGCCCGTGTAGTAACACTCAATACATGATGTTGTTGCAGCTATACCCAGCCTAAGAAGGGCTGGGCTGTCTTGTAGCAACAGGAAGATCTTGTATCAACACTCAGCCCAGGAAGCTCTTGTAGCAGCACCCAGACCAGGATGCTCTTGCAGCAACACCCAGAAAATGAAGCTCTTGTAGCACACCTAGGCCAGGAAGAAAGATCTTTTATCAACACCCAGCCCAGGAAGCTCTTGCAGCAACACCCAACCTAAGACGCTGTTGCAGCAACACACAGCCTATGATGCTTTTGCAGCAACATCCATCCATGATACTTTTGTAGCAACACCCAGCCCAGGGTGCCCTTGTAGCAACACCCATCACAGCATGTTCTTGTAGCATCACCCAGTCAAGGAAGGTCTTGCAACACCACCAAGCCAAGGAAGATCTTGCAGCACACTCAGCTCAGGATGCTCTTGTAGCAACACCCAGCCAAGGAAACTCTTGTAGCTACACCCAGCCTAGGAAGCACTTGCAGCAACACCAAACCTATGATGCTCTTGCAGCAACAACCAGCCCATGATGCTCAATCTAGCAACACTCATCACAGGATGCTCTTGTAGTAACACCCGGCCTAGGAAGCTCTTGCCTCAACACCAAATCCAGGGTGCTATTGAAACAACTCCCAGTCTTGGATGCTCTAACAGCAGCACACAACCTAGTATGCTCTTGCAGCAACAACCAGCCCATGATGCTCAATCTAGCAACACTCATCGCAGGATGCTCTTGTAGTAACACCCAGCCTAGGAAGCTCTTGCCTCAACACCAAATCCAGGGTGCTCTTGAAACAACTCCCAGCCTTGGATGCTCTTACAGCAGCACCCAACCTAGGATGCTCTTGCAGCAACCCACATCCTATAATGCACTTGCCACAGCATGCAACCCCACCCCACCCCCACACCCAGTATGCTCTTGTAGTAACACCCCTTCTAGGAAGCTCTTGCAGCAATATCGAGCTCAGAATGTTCTTGCAGCAACACCCAGCATATTATGCTCCTGAAACAACACCAAGCCTAGGATACTCTTGCAGTAACACCCAACCTAGGATGCTCTTGCCGCAACATACAGCCTAAGAATCTCTCTCAGCAAAACCCAGCACAGGCAGCTGTTGCAACAACACCCATCATAAGATGCTCTTGGAGCTACACCCAGCCCATGATGCTCTTGGAGCAGCAACCAACCTATGAAGCCACCATGGACCCACACACAGCTTAGGAAGCTTTTGCAGCAACACCCATCCTATGATGCTCTTACAGCAACACCCAGCCTAGGGTGCTCTTGCAGCAAAACCCAGCCTATGATGCTCTTGGAACAACATCCAAGCCAGGAAGCTCTTGCGGCAATACCCAAACCAAAATACCCTTGGAGCAAAGCTCTTGCAGCAACACCCAGCCGAGGATGCTCTTATAGCACCACCCATCCAACGAAGCTGTTTTAGCAACACCCAGCCTAGGAAGCTCTTGCAGCAACACCCAGCCTAGGATGTCCTTGTAGCAACACCAACCCCAGGATGTTCCTGGAGCAACACACAGCCAGGGACGCTCTGCAGCCCATGCTCTTTCTAGCAATACCAGCCCAGGCGGCTGTTGCAGCAACACCCTTCCCATGATGCTCTTGTAGCAACACCAAGCCCAGGTTGTCCTTTTAGCAACACCAAGCTCAGGATGCTATTGGAGCAAGACCCATCCCATGATGCTGTTGTAGCAACGCCCAGGCCAGGATGCCTTTGTAGAAACACCCAGGCCAGGATCCTCTTGCAGCAACATCCCTACAAGAAAGTTATTGCATCACACCCATCATAGGATGCACTTGCAGCAACACCCAGCCTAGGATGCTCATGTAGCAATACCCAGCCTACGATGCCCTTGTAGCAACACCCAGCCTAGAATGTTCTTGCAGCAACACCCAGCCAACGAAGCTCTTGCAGCACACCCAGCCGAGGATGCTCTTATAGCACCACCCATCCAAGGAAGCTCTTTTAGCAACACCCAGCCTAGGAAGCTCTTGCAGCAACACCCAGCCCAGGTTGCTCTTGAAGCAACAGCCAGCCCATGATGCTCATTGTAGCAACACCCAGCCCAGGATGCTCTTGTAGCAATACCCAGGCCAGCATTCCATTGCAGCAACATCCAGCCCAGGATGCTCTTGCCGCAACATCAAGCCAAGGAATCTCTTGCCGCACAACCATCCCAGGATGCTCTTGTAGTAACACCAAGCCAAGGAAGTTCGTGTAGCAACACACAGCCTAGGGAACTCGTACAGCAACAGCCAGCACATGAACCTCCTTTAAGTAACACCTATTCCAGGATGCTCTTGCAGCCACACCCAGTATAGGATGATCTTGCCGCTACAGCGAGCCCATGAGGATCTTTTTAGCAACACCCAGTCCAGGATGCTCTTGTAGCAACACCCAGCCCATGAAGCTCTTGCTGCAATAACCAGCGTAGGAAGCTCTTGCATCAACACCCAGATCAGGATGTTCTTGCAGCAACACCCAGCGTAGTATTATCTTGAAACAACACCTAGCTAAGGATATTCTTACAGCAACACCCAACCTAGGATGCTCTTGCAGCAACACCATGCCTAGAAAGCTCTTGAAGCAATACCTAACATAGAAAGCTATTGCAGCAACACCCAGCCTAGGATGCTCTTGCATCAAGACATGACATAGAAAGCTATTGTAGCAACACCCAGTCTGGGAAGCTCTTGCAGCAACACCAAGCCCAATATGCCGTGTAGTAACACTCAATACATGATGTTGTTGCAGCTATACCCAGCCTAAGAAGGGCTGGGCTGTCTTGTAGCAACAGGAAGATCTTGTATCAACACTCAGCCCAGGAAGCTCTTGTAGCAGCACCCAGACCAGGATGCTCTTGCAGCAACACCCAGAAAATGAAGTTCTTGTAGCACACCTAGGCCAGGAAGATCTTTTATCAACACCCAGCCCAGATAGCTCTTGCAGCAACACCCAACCTAAGACGCTCTTGCAGCAACACACAGCCTATGATGCTCTTGCAGCAACACCCATCCCATGATGCCTTTGTAGCAACACCCAGCCCAGGCGCCATTGTAGCAACACCCATCACAGCATGCTCTTGTAGCATCACCCAGTCAATGAAGGTCTTGCAGCAACACCAAGCCAAGGAAGATCATGGAGCAACAACCAGCGTATGAAGCTCTTGCATCAACACCCAGACCATGATGCTCTTGCAGCAACACCCAGCAAATGAAGCTCTTGTAGCACACCAAGGCCAGGAAGATCTTTTATCCACACCCAGCCCAGGAAGCTCTTGCAGCAACACCCAGCCTAAGACGCTGTTGCAGCAACACACAGCCTATGATGCTTTTGCAGCAACATCCATCCATGCTACTTTTGTAGCAACACCGAGCCCAGGGTGCCCTTGTAGCAACACCCATCACATCATGTTCTTGTAGCATCACCCAGTCAAGGAAGGTCTTGCAACACCACCAAGCCAAGGAAGATCTTGCAGCACACTCAGCTCAGGATGCTCTTGTAGCAACACCCAGCCAAGGAAACTCTTGTAGCTACACCCAGCCTAGGAAGCACTTGCAGCAACACCAAACCTATGATGCTCTTGCAGCAACAACCAGCCCATGATGCTCAATCTAGCAACACTCATCACAGGATGCTCTTGTAGTAACACCCGGCCTAGGAAGCTCTTGCCTCAACACCAAATCCAGGGTGCTATTGAAACAACTCCCAGTCTTGGATGCTCTTACAGCAGCACCCAACCTAGTATGCTCTTGCAGCAACAACCAGCCCATGATGCTCAATCTAGCAACACTCATCGCAGGATGCTCTTGTAGTAACACCCAGCCTAGGAAGCTCTTGCCTCAACACCAAATCCAGGGTGCTCTTGAAACCACTCCCAGCCTTGGATGCTCTTACAGCAGCACCCAACCTATGATGCTCTTGCAGCAACCCACATCCTATAATGCACTTGCCACAGCATGCAACCCCACCCCACCTCCACCCCCAGTATGCTCTTGTAGTAACACCCCTTCTAGGAAGCTCTTGCAGCAATATCGAGCTCAGAATGTTCTTGCAGCAACACCCAGCATATTATGCTCCTGAAACAACACCAAGCCTAGGATACTCTTGCAGTAACACCCAACCTAGGATGCTCATGCCGCAACATACAGCCTAAGAAGCTCTCTCAGCAAAACCCAGCACAGGCAGCTGTTGCAACAACACCCATCATACGATGCTCTTGGAGCTACACCCAGCTCATGATGCTCTTGGAGCAGCAACCAACCTATGAAGCCACCATGGACCCACACACAGCTTAGGAAGCTTTTGCAGCAACACCCATCCTATGATGCTCTTACAGCAAAACCCAGCCTAGGGTGCTCTTGCAGCAAAACCCAGCCTATGATGCTCTTGGAACAACATCCAAGCCAGGAAGCTCTTGTAGCACCACCCATCCCAGGATGCTCTTGTAGCAACACACATCCTACGAATCTCGTGCAGCAACACCCGGCTTAGGAAGTTCGTACAACAGCACCCAACCCTGGATGGCAATACCCAAACCAAGATACCCTTGGAACAAAGCTCTTGCAGCAACACCCAGCCGAGGATGCTCTTATAGCACCACCCATCCAACGAAGCTCTTTTAGCAACACCCAGCCTAGGAAGCTCTTGCAGCAACACCCAGCCTAGGATGTCCTTGTAGCAACACCAACCCCAGGATGTTCTTGGAGCAACACACAGCCAGGGACGCTCTGCAGCCCATGCTCTTTCTAGCAATACCAGCCCAGGCGTCTGTTGCAGCAACACCCTTCCCATGATGCTCTTGTAGCAACACCAAGCCCAGGTTGTCCTTTTAGCAACACCAAGCTCAGGATGCTATTGCAGCAAGACCCATCCCATGATGCTGTTGTAGCAACGCCCAGGCCAGGATGCCCTTGTAGAAACACCCAGGCCAGGATCCTCTTGCAGCAACATCCCTCCTAGGAAGTTATTGCATCACACCCATCATAGGATGCTCTTGCAGCAACACCCAGCCTAGGATGCTCATGTAGCAATACCCAGCCTACGATGCCCTTGTAGCAACACCAAGCCTAGAATGTTCTTGCAGCAACACCCAGCCAACGAAGCTCTTGCAGCACACCCAGCCGAGGATGCTCTTTTAGCCACACCCAGCCTAGGAAGCTCTTGCAGCAACACCCAGCCCAGGTTGCTCTTGAAGCAACAGCCAGCCCATGATGCTCATTGTAGCAACACCCATCCCAGGATGCTCTTGTAGCAATACCCAGGCCAGCATTCCATTGCAGCAACATCCAGCCCAGGATGCTCTTGCCGCAACATCCAGCCAAGGAATCTCTTGCCGCACAACCATCCCAGGATGCTCTTGTAGTAACACCAAGCCAAGGAAGTTCGTGTAGCAACACCCAGCTTAGGATGCTCCTGCAGCAACATCCAGCCTATGATGAGTTTTGTAGCAATACTCAGCCCATGATGCTCTTGTAGCAACACCCATCCCACGATCCTCTTGTAGCAATAGCCAGCCCAGTATTCCCTTGTAGCAACACCCAGCCCGGGATGCTCTTGTAGCACCACCAAGCCAAGGAAGTTCGTGGAGCAACACCCAGCCTAGGAAGCCCTAGCAGCAACACCCAATCTAGGATGCTCTTGCAGCAGCAGTCAGCCCATGATGCTCTTTCTAGCAACACTCATCCTAGGATGCTCTTGTAGAAACACCCAGCCTAGCAAGCTGGTACAGCAACACCAGCCCATGATGCTTATGCAACAACACCCAGCCTAGGAAGTTCTTGCAGCAACACCCAACCCTGGATGCTCTTGCAGCAAGACCCTGCATACTATGGTCTTCAAACACCCACCCTAGAAAGCTCTTATAGCAACACCCAGCCCATGATGTTCTTGCAGCAACACACAGCCATGGAAGCTCTTGCAGCACACCGAGACCATGATGCTCTTTCTAGCACCACCCAGCACAGGGGGCTCTTGCTGCAACACCCAGATAAGGAAACTCTTGCAGTACACCCATCCCAGGATGCTCGTTTAGCAGCCCCCTGCCACGGAAGATCGTGTAGCAACACCGAGCCTAGGACACTTTTGCAGCGACACCCAGTCTATGATGCCCTTGTAGCAACACCCAACCAAAGATGTTCTTGGTACAACACACAGCCAACGAAGCTCTTGCAGCACACCCAGACAAGGAAGCTCTGTTAGCAACACCTACCCTAGGAAGCTCTTGCAGCAACACCCATCCCATGGTGCTCTTGTATAAACAGCCATCACAGGATGCCCTTGTAGCAACACCCAGCCAAGGAAGCTCTTGCAGGACACCCATCCCAGGATGCTCTTGTAGCAACACTAAGCCAAGGAAGCTCATGTAGCAGCACCGAGCCTAGAAAGCTGTTGCAGAAACATCCAGCCCATGATGCTCTTTCTGGAAACACCCATTCCATGCTGCTCTTGTAGCAACACCCAACCTAGGAAGCTCTTGCAACAACACCCAGCAGAGTATGCTTTTCGAACAACAAACATCATAGGAAGCTCTTGCGGCAACACCCAGCCTATGATGCCCTTGTAGCAACACCCTGCCCATGATGTTCTTGCAGCAACCCACAGCCAACGAAGCTCTTGCAGCACACCCAGACCATGGTGCTCTTTCCACCAACACCCAGCCCATGATGTTCTTGCAGCAACTCACAGCCAACGAAGCTCTTGCAGCAACACCCAGCCTATGATGCTCTTGCAGAAACATCCAGCCCATGATGCTCTTGCAGCAACACACAGCCCATGATGCTCTTTCTAGAAACACCCAGCCCAGGATGCTCTTGTAGAAACACCCAGTCGAGGAAGCTCGTACAGCAACACCTAGCCCATGATGCCCAGGCAGAAACACCCAGCCTAGGAAGCTCTTGCAGCAACACCCAGCCCAGGATGCTCTTGCAGCAACACCCAGCATAGCATGCTCTTCAAACAATACCCATCCTAGGAAGCTCTTGTGGCGACACCCAGTCCCGGATGCCCTTATAGAAACACCCAGCCTATGCTGCCCTTGTGGCACCACCCAGCCCAGGATATTCTTGCAGCAACACACAGCCAAGGAAGCTCTTACAGCACACCCAGACCATGATGGTCTTTCTAGCAAACCCCAGGCCAGGATGATCTTTTAGCAACACCCAGCTTAGGAATCTCGTACAGTAACACCCAACCCAGGAATCTCGTGCAGGAACACCCAGGCTAGGAAGATCTTGCAGCAACTCACAGCCTATGAAGCTCTTGCAGCAAGCCCCAACATAGGAAGCTATTGCAGCAACATCCAGCATACGATGCTCTTGGAGCAACACCCAGCCTAGCAAGTCCTTGGAGCAACACCCACACTAGGAAGATCTTGCAGCAACACGCACATTATGATGCCCTTGGAACAACACCCATCTTAGGAAGCTCTTGTAGCAACACCCAGCCAAGGAAGCACTTGTAGCACCACCCAGCCAAGGAAACTCTTGCAGCAGCACCCTGCCCATGATGCTCTTCCAGCAACACCCAGCCTATGATGCTCTTGTGGCAACACCCAGCCTATGATGCTCTTCCAGCAACACCCAGCCTATGATGCTCTTGTAGCAACATCCAACCTATGATGCTCTTGTAGCAACACCCAGCCTATGATGCTCTTGTAGCAACATCCATCCTATGATGCTCTTGTAGCAACACCCAGCCTAAGATGCTCTTGTAGCAACACCCAGCCTATGATGCTCTTCCAGCAACACCCAGCCTATGATGCTCTTGTAGCAACACCCAGCCTATGATGCTCTTCCAGCAACACCCAGCCTATAATGCTCTTGTAGCAACATCCAACCTGTGATGCTCTTATAGCAACACCCAGCCCATGATGCTCTTGTAGCAACACCCAGCCTATGATGCCCTTGTAGCAACACCCAGCCTATGATGCTCTTGTAGCAAAACCCAGCCTATGATGCTCTTCCAGCAACACCCAGCCTATAATGCTCTTGTAGCAACATCCAACCTGTGATGCTCTTATAGCAACACCCAGCCCATGATGCTCTTGTAGCAACACCCAGCCTATGATGCCCTTGTAGCAACACCCAGCCTATGATGCTCTTGTAGCAAAACCCAGCCTATGATGCTCTTGTAGCTCCACCCAGCCCAGGATGCTCTTGTAGCAACACACACATCCTACGAATCTCGTGCAGCAACACCCGGCTTAGGAAGTTCGTACAACAGCACCCAACCCAGGATGCTCGTGTAAGAACACACAGGCTAGGATGCACTTGCAGCAACTCACAGCTTATGAAGCTCTTGCAGCAAGACCCAACATAGGAAGCTATTGCAGCAACATCCAGCATACGATGCTATTAGAACAACACCCAACCCATCATGCTTTTGCAGCAACTCACAGTCCATGATGCTCTTGGCGCAACACACAACCTGGCAAGCCGTTGGAGCAAAGCATAGCAAGATCTTAGGAAGTTCTTGCGGCAACACCCAGCGCAGGATGCCCTTGGAGCAACACCCAGCCTATGAAGCTCTTGCAGCAACACCCAACCTATGATGCTCTTGGAACAACACCCATCCTATGAGGCTCTTGTAGCAACACCCAGCCAAGGAAGCACTTGTAGCAACACCCAGCCTAGGAAGCTCTTGCAGCAGCGCCCTGCCCATGATGCTCTTGCAGCAACACTCAGCCTATGATGCTCTTGGAGCAAACCCAGCCTCGGATGATCTTGGAGTAACACCCAGCCCAGGATGCTCTTGCACCACCGCCCAGCCAAGGAAGCACTTTTAGCAACACCCAGCCTAGGTTGCGCTTGGAGCAACACCCAGCTTAGGATGCTCTTGTAGCAACAACCAGCCTATGATGCTCTTGTAGCAAAACCCAGCCCAGGATGCTCTTGCAGCAACACACATCCTAGGAAGCTCGTACATCAACACCCAACCCACGATACTCTTGTAGCAACACCCAGGCAAGGAGGCACGTATAGCAACGCCCAGCCTAGGAATCTCTTGCAGCAACGCCCGTCTTAGGATGCTCTTGCAGCAACAGCCAGCCCAGGATGCTTTTTCTAGCAACACCCAGCCCAGGATGCTCTTGTAGCAACACCCAGCCTAGGAAGATCTTGTAGCAACACCCAGCCCAGGCTGCTCTTGTAGCAACACCCAGCCTAGGAGGATCTTGTAGCAACACCCAGCCCAGGATGCTCTTGTAGCAACACCCAGCCTAGGAAGATCTTACAGCAACAGCCAGCCCATGATGCTCTTTCTAGCAACACCCAGCCTAGGAAGATCTTACAGCAACAGCCAGCCCATGATGCTCTTTCTAGCAACACCCAGCCTAGGAAGATCTTGTAGAAACACCCAGCCCAAGATGCTCTTGTGGAAACATCCAGCCTAGGAAGATCTTGCAGCAACAGCCAGCCCATGATGCTCTTTCTAGCAACACCCAGCCTAGGATGTTCTTGTAGCAACACCCAGCCTAGGATGCTCTTGTAGCAACACCCATCCCAGGTTGCTCTTGCAACGCCACCCAGTCTACAATGGCCTTGCAACAGTACCAACACGATGCCCAAAGAAAAATCTGCAGCAATACTCTGTCTGGGTTGCTCTTTCAGCAACACGCTGCCCAGGATGCTCTTGCAACAACATCATGTCCGGGATGCTCCCACAGCAACCCTTCCGATCAAATACAATTCATTTTGTGAAACACAATCATCATCTAAAGTAAATACGTAAATAAACGCGACTAAATCCGGGGTTACATATTAGGATTTGTGGCTTAAATGCGGTCACAGCCTTGATCAGTAAGCACAATCTTGGGAAACTAGTTTGACCGTATTGTGTATATGCTTCCACGGTACGGACACGGAGCGAAGTGTAAGCAAATTGGAATAACTATAGGCAAATCGGGAAAGTTATAACATGTAAAAATTTTGCTGTGGAACGGTAAGCTACTAAAATGAGATCTGTATAAAATCTTATCAAAGCAGTAATGAAATCGTGTGTGTACATGGCTTACGATCGTTATGGTCATTCCGCCCGACTCACGTCCAGCTTTGCGCGCGCATATTAATTACCGGATGTTGATGTATCTACGTTCAGTAGTGACTGTAAATTATTTTTGACTACTAAGCGCCGTAAGACCGCCTTATGTAGCTGTAAAATGTACGAGGTTTCTGATTCTAAATCAGTTGTCTATGAGGCGGGCCGTGACCCATCATACTAACCTACGCCCATTCACATAGCTACAGAGTTCGTCTGGTGGCCTAATTTACAATCACAAAAACAACAGCGACTCGTGACGCTGTTGATCTGGAAAAAGACATTTGCAAAAGTTTGCAATAGTTTTGCTCTAAACAAGTTATCTGAGGAACAGAAAATGTGTAGTTTGGTTTACGCACATGTGTAAATTTGTCTACTTCCTGATTTCTTATCGAGCAATCTCATTGGCGCAAGTTGACTGACCCCAGTTCATTAATATGTATGAAACTTCGTCAACTTAGCACAAACATCAAAGGCGTGCAAGCACGGTACTCGATATGGACACGTAGTGGGACGGCGAGGATCGTGCAATAGGACGATGGCCGTGAGCGTGTCTTAGGCCGTGTCCTCACTAACGAGTTAATCAGTAATAACGCCATACGCCATTACCTCTCTAGTGAGAACACGTCCTTGGCGAAAAGTCCAAATATGTAATCCGGGCTTAAGAATCCGATCTCTTATCAAGGGCTAGTTTGATTTGTGGTATGCATTGAACAAGGTTTAACCTAGAGCATCGTGGCGTATCTAATCGTTTCTAAGTTTACACTCGTTAAGCTTTATTTTATTTACCCTCTACTTTGGTTACATAACTGGCGGATGTCTATTGTTAAACCTCGCTGTTTTTGTACAGCGCGATGCTGGTGAATGACATTCCAGAAGTATTGTGATGTAATCAGTCACGTGAAGCCACGGATAGATAAATACATTCCAGCGAATACGTTATCATGTTTCCAAAAAACAACCACAATCACACTATTTAGTACAATTTTGAACACGGTGTAAGAAATGTTCTGTTGTATAGTTTGGACATAATTTGATTGGACGCCATTGCTGCCTTGAGTAAATTAAGTCTAGAATATTCAAAAGTACATTATCCTTTGTCTTGGAAACATGTTAAATTATTTCTGATCTATACTGTATGTATTACGTAGGTACAGATGCAATGCATTCTTTAGTTTGTAATAATCGTGATGTTGAGTACGTATAAGCAAGCCTGACTGGAAAACGGCTTCAAACCAACTTAGGGATCCAAATATTCAACCTCAATGATTGCATTTACGTAGATTGTGCGTATAAGATTGGGTATATATACCGAGGCAGAGAGCCTAGAGCGTTTTGATTGGTCGAACAGTTAATCAGTCTGGAGAAATGTATCAACGCGTAGCTATTAAAGCGTTCTTTGACCTCGTAATAACTAGCTAAACCTCTGATGCATAGTCTATCATATATGCGTAACAGATTGTGTCACCTTAATGGGGTTCGTTTAAGATTAACAGTAACTCAAACAATTTTGGGATACCTACTGAGAATACTTAACCTTTTAACACTCATATCAGCCAAAATATGGCTTCTGCAGTGATTTTGAGCAATGTCCATTTACAGACCAACAGAAGACCATTTTTGAAGACTTACCACTGGAATAACTGGCTCGATAACCGGGCCAGTCATTCCGGTGGTAAATTTTCAAAATAGGCTTCTCTTGTCTGCAAATGGAGATTTTCTATGAGAAAATTTAAATATTCTTGAACAGAATTCGAGGGCTAAATGGTTAATAATGGGCCTGGCACGTGGACGCGAGCCGGGGACGTGTCTGAGCCGGCGATATTTGAATACGAAAAGATTGTAGGCCAATGTTAACAACTCTTCTTTCCCTCCCTCCATAATGACACGGGGCTAAGTATGGTTTATACATTTTCTTAGACTACTACTGCTGCTACTCCTAGTATTGATGAGGAGTGCTATCGTAAAATGTTGAGACAATAATTTTGGTTAGTTGTACCAAGCTCACACAACAGACGCTTTTAATTAAAGGCTCTTCAATGGCCTTGAGGAATGTCTATAAGCGCGCCAACGGATGACTGTTTCTGAGGATTTCTCACTGAAATGACTGGCTCGGTAGCCGCGCCAGCCATTCCGATGGTAAATTGTCAGAGGTAGTTTTCTCTTGGTGTTTTTGCAAATGACCATCCAATAAGCGAATGTTTTGATATTCTTGACCGAATCTAGCCTTTAATGGCGTAAATCTAATGCTATAATCCTTATCCCGCAGCTACACACAACAGACTCCACGATGCCTCTATATTATAATGCTACAAGTTGTCATTATGTAAAATCGTAAATGCTATTCTTGTGTTACTGAAACTTCTAATGTTTCAATTTTTTCTTTTGTCTTTGTATTCTACCTTTTCTATAATCTATCCTTATTGCTCATATCCTCCTAATTTCTCCTACTTTTCTAACCTCTGTCACCTTCATACTGATACTAGTGAAACTCCTTGTGCTCTTCATGCATCCGTGGTGGTCCCAAAATGCCGCATATATATTTCGTCTTCTTTGTCGTACCCTATCGACCATGGGTAATGATTTAGCTAGCTATCGTGCGGCAATTGGGTTGTTTGACCTTTGTTTCTTTCAAAGTCATCAGTCAAGGAGGCGTCAACACTCTTATCCATAATATGTTACATTGTTTCCGTGGTGTTTATCGTACTATTCAACTAATGTCAATTCATATTTATTGGCAGAGCATAATGTCCATCTTATTAGCATTCTCAATATTCTTTCTTTTAGCTGGAGATGTACTCGTCGCACTCGTCGAGCGCGAAGGCACTGAGGTCTAAATGATATGGATAGAGGTCCATGATCGGCCCTAGGTGCCCATGTGCATTATGTATCGGCCACCTAATACAAATATTGATAAGTGACAAGTCATATCAGAAAATATAGACCATGTCCGGGATGTTAACTCAACCAAAACTCTAATCCTACTTGGGGACCTAAATGAAGACCTTTTTAACCAGACCAAACACCACCTACGTGATATAATCACTGCATTTTGGTTCCATCAGTTAATAAATGAAGTAACTAGGCCCGTATCGAATACTTTGCTTGATACAGTAATAATTAATAATAGAAGAATACTAATGTCACCTTTATGTAGTGACCACACCCCAGTTTATCTGGTCATAACATATGCAATACCAAACGTAAATCATATACGCGACACATCTGGGTCTATGGAAAAGCTTACTGGGATAAACTGAGGAATGACATGGCCAACACATCCTGGAATATTCTTCTCAATGAAAATGATGTTGACATATGATATCATACCATTAACACACACACATTATTCACGCATCCAATACATGCATACCCAAGACAATTGTAACAATACACCCAAATGATAAACCGTGGATGTCAAATAAGATTAAGCGCGAAATGAGTATCAGAGAAAAACTTTTTAAGAAGTCGTGAAAAACAAGCCAATAGAATGACATAGCCGAATTCAAGATGCAACGCAATCATGTAAACACTCTAATTAGAACGGCCACACAGGAATTCTGACAAGACGGCCGAGAAAATAAAAAAATGGACGCACAGGCTCCAAAGAGTGGTGGAAACTGAGCAAATTTCTTTTATCTGACAGGAATTCAAACTTTAATGAAATACCACCCCACAAACGCGAAGATCTTCCTGAAAAGGCTAATCTCATTAACACTTATTTTGCCAGTATTGCTACAATAGACGACTTACAAACCCAACTACCCGCTCTGCTATTACATACAGAAACAGCCCTAAATTCTATAACTCTAACATCCACTCCAACCTGAACACGTCCAAGGCAATTGGCCCTGACCTGATGAGTCCAAACTACTCGTAGAGGCTAAACAGGTTCTGGCCCCAATCCTGGCGCAATGTTTCAACCTTTCTCTTAGAAACTGTAATTTTCCAACTTCATGGAAAGTGGCGAATGTAACACCAATCTTCAAAAATGGCGATAAGAATTCATGTTCAAATTATCGACCAATATCGCTACTGAGTTGTTTAGGTAAAGTCATGTAAAGGACTGTTTTTAAATACGTTTACAATTTTATTAGAGATGGTATAACACCTCACCAGTCTGGCTTCCTTCCTAAGTATTCGACCGTCAATCAGTTAGTAGAAATTTATACCGATATTGTCGACACCTTTGATAATCAAAAAGAAGTACTGTTTTTATTTTTTGATATACCAAAAGCATTTGACAGAGCAGTCTCGCACCGCGGCCTACTGCATAAACTGGAAACAATTTGGCATCACTGGAAAACTACTTGCATGGTTTGAAAGTTATCCGGAGAGTCATCACCAGAACAATACGCGGTTTTACCCGTATAGTGCACACACGGACGATCTATACATGGAAACGGGAATAGAAACACTATCTCAAAGACGGGAAAGACACAGATTCCACGTTCCATTCACGCCATACCTAGGCTGGTTTATATTTTTTAATGTTTAAACGTTTCTTTTACAACTGTGGCTACATGAGCAAGCTGCAAAAGCCTTCTATTCACTACATAAGAGATGCGAAAATATGAACTTACCTATAAACTGTCAAATTAAACTTTTTGATTCGATGATTGCACCAATTATTGCATACGGCTGTGAAATCTGGGTGACTGAAAACACAACACTAGTAGAAAAAGTATAACTAGACTTTTATCGAAGGCTACTGAAAGTAAACAGAAGCACATCAAAGTATATGACCCATGGTGAATTGGCCCAATACCCACTTGAAATCACTGTAAAATACAGAACAATTGCCTATTGGGAGAAATTCTTAAATAACAAAGATACAAAACTCTCCTATCTGCTCTATACGTATATGTATAATGACTTTAAGAATAATAATGTATAATATAAGTGGATTAATGTAGTCAAGGAGATACTCAATAATGTTGGATTGGGGTACCTATGGGAAGAGCAAAGCATTACACATAGCACAACAAAACATATAAAACAGATTCTTGTCGACCTATACCATCTATAAAACAATATTCAAAATAGAACCCTACTTGTGTAAACTAAATTATATGAATAGAATACCCCTAACAAGATTCCACACAGCTAACCACAAATTGCCTATAGAAACTGGGAAATGGGAATCGTTAAATAAGGCGCGTAGGCTTTGTAACCTCTGTAACCAACATGATATAGGTGATGAGTACCATTACCTAGTCCTTTGTGATTTCTTCCGAAATGATAGAACTGTACTGCTCCCGATATACTACCGGATCAAACCTAGCTACTATAAGTTTGGCTGTCTTTAATCAAGTAACAAAATATCACTGCTGAGCAAATTATATACATTTATACGAAAAAAAGTAGGGCATTTTGGGGCAAATACAAGATACAGTAACTACTACTTCTACTACTGCTGCTGGTGCTACTGCTACAGCTACTGCTACTACTACTACTACTACTACTACTGCTGCTGCTGCTGCTACTACTACTACTACTACTACTACTACTACTACTGCTGCTGCTGCTGCTGCTGCTGCTGCTGCTGCTGTTGCTGCTAGTACTACTACTACTACTACTACTACTACTACTACTACTACTACTACTACTACTACTACTTTTTAGTAATCCATAGTACCCAAAAATATACTGACTGAGAAAGAACATTAAACAAAGAAGAACTCAATAGAAAACAATTATCGTATCAGTCATATGTATAAATAAGTAATAAATATTTGCAGTTCAATCATATAATTTCTTTAAAATTCTATGCATCATCTAGCTAGGCTATGTCTTAACCATTTCAACACGAAATGCAATCACACCAAAATACTTTAATTTTATAAAAATTCTGCTATATATTTTGAAACCAACCCGACTTAGAGCTGTTGCTGCGTAGACAACAACATATACCTGTCAAATTCGTTTCAAATTACACAACAGCTTTCTTGTACCGATGTTTGAAATTAATAGTATGTGAACCGAGGGTTCAAAGGGTTTACAAACATTTCCATAAAACTTTATAAAATCATATATTACATCATCAAAAATTCCTGCCATTAAGCGCAACAGCATAACTTTAAAAATCCACACGTTCAGAGATCAGACACTTATTTGAGAATTAGAGCACTGAAATTTAGACTCTCAAAATTGCTTTGTATTCATATGACGGCAATGTATATGTGCAAAACAAATTTGCCACAAGCTTGTTGCTGTCCATAAGAGCAACGACTTGCAGCAACACCGCCTTCAGAACTCGCGCCTGTCATTGTTCTACTGACTCCACTGTATTAATAAATATTGACAGCAGTGTAATAAAGGTCATAACATAAACACACAGTTCAAGCGTAAGCCTATAAGTATTAAGAACAAACCAATTAAGGCCCACAGGATGATTTATAAAAAGGAAACTACTAGAATAGCTGCAATGTGTTTAGCGACACGGTAATATTGCATAGTGTGGTAAATGTGAGTTGAAAATTAACAAATCACTTCACTTGCACGATCGTTTTCCAGAATTAACCCGGAACAAACGCGCTTATTGTGTATTTGGCTATGTTTACAAACATTGTCAGTATAAAGAGGCTCAAATGAATGTTTAAATATTGTATGGGATTCTAAATTTACTTGCAAATGGATTTTCGAAAATTACCCCGGAACAAGGGCTAATAGTAGCTACATTGGGATATAGAGTCACTTTTCGCATTGTAAAACCAACGAATATTAAAGTTGAGTATATGACCACCTGCCACTTGTAGGGCACGCCTTAACCCAAGCGCACAGGTATGTTAATTTCAAATTAATCATAGTTATAGACTGTTAGGTATCTTGAAATCAATTTAATGTGATACAGCAACAGTTTCTGCGTTACCAAATCCACAAATAACCACAACAATACATCTTACATGTAGTTAATTGTAGAGAACCGGTTAACATGTATTCATCAGAAAATGCTCATAGACGTAACATTATTAAATTCGTTGGCAGAACTTCAACTGTGTTGTTCCCGCACCACATATCTTTGAATTTCTCCAAACTCCTTTCTTTCGTAGCCCTGTGCAATTCGCCTTGAAGGCAATGCATTAAAAGGGTACTAAAAATCGCTGTCAGGGAAATTAAATGGGTTGACCTGTCAGGATTCAGCACCTGTGCACATCGGTATTTCCAAACTGTCCATATACCTATCATGATAAGACAGATTAAGACACCATGTTTATGGCTGGTTAGATGCCGCTTTATAGATTAAAGATCCCTAAACAAAATCATTTCTGCTTTTAGATTCAAAGAATGATTATCAAATTTTACTGCAATTGTTTCCACAAATATCCAGAATGAACAAGTGGACATATGTCTCTTCCTCGTTTTTACAGAGATGACATAGATTACTATTTGTAGTTCAACATTTCTGTAATAAATGGCCAACCCAAAGTCTGCGATGAATGAGCGGCCATGCTACATCACGTGCCCTATGTGGTATAAATGGCAAGTGTAAATGCTTCCACACATTATTCCAGTCAGAGGGTTTATAATTGGTATTATTCCATGCATCAATTGCTCTGGGCATTTTGGCCCGTCTACATATTAAGATACTATACCAATCATGGGAACGCATATGGCATTTGAATTCTTCTCCATCGTAATGCAACACTGGTGGAGAAATGTCCTCCTTGTCAACAGCATTTTGTAGTGTGAACCAGTCGATGGGAACAGCTTTCTGTAATTGTCCTAACAGACGATGGGCATCAATACTCTTTAATGCATATTTTTCTGATATTGTTTGCCCTGAAATCCACGAACGTGTATCTGAGTTGATTAAATCGGGCGATCTGTGAACACCTTTACTAGCTAATGATGGGAAGTAAAGGCCTTTATTTCGTATCTGAATATTGTCGTTTCCCCATAGTCTCTGGTCTAGCACACTTTCCCATTCTAATGGTGATGGCGTTACCTTAGTAAACATGTTCAATGCTTGGCGTTGCTCACTGAAGACATCTGGTATCTTCATGACGTTTGGAGGTGGTGTCTTTGAAAGTAATATACACTCTGTGGAATAAGGTCCAATATACCTTCCCAATAATGTTCGTGAAACAATGGCGCAAGGTGAATTGGAATATATCAAATCATGCAGAAATTTAAGTTTTAATGACGCACATTTTGTTTGAATGTGTACCAAGTCCAAGCCGCCTTTCAACTTTGTATTGATACAAACTGTATTAGCTACAAGTTTAGCCTTATCTTCCCACAAAAAGGCAGACATTAGCTGATTGATCTCATCTTCTACATGTTTTGGCATATGGACAACATACGCTGTATACCACAAACCAGACATTATCAGATTATTCAGAACAAATGCTCTACCAAATATAGACAAACGGCGTCGCTTCCAACTTGCTAACACGTGTTTCTGTTTACATAGTCGGTGTGTCCAGTTTATTAACGTGTCCTTTTTGCGACTAAAGTAAATACCTATTATTTTGATATAGTCATTTGACCACTTTATGTCCATAATATTATCACACCTGTTAATCCAAGGACCAAGAAATAGACTGATAGATTTATATGGATTGACCTTTAGTCCAGAAGCATTTTGAAACACACTTAATATTTTATCTAAGCTACCAAAATCGCTGTCATGTCCAACAAATACTGTAGTATCATCTGAAAACTGGGATACCATTAATGGTCTCGCAATACCATGTACGGATATCTCCTTAAACGTAGGGTCTTCCCTCAGTGTTGATCCCAGTGATTCCATTGCTATGACAAATAACAAGGGTGACAGAAAACAACCTTGCCATACACGGCGTGCTAGTATCACAGCATTAGTCAGACAGTTATTTAAAATATATCTGCTGTTAATTCCAGTATACAGAATCCGGACCCATTTAATAAAATGTACTCCTAAACCTATGTGCTCTACGGATTTAAACAGAAACTGCTATTCTAGGCGGTCAAATGCATTTTCATTGTCAAGTCCAATAACAGCTGCTGGGATGCTGTCTTTTTCAACCAAGCTAATTACATCCCTTATGAGAAAGGCATTAGTTAGACTATTCAACCCGGAATACCACAAGTTTGGTCAAGATCAATTACTTGGTCCAATACTCTACTTAAGTGCAATGATAATGTTCGTGATATAATCTTATAATCGACACAAAGTAGAGATATGGGTCTATAGTTTTTCAAATCATCCCTGTCCCCTTTTTTGTACAGAATTCGGACATATGCTTGGGACATAGATGGAGGTGGATGTGCGTTTTCAAAGATATCATTCACAACTTGAAGGAATGATGGACCTAACACATGCCAAAATGCACGATAGAATTCCACTGTTAGTCCATCACAGCCAGGAGATTTTCCTGACTTCATTCCTTGCAATGACTCTGTTAACTCACTAAGAGAAATATGGTTGTCACAACGTTCACAGTCAGAATCTGATAGTGTCTTCCTCATATTTCCTAACATGATCGAAGTTGCCACATTATCACTGCCTTCCGATGCATATAAGTATTCGCAGAAATGATAAACGGCATCCAGCATTTCCTCATTTGAATTAGCAACCAGACCGTCCTTTGTTTTCAGGTGTCTGGTGATTTTCCCAATACCCCTTGCTTTTTCTAAGTTGCAGAAAAATTGTGTAGGCATTTCACCTTCTGCATGCATTTGAGCCCGTGATCTTACTTTGGCTCCCTCAAGCATATATTGATCTAATTCATTAATATCATGCTTTATCTTGACTAGCAGATCATTGTAGCTTTGATCACCATTGTTTACTTTACAAGATATCCTAATAAAAATGTGTCCAATGCCTTCCTACGTTTCCGCCTATTTCTTGCTTTTATAAGTGCAAACCTCTTGGAAATATGAGCCAAGCCAGATTTACCTTCCTCCCACCACAGGGCTAAATTCTCATATGAATCATTCATTCGAAGCCAATACTGCCAACAACTTTGGACACGATGATGATAGTTAGTATCATACAATAGTGAATTATTAAATTTCCAGAAGCCACTTCCTTGTTTGATCCAGCTAGCATTATCTAGAGTAAAACATACCATATTGTGATCAGAAATAGCTACAGCAAATACGCTTGTTTGGCTAAGATTGCTCTTAAGTGACTGCTGTAAATAAATTCTATCTAATCTTGATGCTATGCGTCCATCAGCAGAGAACCAAGTAAATTGCCTGTCATGAGGGTTTGTCAAGCGATAGCTGTCAAATAAATGTTCTCTGTCACAAACATGTTTTAATTCAACGTGTGACGTATCATTATATACAGATTGCGATTTTCTGTCAATGTTTGAATCTAAAACACAATTAAAATCCCCTCCTAATATCAGATTTTCAGATATATTGTCTTGAATAATGGCGGAGATATCATGGAAAAATGTATGACGTGAACCATGTGAAACAGGCACATAAACACACATTATAGTCAAGCTAAAGTCAAAGATATCAACTGTTACATTGACCCAACGTCCATTTGTATCTGATGACGATGCTAACACATTAACAGATTTAAGACAGTGTGGAAGAATGAGAATAGCAACCCCTGCACTGTTATCGCACGCTAATGCGTAAAACAACTGACCTTTAAAAACTGTTTAAATGAATCAAAGATTTCATGATCTTTAATCTTCGTTTCCTGAAGCAAAGCTATATCGACCTTTTTGTCCTCAAGCACTTCCAACAAACATCTCTGTTTTAGTTCAGTATTTAAGGCTTTGCAATTTATCGTACAAATAAGCATAAATAGTTGAATAGTATACAGGACTGCCATTGTTAATCTAACTGGATTTAGTTTTCTTACTAGGCTTGCTTCGTTTTTTGGCCCATTTACCCAGTTTACTATTAAAATCATGATTTTTCAAATCAACTACTTCTAAATGTTTGTATTTAGAAATAGCGGAATCACATCTTAGATGTCTATAGTGTACTCATTTGGCTGTTACATAAGGCACCAACACTTCACCATCTTCTGAACGAAATAAAACCATTTCCTTTGCTGTCTGTGAGCATTGCGTCTGTACAGAATAGTCTGACCCAGCAGTAGACATATTATCATCTTCAATATCATTTTCCTCGACATCAAATTCTGAACTAGACAATTCTTCCTTGTGACGCTTAAGGCTAGCACAAACATCAGTGACATGCGTATCAATGTTATTTTTTACAGATGTTTTGCCACCAGATTAATACTCTCAGGAGTCTTATTATCTAGGTCCGTAATCTGAGTTGATGGGAAAGGACTTAATTGAAATTCATCATCGTCATCTGTCACCTGCGAACTGAATGTAGTTTGTCGCGGTAACAAAGGGAATTCTCTTTCATCCAGAGTGCCATCATGATCGCATTGACTTGACTTCACATCCGTATCCTAGATTGTTCTCTCTGGAGTTAAGCTAATACCTTCCTCAATGACGTCAATTTCGTCCACATTCTCCACTACGACGGGGTTCACCGTAACTACACTCTCTTCTGAATGAGTTTCAGCAACAACTGTGACAATTTGAGCAGGGAGTGAGTTAACTCGCTCAATTTGATGTTCAGTACACGATGCCACATAGCTACTGTGTGTATCTTGCTTAGGCGTCCACGTGTTGTTGGGACATCGCCACTTGAAATGTTCTGTTGAACCACAAATTAAGCATTTGTTTTTTTGTGGACAACCTCCCGCCAGATGACCAGTGCTGGAACAAATCCTGCACTCCTTCACTTGACCTCTGTACCACAGTGGAAGGATAAAAATACCGTCTATAGACAACTTATTAGGCAGAGGCTTGTCTACCTTCTCAAAGTTTACTCTTGTAATACCATTTTCCAAGCTTTTATCAAATCGGTAAGTCTCTCTCTCAATTTTCAATACTTGCCCATAATGGCTAAGTTCGCTTGACAAACGCTCACTCGGGATTTCAAGAGGAACTTTTATCTTTACCATTAATTTATCTGAGTCAATCTCCTCGATGTTACATATGTCTCCAGCTATAACAAGATCGCTCTCCAATAGCTTATCCTTTGCCTCTTGGGTGCTTACTGCCACATTCCATATATTGCAGGTCACGTTAACCAGGCCCTTTAATACATTAGGACCAGTGCCAACCATGCTCTTCAAGCCATTACACACATCAATAGCTGAAACGCCCCACCCTTTTGTGCTAATTTTAAGACTAAGTATACGCTTATATTCGGATGACATTTTTAGTTTAGCGGTGTGAACATTGTGACATTTACAGTTGATAGTAAGAAGTCTTTGGTTAATTAACAGGTATAATTGACCAAAGTGAGATGCCGCGGCTACTGGTGGCTACTGCGTGATATGCAGTATTCTAATGCAGCTTTTAAACCCTGCAGAAAGCCCGAGTTGTATACAGCCACGAAGCGCGAAGCTCAACAGAAAGCGCCCGTGTAGCCATGCGATCGAAAAGACGGGAATAATCGCTAGCGTGCCAACGGTAAATGAAGCTTTATATAACTAGCCTTCGCAATTAATCACCATCAACTAAATGTGGACAATGTACAATTACGGTATGAAGACAGGACGCCGACAAGACAATGGCAATCAGAGCCAAATCAAAAGTAAATGGCAGGAAAACTTCGCAACAAAATGCGACTTCCCACAACAAAATTTCAAGAAATCGAAACAGCGAAACCAACGTATATACATTTATAAGGAAGCAAGACAAAAAATAAATCATATATGCGTGGTAGGAATCGTCTTAAATCGACTTTAATAGCAGAGCCAAATCAATATGACTTCTATGACTACTACTACTACTGCTGCTGCTGCTGCTGCTGCTGCTGCTGCTGCTGCTACTACTACTACTACTACTGCTGCTGCTGCTGCTGCTGCTGCTGCTAATAATAATAATAATAATAATAATAATAATAATAACTAGAACACATTTACTGAAGTAACTGTAAATCTGCGATGACTGGGTATTAAGGAGTAGTATAAGCCCTCTTCTCATATGATCATTGAATATGTCTGATGCTGATCTGATCGAAACTCTAAGTGTTGTCGCAGTTCAAAGAACCATAGTTGAAATTCCCATACTTTTACACAGGGTATGGAAAAGCGGATTTCTTGAAAACCGATGGCCTTGACCTTAAAGTATAAACTAATGTGTCTTGATTTGCTGCAGTGGAATTTTGACCAAAATCAAGGAAAATGCCATTAAATGGAAAATAAAGGAGAAATTAATGAATTAAAGGTAAAGGGAGGCAATTCATGCAAAAAACTGACCAATTTTCTTTTTGTCATGAGTTGCCTCCCTTTACCTGTTGAAGGTGATTGTGTCAGTTCAATATGATGAATTTCGATTCTCATGATGGTTTGAAAATGACCCGTCCAAGGTCAAGGTCAATCAGGGGTCAAAGTTGCCAATTTTAGGTTTTAGCATGAATTACCTCCCTTTACCTGTTGGAGTTGATTGAGGCAATTAAATCTAGTGAATTTCGATTGTTTCTAACTACCTGGGCCAAACTAAATTCATTAATTTCCCCTTTATTTGACATTTGATGGGATTTTCCTTGAGTTTGGGTCGAATGTGTGACTACAGATTCTGGAAGGATGTTAAGTTTCAACATGATCTGCAGAAACCTTAAGGGGAGTCGCTATCAGAATATCACTCTCATACATTTTGTTTGGGGCATTTTGGGCATGGATAAGCATATTCCTCGGAAATTATTCACTGGATCCAAAAGAAAAATAAACACATCCCAGGCGCTAAGGTGTACTGAAAGTGTCTCACGTTTGGAGGCTAGAAATCGCAAATAATACTCAATGGACCAGGAAAATCTGTTGGTGTCAGATGCGGATTAACATATGCTAGAGGTCTGCTAAGTTTCTCCATGATCTGCAAGAAACTCTAGGACGAGTTGCTGTCCAAATAGCACTCCCTTACATTTCCAATTGGACTTTTTGGACAAGAAAACGTGGAATTCTCGGGAACCATACACCAGATCCAATTACTGTAGATGATCTATACATGCCTGGTGCATACTGGAAATCTACCAAGTTTAGATATGATATTTCCTATACTGGGTCAATTATCATCAAATCAATTTCCAATACATTCCCTATTGACATATTTGTCTATGATACAAAATCTCAATATCTCATGAACCGTTCGGGATATCGTAGGTCTGTAAATGGTGTCTGAGAGGCAATTCCACCGCGGATTAGGCAATCTAAATGGGGAAACAATCTGACCATAATCCCGTCATCTTTCAGCAAATCATGGAAATATTGTTTAGTGTGCAGATTCTTAATAATGGAAATGTTAAGATGTCCACTAATGATTTTATTTCAGTAAGCAATAGTAGCCTCTGGTATCTAGGGATGTCAAAAATGTCAACCCCCCTAACAGGGACAGCAATAAGAATTCTCATGATGTCAAATAATTGTTTTTATTCAACATTTTCTCAAAAACTGGTCAGTGAACCGAAAAGACTTTTTGGCAAACTTGTGGTTCAACCGATCCTAGAAATATGTTAGGGAAAAAATCCTAGGAGCCGTCAATGATCGAATATTGCTCTCATACATTCCCTATGGGACATGTTGGGGACGGAAATGCAGCGTTCTGAAAGGTTGACATGTTCGCGATCGATTTTATTTTATTAATCCATAGTAGTATAATCTATCTACGTATATGTCAAATAGCAGGCATCTGACCAACCTAGAAATGTGAATTATCTTGATTCCAAGAAATTGGCCTTATGCCAGATTTTCTAAAAAATGGGTCACCATACCAAAACAATATTTTGGGTCACCATGTGGGTCAAGACACGCTATACGTTTTTCCAGTTTCAAGATGATAGAGGCAAAACTCTAGGAGCAGTCAGTATCCGAATATTGCTCTCATGCATTTCCTATGGGGACATGGGGGCACGGAAATGCAGAGTTCTCAATGGTTAACATGTTCGCTAACGATTTTGTTTCACTAATCAAGAGTAGTATAATACATCTACGTATATGCCAAAGTTCAACCATCTGACCGCCCTAGAAATATGAAGTATCTTGATTTTAAAAAATTCGGCTTATGCCGGATTTTCTTCAAATCCGGTCACCGTGCCAAAAAAGTAGTTGGGGGGGGGGGGGGGTGGGGGGATATGCAGAGCAACACATGCTAGAGGTCTCTGAAGTTTCAGTATGATTGAGGAAAAACTGTAGAAGTAGTCGCTGTCCGAATATTGCGCCCATACATTTCCTATGGGACCTTCTTTCCGCGGAAATGCAGATATCTCGGAAACCATACACACGATCGAGAAGAAAAGTAATAGCACACCCTAAATCCCAAGGGGTACTACAAGTTGGCAAAGTTTGGGGTTGATCAGATCAAAACTGTAGGAGGAGAGAGTTTGCGAAAATCCTTGAGAATAATAATAAAAATAATAATAATAATAATAATAATAATAATAATAATAATAATAATAATAATAAGAATAAAGATCCTGAGAAAAAACAATTATCTGCGATAGATCGCAGATTAATAATAATAATAATAATAATAATAATGATAATAATAAGAATAATAAGAATAATAAGAATAATAAGAATAATAATAATCACCACTGTTGCTGCTGCTGCCACTATAATGATGATGATAATATTGAAAGCTACCATGTCCTAATGTTGTACACTAACATCCAAAATATGTTGAAACAACTGCATATTAATAATATAAATATATTGATTTAGTAAAATAGCAACCCATTTGTGTCACAAGTTTAAATTCTACCTCAGACTGTAATTGTCGTTAATATCTATACTATTTATAATATTTATAATAATGATGATATATGATAATAATAGTTATAATACTGATAATAATGTATAGTTGTGTACTGATTCCTACCCACTACCGCTATATGTAAATGTTCCCCATATGTCACATTGTGACCTGGGAGTAATAAAACAAACTTGAAACTTTATTTCTCCCAGGCTATTACAATAGCATATGGGGTTACAGTTAATACATACAATATTTATATGGCAGAGCTATTTTACATACAACATAACAGATTAAAATATTTCCGAAAATGTTGGTCCCGATCCCAGGATGATTCATAATAAGGAAAAATTAGTTACCTCTCCGCTCAAACAATTTCTACATTCCGGAGAGGTAACTAATTTTTCCTTATTATAAAAAAAGATTAAAATATGTTTATTTTGTGCTAGCTGTAGAACCCCTGTGTTCAGTGGAAGCAAATAACTAGACAATTTGTTATGACAGTGGAGATAGAATATATGCAGTTACTTATATAATGCGCAATGATAATAAACATTAGGGCTTACAGAACAATACTAATACGTTCATATTAACCCTTCGAGCCGTGAGTTCCCAGAATCACAATTTCAATGTAACTGTACAGGAAAACTGTTGAATATTTTGAAACATACCCGGCAGCAACAGCTCCCAATCATGACAGCTTGAAAATATCCATTTGGTTATAGTGAAGGATTTTGGTGGTGGCCACTTGGTTTGGAGGGGTTAATATTCAGTATATTATACAGTATATTAATGTTACTGGGGCCATTGGCCCAGTTCAGTGAATTTCATGTTGGACCAACATTGGGTGCATCAGAATGATAGTCAATGAGTTAGCCCGATAATAACTTATCAGTTGCCATATTCAGCGGGGAGTACATGCTTGATGTATTTTCATTTTCGAGAGCTACAAGTGTAATTTGCCTTAATTTTGATAGGCCTATTGCATATCGGATGACATGTGGAATGAAATAAGCAGACAATTTGTTTTGACAGTGGGGATACAATATATGCAATTAATTTTACAATGAACTATAAATATATACATGCTTAGGGCCTACGTAGCAATCCTCATACGTTCATATTAACCCTTCGAACCGTCAGTTCCCAGAATCTCGATTTCAACGCAACTATACAGGAAAACTGTTGAACATTTTGAATCATCCGACAGGAACCTGTTTCTCTGCCATAAGCAGAAACAGCACCCAATGAGGTTAGAGTGAAAATACCCAACAGAATTAATATCGTGAAGGATTTTGGTGTGCTGGCCTTTCGGGTTGATAGGGTTAATGTTATTGGCTCGCACTCGAGTTGCAAAAAGTCACTGGAGCAATGTATATCATACTGTGCGAACATTAGATGATTTAAGGTGATAAAAAGTAATCGAGCCCGATAATTACTTACTAGTTGACAACCGAATTCATTACAGCGTACATATTTGTCAAATTTTCCTTTTTGAAAGTTGTAAAAAATTTCATAATTTTATATAGACAGGCCTATTGCAGATTTTAAAGTCTTGATTTTCTCGTCGGCGATGTTATTTATGTTATATTGGGGCACGTATTTTTGCCTCTCATTTTCATGTTTACTACAATAAAATAAAAAATGTAATTCATCATCAATAACATTTCACTTGTCACAAAGTCTATCCGTCATGTCCGTACCTGTTCAACGTTTTGACTCTATCTGTAGTCTGTGGTTTAGGGTTCTGAAGCGACACACATGTATTGCTTCCCTGCATAGTAATTGTTTGAAATAGGTTTCTAGTAAGAAATCTTCTTTAAAGGGATATTCCACTGGGGGATTTTGTGTATCTGGCGTAAAGTACTAATTCTCCGCATTAATTTGAGACCAAGAGCACAATTGTATGCCAACAAATAAAACAGATATCTTCAATTTAAATCGCTAAATTAACCAGTAGAGAGAGGCGCCATTTTAGGCAAGCGGCCCAACTCTCTTTGTCCCGATCGAGGAGAGCCGTAACCAGGGGAGGTAAATCTAGCATCTCGTGGATAATTAGCGTATAGGCTAAACAACTGACACTTTGCCACAGTGTTTGGAGGAAATTAAAGTCCAATTAGTGTCCCGATGATCGCGCCAGTCATTGTAGTGCTAAATTGTCAAAAATTGTCTTCTTGGTAGGCAAATGGGCATATTCTATTTTTAAAAAACATTGACGGGTTATGCCAGGAGAATGTTTGCAATCAACCAGTTATAACAACTTCTTGAAAGCGTAAAAATATGTTAGTTGAATAAATGTTGAAAGTAATTTCTATGAAAGCTGTTGCTGCCTTTGCAACTTCTGCTTCCAGTCAAATTCCAGTTTCAAAATATTCAACAGGCAGTGAATATGGGTCAACATTTATAAATTTGGGGTCAATTAGTTAACTCTTTCAAGGACAGAAAAGCAGAAGGCTTAAAATTTACCCTGCATATTGTGCGAAACTAATTTGTTTGGAAGCTACTGCAACATAATTTCAGGCAAATTGAATTCAGAATATTAAGCATTCTGCATAGTTATTTTAAAATTGGGAATACACATTGTAAATGATTAATAACGCTGGATTTCAATAGTGTGAAAGCATTAAACTACTAATTATGTCTAGCGTACACTTGTCATTATTTACTAGCTGTCACCTACTATCGTCTACGAAGTAAGCCGCTAAGCGATTGCCTATAATTGACCGACCCGACAATCAGCGACATCGTTTCATTTTGGTTCGCAAATTCCATTTTACAATTGATGCAAGCAAATACTGACGTTAATTGTCGAGCTTGATTCTGTTATGTTAAAATTAAGTACCGTGCCTTTTGTTTTGAAATGGGTAGGTAGGAAAATATCCACTAGACACATGACTTTAAAATTATACAGACTATATGTTCTAAACTTGTGTCTTCCAAATTTAAATGTGGAAGATATCCATCAAGCGCCGATGTTATGAAGCCATCTGTCAGTTAGCCCCTTTTTATGCGGATGCTTCTGTGGATCCGGTATCTGAAAATGTGCCGTACCCTTTCCATGACCGTTTCTATTACCGCAAGCCCACGCTTGACATGCGGACATGCTGCGATTTAACCATCTCATGCCAGCACTGACCTCTGCAGTCGTCAAGCTGAGGAAGCCGGTCAAGAGAAGACTATTTTTGAGAATTTCCAACTAAAACGACTCTCTCAGTAAGCGAACCAGACATTCCAGTGGTCAATTTTCAAAAATAGTCTTCGCTTGGCCTGCAAATGGGCATTCAATAAGGAAATATTCTGATTTTCCTGACAGAATTTGGTCATTAAATGGTTAATTAAAATTCGGCCTTCATAACGCGAAGTAAACAGGTAAATCTAAAGCACTGGCGATATTTTGCTGGTGTGTCGTTGACGTCATAATCTCGCGGTTTCTCGCTCTCGTTGAGAGAAAATGGATGCGCCCGAGGAGTCACGTTTTCGACCGTTTTGGGCATATTCATTTTATTATTTCTCGGCAATGGAACAGTGTATTATATATTTCTTTGCAGCAACTATTTCGGATTATAGTATATTTTTAGTTGACTTATTTCCGATTTTCACTGGAATTTCCCTTTAATGATATTGTAAAATGTTAGTCTGCTTGAGGTTTCTAATTCCGATTTCTATTTAATAACATATTGCTGTAGTAAGGTATCTTTAACGTATTTTACTTTTCGTTTTTGTCGACGTGTTCTTCATAAAAGTTATTGACAATTGCTGCCGAGTTTAAAATGTCTTTGATACATTCAATCCATTGAATTTTTAAACTATGTTGTTTTGAGATGTCTAGGGCAGTGATGTATAATACAGAGGACAATTTTCCGTACCCACAGTTAACAAGGTCGAACCAGAATCAAATCATATTGCACTTTATCAGGATGTTTAGTGGATATTTGCCTACCTACTCATAAGTCATAGCATTGGTAGTTGATTTCTTCATTAAGAGGATAGTTTAGTAAAATTTTAATTGACATGATTCGATTACGTTTGTCTTATCAAAACCCCAAATTTAGGGGTATAGGGAAGGACTGGTGTGATCATGGTATCAAATAATCTGCATTGTAAATCTATTGGGATGCCGTTTTCCTTGATTTACACGGGCACCCATTTATACTCCTGGGTGGAGAGAGGCAGCAAGAGGTGAAAGAGATTGCCTATATTTCCAACAATACACCTTTCCCACATTAGCGCATTTTGGGAATATACCTTCCCGTTATGCATCGCACATGCCACTTCCGGCTGGTAACCCGCGCCTGGCTGATTACCAGTCGACTACGCTAACACTGCGGCCACTAGTCTACTCCTTGTCCACATTTCAAGTTATATGTCGGTGTTCATATAACTTTCGTGTGTCCAGCGACGGCGGCTAATGGACCTTTCCATTTTTAGCTATGCCACACCCATTACTAGCTAAGCTCCACCCACACCTCGCCGTGTTTGGATTGATCGATCCCCAAATGCCCTAGCTATCAATTTCCTGAAAACTATACAGGGAAGCTGTTGAATATTTTGTAACTAATTAGACTGGGTGCTGTTGCTACCGTCATCAAATATGCGTTCGTGACGTACTTATCGACGTCATTCATGACGTCATTCATTAAGATGTCATTGTACACACCACACAGTTCATTATGACGTCATATGATGGGTAGGTACTCTCGAAAGGTGAATTAGCAGAATTCTACCTCAAACAATACTTATGTATTTGTGAAGCTTGCTAATCTAAATATCAAAACTGTATATCCATTATTATCCACTTGCTTAGGTATAGGGCAGACACACGCATCAAGTCTAAGCAAACAATTCGTCGAAGTAAAGTTTTCTTTGAAATTCCACTTAAAATTGTGAAATAATAGTAGGTTATTAGCACATAGCCAATAATTTTTACTGTTTTTTATTAGCTCAGCTGACATTTCAGTCACCTAAGCTATAGCGATGAACCTCTGTCCGGCGTCCGTACGTCCGTCCGTCTGGCCATCCGTTCATATGTCTGTGTGTCCGTCCAATGACGTTCATCCGTCTGGCTGTGCGCAAGACATCAACAGCTTAATCCAATGATATATTATTAATAAATTTACAAAGGCAGGACCACTTAAGTCATTGTATCTACAACGTGGCTATTTTGTCGTTTATGGCAATAAATTGTTTTATTTCAGGATGCAATAGCAGATGTTAATGGATGAATCAGATCTATCACTCACGCATATGGCGTCATAATTAATTGGGTCACGCGGTGTCATAGTCATAAATGACCGAGTGTACTCCGTCATGAAGCTAGTCCGACAAGGGTATGAACTGTATGTCTTTGTTGGATTTAATATTTAACAAACATTCCGTAAAATATTTTGAAAACTTATTTGACTAAGTGTTGTTGCTGTCATATGCATAAGCATTAACATCACCTAGATAAATTAGCTTTAAAAGAGTTCAAGAGCGTACCCGTATAGTGACCTTGAAATTGGGATTCTGAGAATCCGGCGTTCAAAGTAGTTAAATCGACTCTAAGTGGCGCTTTCCATGTAAGCTTGTATGCGCGCTGTTCTTCTAGCAGAAAGGTCGATCCAGTGCATTTAGATAGAACATTTCCATGTGAGCTTTTCAGAGCGCTGAAATTCTCTCGCTTAAAAACAAGTCGCGCAGTTCGCGACTTTTCTGCTCGCTTTTCTGCTAGCGGAAAAGTCGGTCTAGTGCATTTCCTATATATACATTTCCACGGGCGCTTGTCCGTGCCGCTGACACGCGCACTTGTTATGTATGGTGATCTTGTGCGCATGCGTGTTGCCTTATAAGCAGGTTATTTTGCAATATTGCCTTTGAACGTTATGCAAATATAATAATGATGCTGTGCAACCTGCATTTTCTTTTGTATTATTTGTGCAAGAGACAAGGAACTCGCATTTGTATGATGCAGTTGATGCAGTTGACAAACCAAAAAAGAGTGCACAAATTTTGGGTGCAGATATTGTTCTACCAGATCAGTTAACTGCTCCTGTTTTGAAAGTTCAGCATCAAGTGCCTCTCCTTTGCACTTTTGCGACATGACAGTGTAGTGTGTAGGAAAGCACAAATTGATCAAAGATATGCAGAACTAGAGCTTCAAATTCTCTTGCCTACGCTAGGAAAACAGCCGGATTCGCTGGTAAACTCGCCTGCATGGAAATAGACAAACCCGCGAGCAGAAAAGCGTGCGAGAACACACGAGCATAAAAGCTCACATGGAAAGCGGGCCTAACACGCGCAAAACATAGGCGGAGACTAACTAGAAATGGACGGGGCGTAGCTAGAAATTGATCCCTGTATTGGGAAACTACTTCAATATTCAGTCACATGAGATGCCTCCTCAGATGTTAATGGTTTCGAGTTTTAATAAATACATCCTTGACTAGTGACAATTAAACACTTTACAATCTACCACTACCTAGGCCTATATCGGTTATTCTTCGACCAATCTGTATATCTCTCCTTTCTACCTCTCTATTTCCATCTCTCTCTCTCTCCCCTAATAACAATATTATTTTATTCATCTAAGCAAGCGTATCCATACGGCTAGTCGTTGTTACAGTTCTCATCTTTTCATAAAATATACATGTCCTAGCTAAATTTAGGACTATTTGTTACTTTATGCACACTTTAACTAATCTACCACTACCTAGGCCCTATATCGGTTATTCTTCGACCAATCTCTATATCTCTCCTTTCTACCTCTCTATTTCCATCTCTCTCTCTCTCTCTCCCCCCATATAACAATATTATTTTATTCATCTAAGCAAGCGTATCCATACGGCTAGTCGTTGTTACAGTTCTCATCTATTCAAAAAATATACATGTCCTAGCTAAATTTAGGACTATTTGTTACTTTATGGACACTTTAACTAACTATGAGTATAGCCACCATTTCAGATAGCCATTTGCAGGCGCCATTATTTTAGGTTCTATTGTCTTCATCGGTGAGCAATTGTTGGTATAAAACCACTCCCATAACGCTAATTCTAGTCATTCTTCTGTTGGCTTCCACAGTGAGCGTATAGTAAGCATAGCATAGTACAATACAATACTAGTTATATATATTTCCTATGGCACAAGTGACAACAAATATATTTATAACAAGTTTACTGAAAACTGTTACTGCCTACAACTTTCCGTCAAATTGTTGTCAATATAAACAGCTGGTAATACAATTGTCACTAGATAAAGATTTGATAACAATTTGGCTGAAAATCGTTGATGCAACGACTTTCAACAATCAAATTGTTGTCAAAATAAGCAGCAGGGCAGTTGCAAGACTTGTTGAAGATATTTCGAGCTACTGTATTGACAGTCATTTCTGACTAACAACTCCCCAAACCAGATGCGAGGGTCACACCTCCCCAAACCTGATGCGAGCGTCACACCTCCCCAAACCGAATGCGCGCGTCATGCATTAAGAAATTATTTTACGCTTCCATTATAGTCTATGATAACCATTAAACTGCAAGCGTGCGCAACAATCGGGAAGCGTAAATCGCTGACGCGCCGATCTAAATTAGAAATCAATTCTAATTTTTACGGCCTACGCGATTGACAAATCGCATATGGCCAATCAATTGCCTGGACAGACAGACAGACAGACAGACAGGCAGGCAGGCAGGCAGGCAGGCAGGCAGGCAGACATACAGACAGACAGACAGACAGACAGACAGACAGGCATGCAGGCAGGCAGGCAGGCAGGCAGGCAGGCAGGCAGGCAGGCAGGCAGGCAGGCAGGCAGGCAGGCAGACAGACAGGCAGACAGACAGACAGACAGACAGACAGACAGACAGACAGACAGGCAGGCAGGCAGGCAGGCAGGCAGGCAGGCAGGCAGGCAGGCAGGCAGGCAGGCAGGCAGGCAGGCAGGCAGACAGGCAGACATTGATAGTACGTGGAATGCAGTCAACCAGTCAAATTGCACGTGGTTAGTGTTTGTTTGTCTGCCTGTGATTGTACATAGGAAAAACGTAAAACGATCTGATTTTAAACAAACTGATTTTTGGAACTGAGCTAGAGATGGTCGGAGCATAGCTAAACCTGGATTACCCCATTCAGCTTCCATGTATATGTATTCCGTCAAACCACCCTGAGAGAAGTTATCATGTATGACGAAGGCTTCTCGACCAGCGCAATTTCCTCCAATGTGTCTTAATTGATACATGTATCCTCTGCTTCTCTTGCCTCATCAAGCCACATCTGATAATATATTGGTTACAGGAGTAACATGTGCAAAAAGCAAGCTGCCATCACCGCGACATCAACTTTGTCAGCAGCAGATTAATCTTCCTAGATATTATCCATCTTGTGGAAAGAATCCCAAAAGCCTTTTTCAAATGGCAAACATCCTATGTGTCTCTTTCTAAAGGCTTATTTCGTCACCGGTATGGATGCATTAAATAGCATTTAAGCGGGAATGCTGCATCTTCAACTGTGACAAAGGGAATTCTGCCTGACTGTGCTGAACTGGGCAAGAGAAGCAAGGCAGTAACATTCATCTTGTCCGATAAGATGTGTTCTGCCAAATCAAATATGCTTATTCATTTATGAACTCTTGCGCCTATTAAAACAAATTTAAAAAAGGCACCATTTGATCTTAATAATTGCTTTGTGCCTTTTCTAAGATAGTTTTATGATAGTAGAGCCTAAATAAATTGCAGTGTGTAGTAGCGATTTATAACACCAGTATTATTTTCAAAGTCAACATGATACAGGCATAAGGTGGCTTGACATTGTTCCAGGGCTTAAGATATGTTTGCAAACCGTCCATTCTTTGTGAGTATTTAGTAATAATTATGATGGTGTTTCACTTGCTCCAATTAGAAAGGTCACTATGAAAACAAAGTTTCACAGCCTACTGATGTTAGTTCCTGTGCGGTGTTAACCTGTTCTGCAGAAGTAAGGAAGCGGCATAGTTCAGTATATACGATATGTGGTAGTCCCTTATGTTCATTGTTTTTACACGTTTTCTGCTCCAAAATTCATGTTGCAAGAACACAGCTAAAACGATGTGATATGGGGAAATCACAGATGTTGTCAGTGTAATAAAGTTGGCCCTTGTATTCATACAGGGAAGAGTAGGATCAATCGCTGATGTGTTAGCAGCATTATCATACAGTTCTTTCTTTGTGAGCCAACACACTGCCTTGTATAAACGTGGATCAGTCCATTTTTAGTTGAGTAGTTTCTATGTCCCAAGGAGAGTGATATATGTCTCCGCAGTATACCAATAGCTTGGGAATTATACTATCCTCCATGACATTGTCCAACCTTTGTTCTGGTTCCTCCTCAGAATGCGCAACTTCCTTAAGTACTTGAGCTAAAACATTAGCCTTCCTCAGCACCATGCCAACAGAAATGTCATTTCAACAGACTAAGTCCAACATGCCTGGTTGATGCATGAACGAAATGTCTGGACACCCACTAGTTAGCTGTTTCTTCAACGACTCGGCTTACACAACACAGGCGTTATTAAACTCTGCTAAACTCGCCCCAAAGAATTTGCTCAATGATGTTATAATCATGCCATGCCAACAGTACGACACTAGTGTTGACAAGACTAGCCCATTCGAATGTGCTCTCTATCGTGTCTCCTCTACCCAACCCCGAGGGTTACTATAGACTTCCGGTTCACACCAACCATGGTTTAAACTAACTGAATATAATGTCGTTAATTGTCTGCACCATTATAATAAGTACTGTCCGAATGGACTTCTGGTAACGTTATTTAGATGTGTAGCTTTATCGTCAAATGAACAAAGCAGTAAAAACGAATAGTTAATTACCAGGTTTCGTGAGGGGTAATAAACCAGGATATAGCCATAAAAGGCTTCAGGCGCTGTTGAAATGATTTGAGAACAGTTTCATCCTATTCGTTGACCCGGAAAATATATAATTCGACATCAAAACTGCCTTCCTACATGTTATAGTTTCTGAGATATTGACATTCAATGCTTACATTGGTGAAATGGCGGCCATCTTGGAAAATGGCGGCGTATGCGATTCGCACACACTTCTGACAATGTCATCACGTGGTTTCATGACCTCCACTTTCCGGGGTTCTGCTGCCGGACTATAATGAATCAAAATCAAGAATTTGAATAAAATGTTAGAAGCTACAGTATGTTGTTTGTATATTTTCTAAAGATGTTGCCAACGTCTTTTGCTGTCTTAGACCAAGGTAGCGTGCAGTCGTATCATTTCTAAAATAAACACCAATACATGTACAACTTTATTTACCTTTAGTACGTTGGGCATTCAGCAGTACAAGTGTTAAAGTCTAGCCTGCATACACTGCTACATTGGGACAACGTTAGTTTATTCGTTGGCCCAAAGTAGTTTTGTTTGTTGGGTTTACGTTGGGCTGGCGCAACATGTAGTTTGCCCCACGCAGAGTCAACGTTGTGCCAACATAACTAAGGTACAATCAGTCAGCCAGCCTAAATACAACGTTGATCCACGTAGTCTTGCTCGTTAGCGTTACGTTGGCAAAACGTATGGTTGCGTTGGCCCAACGTCGGCGGTACGTTGGATCATTGATACGAAATAAACTTACGTTGGGCTGATGCCATAATCATAATTCGTGAATCCATTTCCTCGCTCAATGATATGACTTCATAATCAACTACACCATGTGTATATTGACGTCATAATCATTACGTCATGAACGATTCGATTAAGCCCGTCTTTAACGCTTAATTGTCCGACACGTTGTACGAATTCTAAGTTTGTGCTATCTAAGAAACATGCTGTTGAATATTTTGAAACTAATTTTACTGGGCGCCGTTGCTGCCATTGGCAGCAACAGTGGCCAGTCAAATTAGTTTCAAAATATTCAACATTTTACCTGTATAGTTTTCTGAAAACTGATAGTCAGGAAGTTCAGAGATCGATCGATCACATCATGAGCACGGTGTGGGTGGAGCTTGGATAGAGATTGGCGGGGCATGCCTAAAACTGGAAAAGTCCATTGACTGAGTGTACTTCGTCATGAAGCTAGTCCGACAAGTGTATAAATTGTATGTCTTTGTTGGATTTAATATTTAACAAACATTTGGTTAAATACTTTGAAAACATATTTGATTAAGCGTTGTTGCAACACCCAGACAAATGATCTTTAAATAAGTCCAAGAGCTTACCCGTATAGTGGCCTTGAAATGGGATTCTGGGAATTCGGCGTTCAAAGTAGATAAACCGAGCCTAACACGCGCAACACGTAGAAACTAGAAATTGGCGGGGCGTAGCTCGAACTTGATCCCTGTATTGGGAAACCACTTCAATATTCAGTGTGATTGATTTTGCAAATTCTATGATTTTTATTTCTGATTAACCGTATATATAATTATTTACTGATGGTATCATAATAGAAATCTTTAGCATGTTTAGATCTACGAATTGTGGTGTATGGTATTATTCACCCCATAGGTAATATGTATTAGATATAAGATTAGGCAATTAGATACTTGTATAGCTTACTAATTTAATTGTCAATATATATATATATATATATATATATATATATATATATATATATATATATATATATATATATATATATATATATATATATATATATATATATATATATATATATATATATATATATATATATATATATATATATATATATATATATATATATATATATTGTTTAAATGTACACTCAAGGGCCTATGGCTTATTGTGGAATAAATCAATCAATCATAATAAGTACTTTAAATGTTATTTTTCTTCTATAAGGCAAGCTTAGTAATCACTCCATAAAGTGACAAAATAAAATCGATACTCGGCAGCAAAGACAATGAGTCTCTCATCGGGCCGCAGGCATTCGATTACACCCCACCCTTTTCATAAATAATCAGCGGGTGGCATAGGCGCCCGACTCACACGATCAACACCAACAATTGACACATGGAGTTGTCGGGCAAGTACCAACACGCTTCCATACGTTTTTAAAGTTGCCTGGAATCTTATAGTATAAAGGCGGTTACTAATGACAGATCACAATTTATGAGGTCGGATAAGTTTTTTTGTCAAATTCGAACTGTCGCGGTACTTATTTTATCTCCGTCGTGAATAAGTCACTAAACAGAAGCAAAGTTTGTTTGTGTAGCTGTCGTGTCGCCATATACAATATAGCTAGTGCTGACCTGTAGCTGACTACCATGTTCTACGCTGAGAGGCGGGCCCACTCGAATAACGATGACCGCTCGTACTGGGTATCTGGTGGAATATCAGTCAACTATGGGCATCAGAGTCCGCTTAAAGGTTAGTTTAAATGCTTCTCAACGCCATCGAAACGCCACATTTTTTTTACGGTGTAGTCACTTGTCCGTTTATACTTGTCATGATTGTTATCTGCGTATTTTGTTTACTATGCTCGATAGACACGGTAAGACAAGTTGCATACAACATGTTGTATGTGTATACACACGGGCCAGCAAGTTGTATGCAGCATGTGTTATACAACAAGTTGGCTAGAGCGTACACATTTACTACTATGTACACATATCACCTACTTGAACACCATAACTGCAAAAGCCCGGAAACCTCTTATCATGTTATCATCTATTTTAAATGTCCAACATCATCAAATGAAAGACGCGCTGTTTGTCTTTAATAAGGCGTGGGTTCCAAGTGATTGCCCCTTATTCTGGTGTTGGTCTAATCACAGAGTTAAAAAGTGCATTCCTAATGGTTGGCGATCTGTTTTTGAAGCACGGCTTTATCATGCCGATTTTTTGTTTGGCTTTGATAGTAATGCTTGCAATAAAAGCCGAGGGCTTTAGAGAGTTGGAAACTGCGATTCCAAGAACTCCCTAGTGCTCTTTCTCACTTAGATAGCGTCCGTTTATGGAATATAGATAGTCTAAAGATGACTTAATTCTTAATACTACATTTTTCTGCATTAAATCTCAATAGCCATATTTTGGATCATAATTAGTGTGGGTCATGCAGGGAGTGAATTCAAATCTTGTTTAAAGAATGTGGAACAATTTTGTGTAAATCAGCAAAATGTGTGGCTGTCGAGCGAACGGCATCTGGCAGGCCGTTTACGAACTGGACGAATAATACTGGACCCAATTGACTGGATCCTTAGGGCACCACACGTGCTATTTCTTTCCAATCTGAGTAACCGTTTCTGAGAATGACTCTTTGTCTCCTCCGAGCCAGAAATTTAGACAAAGCTTAATTTACCCCGACTCTGTTTCCTATCTCCCAATATGTTACATACTAATCCGAGGACTATGCGTTCTATCCCAGAGCTCTCTATTTTCCTAAGCAAACTTCTGCACATGACTTTATTAAAAGCTTTTTGAAAATCCATGTATATAACATTAGCTGTATCCTTGTTGTCTTAAATCTGAGTCTAGTCATCCAGCATGTGGATCAGCTGCAAGACAGTAGATCTCTCACTCACGAAGCCATATTGCCTGTCACAACACAAGTTCGTCTTCTCCAGGTGGCTGTACATGACCACTCTTTTTTGTACTAGATTACATTGCACAGAATACACGCATCCCTATAGCATCATTGGTCACTATATGTTGATTACGAGTTTGGTGGGTTAGCGGATGGTAGACAAAGATATTTTGAGCAAAAATTATTTTTTCACGGGAGTTCTTGTTATAACAAGAGTTTTAGTGAAACTCAACATACGCCCACAAACATACTTGTTTGAGGAAAGATAAATGTGAATAATTAGTCTGTTTGAATCTTAAGCTTTGTAGAGGAGATAACGCCAGTTGGTGTATGCGAATATATCTCACTGAAACACCAATACAACTGATCACATCTTGAAACATGTTTAACTTTGGCAAATATGGACCGATTTTTCTCTTCATCTATCCATATTAGATCCAATGAAAACAAGAAAACTGTGACAAATATTTTGTATTTCAAGGAAGATAACTCTGGCAATTATGGGGGGATTTTGCAGAAAGGAAATCAGGACACTTCGTCTATACCTAACACAACTGTCGGAAAAAATTTTCTAAATGTATAGGTTCAAAAGTCTTCAAGATCTGGCCCGGACAAGAAATTTTTGATGAATTTTAATCTTTCAAGGGAGATAACTCTCACGAATATGCGAAGATTTTGTCGAAAGGAAATCATGAGACTTCGTCTATACCTAATACATCTGCCTGAAAAAAATTGCGAGTATAGGTTCAAAACTGTTCGAGATTTGGATCATGACTCCCGCGAATATGGGCGGATCATGGCAAAACAAAATCATGACACTTCGGCTATACATAACACATCTTCTGAAAAGAAAATTGTGAGTCTAGGTTCAAAACTTTTCGAGATCTGTCCCGGACAAAAAAATTTGGACGAATTTTAAGCTTTCAAAGGAGATAACTCTGGCGAATATGGGCAGAGCTTGCCGAACCGAAATCATGACACTTCGCCTATACATAACACATCTTCTGGAAAACAAAATTGTGATTATAGGTTCAAAACTCTTCGAGATCTGTCCCGGACAACAAAATTTTGACGAATTTTAAGCTTTCAAGGGAGATAACTCTAGCGAATATGGGGGGATTTTGCCGAATCGAAATCATGACACTTCGTCTATAGGTAATATATGTGCTGAAAATAATTTGTGAGTATAGGTTCAAAACTCTTCAGATCTGCTCCGGACAAGAATCAGACGGACGGACGCACGGACGGACGGCGAGCGCCATCACATAATACGACCCCGCTTTGCGCGGGCGTATAAAAACCTGGCATATAACATATTAATTGCGGATCAACAGAGACCCCAAGGAGAGATAGCCCATATTAGCATGAATCCTGTGGGAACTATTGAGAGCAGAGGGAAATGCATACCTTGCTGGCGACCAGAGAAAAAAAATGAGCTGATAATGCTGGAACCCAATCTCACTGGTAAAGAGAAAATGTTCAACTCGTCATTGTCAGGTGGAAAAACCCATTGACTGATGACGGTCCACTATGCTATATTTACCCTGGTAGATATGGAACCGAAGAATCGGGAAATGATTAATTTTCATGCGTGGGAATGGAAAATCGCCACTCGTGTAGTTACGAATGTTGTTACGATGTAGTTACGATGACCCGCTGCCATGTAGGATATAGAGTTTAAAGCAATCCCCCCACCCCCATTGACAATTGTGAAATATAAATGCTCTTAGACGACATCTCCTGTATTTCCGGAAACAAAAATTAATGTAAAATTTTGATTGGCTGTGAACAAGCTTGGATTTAAGCGTATCCGATCGCGGCAGAAACACTCTAGCTACCTTAGCTCAAATGGCATCGCGCCCTCCACTACCAGGTAGTTCCTGGTCGTCCGAGTAGAAGTATTACTTCATCGTTGTCCGCTGAACGGATTCTTCTATAACATAGTACGCAAATGGTCTGCCAAAAACTGTACACCATCAGCAATAAGGCGCAGGCACATGGTCGCTCAAACGAACATATCCTTGCCGAAACTAATATCGCAATGTCTTTACGTGAAAATGGAACCCAGATACTGATCAACGCACCAACAGCGAACCATAACTACTAATTATCTAGCAAATAATTATATTGAATAACTGTAACATGCACAGCAATACTGACATTAGCAACATTAGCTGCTATAACATTAGCGGCAAACTGTATGAAAAATAACATGACAACCACAGACACGCACATATGTTCACAAGAAGTACACATGGCAATACGTATGTTCACAAGAAGTACACATGGCAATACGCCGCGTGCCCTCAAGTTCAAAGTTCACTTTATTACGCTCAGGCCTTGTATAGGTATATGAGGTATTACAGTTCATACTATATTTCATGACGGTAGATTTTATATACATAATTATATTCATTATAGATTTATCGACAAAATGCGATTCGTACACTCGAAAGTAGCGCAAGGAGAGAGGTCGAAATAATCGACAGCTATTAGATTGTGACTCAATCGTACATTTGAAAATGGCACAAAGGGGAGGTAACTTGAGAACTTTTTTTCAGCCAAATTAGTTTCAAAGTATTCGGAAGTCATTAAATTTCTAATTTATAAACGAGGTACAATTCGTAATAGGCACAAAGAGAAACTCAATTGAACATATTCACAAGTTAAATTAGTTTCAGAATAACAAACAGTTATTAAATTGATCTTTCAATAATATACAATTCATGCACACGAAGGTGGTATAAGGGGAATAGAGTATTTTCTCCAGTTAATGGTGAGAAGAGGGGGTGGGGGTGGTGGGGGTGGCAAGGGGAACCGTCGTATTCACATATCGTGTGGTGAATTGTTAAAGCATACGTTATCATTCTTTAACCATCTTGTGTCAACTTAACACATTAATGATCCACTTGGTAAAAAAACGACCGCTGCAGTGATCCTGAGAAATGTCCATGCGCCACAGCCAGCAGCACCACCTCCACCTCACCCACTCCCTAGAAAAACACGCGCACACACACACGAGAAGCCGCGCACGCAAGCAAGTACGTATGCACGTAGAAAGCAAAAAAGAAGCCTGGGGAAGTCAAAGAATCTGAATATTTACTTTAATTTAATTAATATTAAGTACATCTTTTATGTTTTGACCATCATAAGATGGGGTGGGGTGGGGGTTATATATGTATGCGCTAGTAACTCGCCAAAAGTTGGTGTAATGTACATTCAATGCGTAACAGCCTATAGTTCTCTAAATAAAACCTTGCTTAATTATTGAACCAGAAAATTCAAAATTTATTTACAAACTATTTTATACCAACAGTATTACTTACTATTAGCCAAAGCCAAAGTTCAACTCTGTTACACGTGTGCGGCTACATAAACTTACGCAATAGTTAGGATACAGGCATATAATTGCCATTCAGATTGATCTCTAACGTAATATGCCGGAGTGATTATATATTATTAGGCTATGTTAGTTTCTTGTTGAAAAGAAAGCTGTCTCACTATGCCTAAGAAATCTATTTAAAAGTTCTTTATTGTCCACTACAGCTACTTCTAGGTCATTCGTAACGTCACGTGTTGTGCCTGAAACTAGTTAGGCAAGTCCTCAATAAAATAACAGGACTTTAAGCACAAAGGGAATTCCCCGGCTCTTTTAACATTAATATGCCAGCTATGCAGAGGGAAACGACGTGTCGATACGCATGGCTGGTCATGGCCTCATTAATTTAGAAAATGACGAGCAAATATGCCGGCCGTGGTAGGTTTAGTGTAGGCGAGATGTCGATGACACGCGTTGGTTTGAACAACTACTGCGCAAGGTGTTTGTATTAGTCCCCATGTTGAATATGGATTGTATATAATCCGGTTATGGTACATGATACCGATGATGGAAGTCTGCTTAACTGCTGCTGGTACACTATAATGTGTATGTGTGTTAAATATCTTTTACCCTTAGAGAGTGTGCGTTGTGTGTGTTCATTGGAAAACTATACGTTATAACATCTATTACTATATGAACGATACCCTCGCTGCTCGTTGTATAAACTTCGAGGATGGACAGGAAACTGAAGAGAGGTGAGTACTACGTCACCGGTGTGCGGGTTAACCCGGATTATAGACGGTTGTACCAGAGAGCAACCATGTCAAGTGACCCTTCAATTTTTAGCCATGCCTCGCTCATCTCTAGCTAGTCTCCACCCACACCGAGCTGGTGTTGGGATTGATCGATCTCTGACTATCTATTCCCAGAAAAAATATGCAGGTAAGCTATTGAATATTTTGGAACTAATTGGACTATGGCAGCAACAGCGCCCAGTCAAATTAGTTTCAAAATATTCAACAGCATGTTTATTAAATAGTAGAGACATGCAATTCGCACAATGTGTCGTACTATTAAGTTAAAGACGGGCCAAATAGAATCATGTATGACGTAATGGTTATGACGTAATCCTGCACGCCACTTAGCTGATTATGACGTCATATGGCGTCAGATGATAGATGGATGCTCTGGAAAGGTGAATTGACATGATTGTTACTGAACCAGTAAATGGTGCCTTTGCCTTTGACAGATCAAGCCTAGGAAGTCGCTGCTGAACTAGATAACAAGACAGCAAGACAGCAACACCTGTCAGTCAAAGACTCAATTTGTTATTAAAATAAGCATCAATGATGTCGAAGTCTAAGTATTATCTATAAAACGTGTGCTATTTGATTCGATGAATTGCGTGCGTCTGTCCTATACGACCAACTGCGAGAGGAACAGAGTGCGATATACGGCCGGCTTTGTTAGGAATATGCTAGTTGCCACATTGGCTACAGATTTAATCTAGGTGCGAGTGCTTCTTTAAATTTTAGATGCTTTTTGATTGGTGTGTTTAAAGAAAAACACCGTCTTCACGCATGTTTGAAATACCCGTTCAAAACCAATGAATTGTCATACAACGGTGTGTAAGTAGGTAAAGTATGTGTGTTAGACGTACATGGATAGTCACGGGACAATAGGCAGAGAGGATGAACGACTTCTATTCATGGTATAACCTAATTCTCATACGAGCAAATACAGTCTACTAAATACAGTTTATTCTTTCACATCCCTGTATTCAGAAAATCTTACTCGAGTATTCACGCAAGCTATAGAAGCTTTTTAAACTAATTTAACAGGGGACTGTTGCTACCACAGGCAGCAACAGCTCCCAGTCAGTTAAGCTTCAAAATCGTCAACATAATTTTTATTAAACTGTAAATGTTTTGCCGAAATCTTTCTCTCTCGTTGAAAGGGTTAAGCGGGTAAACTTATCTGGAGTGGACACCTGCTTTTAGGCCCATGAGATGGCGATCACGTGACAACCTGCCTGTCCTAAACACACATAATCTTGTGACCCCAAAGCCTTTCATATGGCAACTGACTTATATCACGTGATCAGCTGTTAGTAGCCACACTTATGTGTTCAATAAATATCCAGTTATAACCAGGCTTTATGCGTCAATATCTTAACTTGCGTAAACAGTGCCCCAATATAAAATAACCCATTCATATTTTCATACAGCTTTCATCTGATACTTCGTTCGTTGCTGCGTACAGTCTCAACAAAGCCAACAATACGCCTCTCTCTCTCTCTCTCTCTCTCTCTCTTTCTCTATCCCTCTCCCTCTCTCTCTCTCTCTCTCTCTCTCTCTCTCTATTGCACGCACGCACGCACGCACGCACGCACGCACGCACGCACGCACGCACGCACGCACGCACGCACGCACGCACGCACGCACGCACGCACGCACGCACGCACGCACGCACGCACGCACGCACGCACGCACGCACGCACGCACGCACGCACGCACGCACGCACGCACGCATGGCAGCAAGAATACGTTTGTGATAAGAACATACCCCACAGCTAGTAAATTTGTGAAAATATACTTTATGTCAACCTTGTAACATATTAGACATCCATCTGTTTGCATTTTAAATTTGTATGTAGATATATTTTTATAATAAGTTCCGTCATCTTGACGTATTTATTGCATATATGTTTACTTTGTGTGGGAGAAACGGTCATAAGACACATGTCTTATCGTGCTTCCATTTGATGAAAAATAAATTCTATTTAAACCAACCTATTCAGAACAACTATCTTCACAGAACGCATTACCTTTACTTAGATATAAACTGTCCTCAATGGCATGTTCCTAACATTTTAACCATTACCACTCTTACGTTAAAAATCTTAATTTTCAAATTAAAGTAAAAGATGAACTGTTGTTAATTTTCAATAAATCTTTGTAAAAAATTGTAGAAAATTGTACACCAGTTTTGTTTCCATTGACCCAATAAAAGATAGATTATTGACATCAGAGTGGTAAGGGTTAATGGGCTAGTCTCAGAAATCTAATAAGCAGAAAGTTGTCATTGGGTGGTTCGTCGCCATCGCCGTGGTTGTATCCTCCATTTCGGCCCTTACTACATCATACAATGAAGGAACGTGATGAAGATGATAATCTTTGCCAATATTTTATGTTCATATATGTTTTGACAACTACGCCTGATGGAGGGAGCCATTTTGGCTGTTCCACGCCCGTTTATGAATATAAATCCAGAATCCCAATTTAAAATTATTTCTTCAAGTAGGTCTATACTGTTGAATATTTGGTAACCAGTTTGGCTTGGAGCTGTTGATGCCATAGTTAAACTAGTTTTAAAATATTGAACAGAATGTTTATTACATTTTGTTTTAACTCCACAAAATATATAAATCGTGATGGAAATTCAGATTTTCGTGACGGAGTTATGTCATTTTGGTTATGACGACAACTAACAAGTAACATATTTTGATTATGCCGTCAGATACTTGTGTGATAGATCGGATGCCTTTAATAGTAAATTGGCTAAGCATAGTGGCGTATCCTATAAGAAGGCTAGCCCATCATGTGTCATGGCAGACACCAACATGTGGGTTGAAAATTATGAAATACCGCCAGCCGTTTGATAATAACTGTGCTTTTTCGCTAAATTGGTGTAATATTATATTAAAGAACCAAAATTTATTACGCTTAATCACTACATGCCCATAATTAAAGGTACGTCATTTAACGAAAAGCCTCTGACATATGCCACGCGCTTAGAAACATGCACTTTAGGTCTCTCCTAACCTATAGGCCTATGCACAAATGACAAAACTACTGTTTTGCTTTACTTAGTACAGCCGCCGTAGTTTAATATTTTCAATTGAAAATACAGTTACAAATGTAACAACATTAACCTTCATAGGTGTGCTAGACGCCCAGGAAAAACCTGATGGCTGTTTCCGGAAACCCGTGTCCGTAGCTTTCAATGACCTCAGGTAGGATGACGAACTCCACCCTAATGGCAGGACTCCCTTTTGAAAAACATAAGCAAACTATTTTATGAGCAGAAATTATTATACCCAACAATGGACTTTCGAATTTGCCAGTACGAGTTATCGCACATAATTCTCCTCTTCTCCGACAGGGCTAAATTTCTAACCCCGTAGATTTCTGATAAACTGGCAAGGCCTACCGTGACAACATTCAGTCTTCTCGGATGGGACTTTAAACTGAGGTCCCGTCACACAGTGCCCATCACTGTGTGAACGTGAGCTAGGGTTAGGTAGGCAAGAAATTTCGGCATAGTCAAAGTAAACCGGATGCTGAATGGATCCCTCCTCGGATGGAACCACGCAACATACGGATTACAAAACCAAAACCAAATTGCTAGAATTAGAATCTTTCGGAATTTTCGAGGGGACTATGGGGGGATGTAACCCGGATGACTGACCGAGTTCGTCCTCGGACGGACACAGTCACCATACGGGCTACCTAACCAATCAAAATCAAACAAGTGGGCGCTGGTGCCTGCTCGGATGATGGCCAGAAGACCAAATGGGTCCCAGGACCCAAAAGACCCCACACCCAACCTCCCCACTCCCCCCAAAGGGGCCGGGAGGTCTCTGACCTAAAGCCCCCCCTTGGGTGCATCAGGTCATAAGACCGTACGCACCTCCCCCGACCCAACACCTACCCCATCCCTTACCCACCCCTGTTAGGTCCAGGTTAGGCCATCCCCATTACACACGCCCAAGCATGAGGAGCAACAAAAAAAAGCCATGGAAAAGAACAGCAACATGAGACAAAATCGAGAGACAACGATCAACACACACACACACACACAGAGAGACACAAGCTAATGCACAAACCGACGTCACAAGAATTCACAAGAATTCAACAGAAACCATAAAGGCCAGGCGTGAGTCTAGACCCTAGCATTGGGAACTAGCATATAAACGCCTCAAATATTACAACACACACACACACCGTGACAACACGTGGACAGGTATTTTCACCATTGGCCGGGAAGGGATTATCTTTTGTTTGTCTGCACTCGCTTATCCAGAACCGATGATCAGAATCTGTTGGGTGTGCGGGTGTAGACGATTTGTTTATTAGATGAATGGGTTGGCTATGTGACACGCTATATAACAATCTAAGCCTCGCGAGACGAGATGGATCATGGTAAAGTCGAGGTATTCAGCAGACCATTTAAATAAATTCTACCATCCTGTAATTTCGTAGTACACAATTCCATACCGAAAATTGGCTCAAATCTTGGCAGATCCATGATTTTCAGTACCATACTATCTATAATTGGTTCGGCCTCAGAATTTCACCCAACTAATAAAGGTATCGAGTTTTAAAAAATCTACCATAAAGTAATTTTATAATACGCAATATACCCGCGACCAACAGTTGGCAAATGCTAATGATTTACCATATTCTGTACCATAATATCTGTATACAGCTTGTAATCAGGCTTCCGAACCAAATAGTTAGATGCGTACACAGACCATGTAGATCTCACTGTGTTCTAGTGTTGTATGAAATAATCTAAATAACCCTTTCAACATGATATAGGCCTATGAAGTACACATTTATTTATGACGCATGGAAGTTTGAATTTTTGGAAACTATTATCGAACTGGAAGTTGTTGTCGCCTTGAACAGCAACACGCTTCAAGACGAATTAGGTTTAGAATATGCCACAATACAATACTTCAATCATAGGCATTGCGGTGTTCGGGTTATGGCATGGAACAAGGCGCATGTATCATTCCAATCGATACAGGACAGTACTGATTAGCGCTGAGACGAACAACAAAACCTGTCTATGGCGCGCACCTTTTGGGCCCATACCAAAGAGTGATTACAAAAAGCAAGGTCCACGATATTTATTTATCAGCTTCACAATCAGCGCACCGCGGGTGCTTTGAATACAGAAATAGGAAAAGTATTCAGCTCAAATATTTAAAAAGACCCGGCTGCTATGGCTTCACATTAAACAACACTTAATATTTACAAAAAGTCAGTTAAATGCAATTCAATGTATAAAATTCGTAATATCAGATATTCGACTAAAATTCGAGACCACGTCAAAAACGCTGTAAGTAATGTCTTACGCCTTGTAGTTGGAGGGCATAAGTTACGCCCGATTTTATGGATGGGCGTAAGCTACGCCGTTTTCGTGAATACAGACTTACGCCACGTTGGGGGCTTACGCCTTTGTTACGCCTTTTCTAGGGCGTAAGCTCACTTCGTGAATACGGCCCCTGTTATATAAAACATGAAGAAGACACAATTTGCCCGTTGACAGGATTATTATATTTTACATCATTAGAAAGCTAATGGATTTTACTTTCTGGTTATATGTGTTAAATTCTAAACCTGACGAGAGGTAGATGAAGTATGTGGAGGCTTGGGATATAAACCACTGGGGCAGAGCTCTTAGACCCTTTCACGGTCAAAACTCCTTTGATCCCAGAACGCCCTCACTATCAATTTCTAGAAAACAAAACGTGTAAGCCTGGATATCTTGAAACTAATTTGACTGTGTGCTGTTGCGACCAGTAAAATTAGTTTCAAAATATTCAACATCATGTTTATTAAAGATTAAATAAATTCATTTCGTACAGCAACGAATAATCCGTCTTCAATTAAGCGTTCATGACTTACTTATTTACGTCATTCATGACGTCATTGATTATGGCGTCATCATACACGCCACGCACTTGATTATGAAGTCATATGATGGATGGGTAAACTGGAAGGGCCCATTGATATAAACCAATTAAGATGATTCGTGACTAGTCATAATATGAGAATATTAAAGAGGTTTTTTGTCAATAATCTGGTGAATGCGATATGCAAGTCCATTATTTTGTTGTAGATAACGTGAATACATTGTATCTAAGCTTACTACTTTGTTACGTAATACAGTATCCGCAATATTTTGTACAGTATTAAGGGCTAATTAATTCATTGTGTCTAGGTCCTTGATCGGCACCACCTATGTTTAATTGTTAACTACATAATGATATTACATCATTACTCTGTTGTTGGCGCAAATGGTGGCACAGATAGCATATAGGTATCGTGATAAACAAAGATAATATCAGCTATACAAGTAGTCGTGGCATTACGGTATATTGGTATTGACAGGGAATCGAATCCACACTCGGAGAAAGCGACAAGTATTATAACCCGCAAACACTTCTACCGCGCCAATGCCTTTGCCAGCGAGGCTTTCACTATGTGTTTTTTCTAATACATCGTGAAATTATGTGGTGGCTGATTTTGACTGTTATTACTGTAACTGACTAGGTATATGTACAGGCGTGAGTCTAGACCCTAGCATTGGGAACTAGCATATAAACGCCTCAAATATTACAACACACACGGTATATTGGCATTGACAGGACCGTATTTAGATATGGGGGGGGGGGGGGCCTTGGGTCAAAGAATGAGGGGGGGGGGGGGGCTGGCGGTCCTCCCCCAGAATTTTTTTTACATCTAGGAGCTATGAGACGGCCAGAGAGTCTACTTTTTGGGTGAATTATGGCGCTTTCTTTCGTTGTAAAATTATATTGTTGCCGAACACCAAACAAGAATTGGGGCCCCCACAAATATGAGAATATAATTATAATGCATGATTAAGAGTTCTAAACTAATAAAGTGTGCTTTAAATGTCCTATAACCTCCAAAAAAGTGCATAGTTTTTTTTCATTTTTAAATTGTGGGGCCCCCCTGCTTGTGGGGGCCCCGGGGATTTTGCCCCGCTTGCCCCCCCCCCCCCCCCCCTTTATAGCCCTGGGCATTGCCAGGGAATCGAACACACAACCGGCGAAAGCGCCAAGCATCATAGCCCGCAACCTTTCCACCACACCAACGCCTTTCTTTGGCAGCGAGTCTTTCACAATGCGGGTTTCTGATAAACAGTGGAATTCAGAAACCTACATCGTGACAGCCTCATTGGCAAAAGCGTTTGTGGACTATGATGCTTGACCCTTACACCGGTTGTGTGTTCGATTCTCTGTTAGGGATAAAACCTTTAGATGCATACAATCGGCATTGACCTGGACTAGAACAGGGGGATGAAGTTCACAAAGGACGCTCTAGACATGCGCGGAATCACCCCACTATCTGGAAACATCGTGTGAATGGACCTATCCAATTTAGATATGCCCCTAAAATCTCTAGCTAAGCTCCACCCACATCATGCTCGTGTTGGGATCGATCGATCTACAGCGTGTTAGACTATTAAGCATTTAACGGGCTATATCGAGTCATTCTCGACGTCATGATTATGACGTCATCCTACGGATCATTTAGTTGATTATGACGTTACGTCATATGATCGATGGATAAACTTGGAAAGGTCCAATAGCACCTAGTTTCAAAATATTTAACAGGTTATCTGTAGAGTTACCTTGCTATTGAGATTCTGCGAATTAGGGTTCGATCGACCACAACACGAATAAAGCGTGGGCTTATATAGATATAAATGGTCGGCAGATGGCTGGAAATGGATCCCTCTATTACGCTTCAAGATTGCACACCTTCAGGGAGGCACTACATTCTCTTCATTTCCCAATATAAGTTGTAGTGTCGCAAAGGTTATAGCGCATGATCTATTCTTAAATAGCGCAGATAGACGAATGAGGAACTAACTAATGTATAAAAGTTAATACCAATGAAAATAGGTCCGCATTGGCACATCTCGAAACATAATATAAGCTATCTGAGATTCTACAACGTGCACATACACGACATTAATACGCATGCTCTGATCTCTCGTCCCATTAAACACATACAATGGTGAAACGTAGCTTCAGAAAATAACAGTAGAAAGCTTTTTAGGTTATTGCGTGTAGCACTTGTCCCAATCTCTATTTTAAAATCACATTGATGTTTACTGTATATATTCGAATTTATTGCTTTGGTTGGCCTATTTGATCAAGCTCCTAATCTTTAGGTGCCATTCAGACCATATCGAGGGAGGGGTTTTTGCAGTTTCTTATGGGTAACTTACCCAGTTTTTACACTGGTGCCCACTTCTCCTGAGTGGAGAGAAGCAACGAGGAGGATGGAGATTGCCTATGCTTCCGAAGAAGGTGAGATACTCCACCACGGATGCACGAACCGTGTTAACTAGTACAGAGCGCTTACATAACAACCGAGCTGCCTCCACACTGGATATATAAACTATAATATACTTTATTCTACATAAAATTTACTTTTGTGTAATGTAATCCAATCGTAGATCTGAGTTTTAGTTTATTACTGGTGTCATATCGATATCTCAAAATGACACATCCAGCAATATATCGTCGTTTACATCATCCAAAATACCTTGATATCACACTATATCATTCAATGTCATTAAGGATATCACGATCTTATAATATATCGTCACTCACTGTCATTTACGATACCGCAATCTCACATTATATCGTCATATGCTGTCATTCACAATACCTCAAAATCACACTATATCACCATGTGCTGTCATTCACGATACCTCAATGCCACACTCCATCGTCATTTGCTGTCATTCACGATACCTCAATATCACACTATATCGTCATTTGCTGTCAATAATGATAACGTGATATCACTGTATATTACTATTCACTGGCATTCACAATACAGCGATATCAAACTATAGTCACTTGCTGTAATTCACTATACCGCGATATTACACCATATCATCGTTCACTCCCATTCAAGATATCGCAATATGACACTATGTCGTCATCCACTGTCATTCAGGATGCCACGGTCTTATACTATATTGTCATTCATGATATACACGATACCGCAATATCATTCTATATCATCATTCACTGTCATTCATGATAAAGCCATCTTATACTATATCGGCATTTGCTGTATGTAGTTCATGATACCGGGATATCATACTATATCATTATTCATTGAAATGACGATAAAGAGTGAAACGGATTGTCAGGTAGCTGAACGCAACAACAACAACAACAACAACAACAACAACAACAACACCTATACCACAAAATCACAATATTTCGTTACTTGCTGTCATTCACGATACTTCGCTAGCACTCTATATCATTATTCACTATTAATCAAGATATTGCGATGCTATCATTCTATATCATCATTCACTGACGCTCACAATACCATCATTATCACTTTATATCATTATTCACTGTCTTAGGACGATATTCGATATCACTCTTATGTTATCATTCCCTGTCATCCGTGATATCACACTATACCATCATTCGCTATCGATTCCCGAGAATGACGCTGCCATTTCACTCTTTATCCCCATTCACTGGCATACACTTATTAGAATGTAGACTTGGTAAAACAGTAAATAATAATACATAATCACATGTCTTATGTGATATAGACTTGTGGTCATTGAATACACCATGCATAGAATATTAGATCTCTGACCTACAAAATAAATAACAGTCATGCTGATTTTAATTTGAAAGGGTGGCCGAAACAAATTGTTGTGTATTTCAGCGGTGATATAGGAACTTTACACTTTAAACGTTTACCTATGTTACTAGATGCAATCATGCAAGTCGCTGGAAATTTGGCCGGCGGGTGGGTGGGTGGGGTGTGTGTGGGTGGGTGGGTGTAGCGGGGAGTGGTGGTTCCAAAGACGTATGCCAATTTTGGTACCACAAAACTAAAATGCAACAGCCAAAGCCAGTAACATTGTTTTCAAAATATACATTTTTTATATCACTGGTTCTACTGGAGCGATCCTTTCCAAACCTGGGATGCGGAGCTGCCATAGTGCCACAACGACGCAGGTAAATTTTAGGGTAAAAAACTAAAACACAACAACAGTAACAACAACAGTAACATATATGTGCTGCCGCTTGCACCACAGCAAACATACAACTGGTATTGCACGATGCTATGAGCATACTATGCGCTCACCTTGGAAGCCAGCATAAGAATGACTGGCATTATCATTACGGGAATGTTTTTATACCAACAATTGCTCACCGGTGAAGACAATAGCGTCTGATGTAATGGCGCCAGCAAATATCTTGCTAAATAGCGGCTACAGCTATAGTTAGTCAAAGGGTCCATAAAGTAACAAATAGACCTAAAGTTAGCTAGAATATGTTTCTTTTATCAATAGATGAGAACTTTAAGCAGTTTAATATAAAAAACTAATTTCATAATATTATTGAAGTCATACATTATTGGAGAGCTAAGCAAACTTTCTATTCATTTCTGTATTAGTTTTTATAGTTTTGTAAAATTTCATACAGTTGGTTGTAATTTTAAAATAGTCCATATCGTCCACTTGATCTAATGAATCTAGGTATAATGGTGTATTTTATATTCGCAAATACCTCAGTGAAAACTTTACAGAAATATAAAAAATAATGCATTGATGTTTAGGCAAATGCGCTTTCCAATGATGTATGAATTAAAGCGAATAGTGGTTTTAGTTTATCATAGAAACGGTTTATTAAATTGCGGTGTATTTTAAGTGCAACAGTAACTCAATGAGGGTTAAGAAGCTTGGTGGCGGCGTTACAAGCCAGCAGTTGTGCTCTTAGCGTTGATTTAGGGGAATCCCGGCGTAATGACGTCACTGTGGAAAAGGTGTATTGTGCGACATCTATAAACTATCTTAACGTTAACTTGAAGCAATCGGATTAGAACATATTTAGAAAAATTATGTGGTGATCATCCTCCTCGAAACCATTATTTGGGATTCAATTGTTCCCACTGTTGCGCAAGGCGCAGTATAAAACCATTCCCGTAACACTAATGCTAGTCATTGTACTGCGGGCCTCCGAGGTGAGCAGAGCTACCTCACTAGCGTATAAGTAAAAGTATAGTAGTTTGATTCTAATTCTGTATTTCCTACGGGAGAGGCAAAACGTAATAGACTAGATATTTAACAATTTGACTGAGAATTGTTGCTGCCTATAGCAGAAACTTTCTTTCTAATTGTTCGCGAAATAACCAGGAGAAAATGTAAGTGTCACTATCTATCGTCTTGGAAACGATTTGACTGAATATCATTGCAGCAACAACTTTCGACAATACTGTTCTCATAATAATGGCCATCAGTAGTAACACTTTAAAGAGATATTTCGAGCAATTCTATTGGCAGACGTTGCTGACTAAAGCAGCACCAACTTTATCAAATGTTTTCTCGGATAATCAGTGCAAGGCATTTTATATCGTTTTAGCTAGCAAATGAATGTACAATGCTGTATATAATATCGAAACCCGGTGTGAAAAATGTTCGCCATTGTTTGATCAGTAAGTAAGCACGTCACTGCATGTCAGATCGTGCATGTGCTCAGTGGACATACTCCTCTATGGAAATATGTTTCATGCTGGATCTCGATTACATATATGACAGAGGCCTAACTAGTTGTACATAAACGTGTTCGATAATAATATATTATCATCAACGCCAGTGCCTGGTGTCGATGATGTAACAGACTCAGGGTAGGCTTGCCCGATTACGTGAATAAATCGAAAATCGCGATTATTTTTCAAATCGTGAATTTATATGATTAAAGATTAAATAATCGAATTATCGTTAAAAATATCTACTGCGTAAATGTTTCAAAATTTACATTTTAATTTACTCTAATGCGATAGGTCAAGAAAAGATACATTAAAAAAAATAGTTCTCTCTTGGCACATTTCTAAACACCATTGCAGCTTTAGTCATTGATATGCTTTTGTAGGCTGATTGATCGAGTAATCACGATTATTCCTAAATAATCGATCGTGGTCACTGAAATCAATAATCGCTAGAGCCTAACCCAGGGCTGGTTCTCCCAAAGACTCCACCAGTTCGCCGTTCTCGTATTGTTACTCATTCTTCTATTCTGCCACCTATCAACAGTTCGTTATCGCTTACCCTGTGTTCTCCTCTTCCCCCCTTTCTCCCCTCTCCTCCCCTCCTCCTTTTCTTCCTCCTCAATCGCTTCTACTTCTCCTGTATCTTCTCCTCCTCTCCCTCTATCCATGCATCCTCTCCCCTTTTGCTAAGTCCTGACACCAATATCACAGCAAGGGCTTGTGGCAGATCCTTAGTATCATAAAACGATTCTGATTATAGAGACATCTACTCTAGTTCGGGTTGATTTATACGCCCACCCTGACGTCCACATTATGTGTCAACCGCGTGACATATTTCCACATTTCAGAACGAAGACTATGCAATACCATCATGGCTCTTTCCCGGCGACACCATGGTGGCTCTTTCCCGGACAAGAGCATCCTGAATATTGGCATCAACTCGAAAACCCAATATGCAAAAGCATCAAGCCAATTAAAGTTGATGGCACAAGAATTTAAAAACAGTCTTCCTGAGTTGTACTTTTCTGAGATTAACTATGCTGGCAGCGTGTCAGTTAGGCAAACGTTTTGCTTCAAGCGTATCAATGAATCAGCAAAGTCCAACTGTTACATCAGGAGGTTCATTCCCAAAGTTTCTGATACCAATCGTCATGTTGAGAAAGATAGAATCTATTAGACTAAGGAAAGAACACATTATATCTATAACCATTTGATGAACGTACTTGGTTTAAACAGAATGTGGCTCGATAGATTAAGAACAAACCTCATCAATTTATTACGCGACTATGATCGCTCACCATCTGGAAAATAACTTCTCGATCACGGCCTGATGTTTGCGCCAACACCAAAATCAAAAACTTGGAGAGACTTGCACTTGGACACAGGATTCATTGATGTTGCAGATTTTGGCCTTTCATTAAAAATAGCCCATCATTTTCGAAATTTAAATTGATAGTCAAAACAAGTCACTCGGAAATCATGGTGGAACCCTCCAGATACCTTAGCTGATGAACATATTAAGGCAACCATAAAATCAGTAGCTGATATAGCCAGATCATTACCAGTTACAAAAAATAAGCAAAACCTATTATTTCTCGAGCGACATGCGATAAACAAATTATATAGAAGTCAGAATATTACTATAAAACCAGCAGATTCAACAATAGTCATTGAAAACCCTAACCCTAGTCTATCAAAACCTCAAAACCTACTAAACTTAAGTGAAACACTTAATTTATTGCATACAGATAAGTATATCGATAAGAAACAGCTAAAGTATCTGCTAGGTGGCAAAGATCCACACAATCCAACATTTGGTGCCTAAATCAACCAATCAGCGCCTGGTTAGACCCATTAACACCACCTATACGACCAATCATTTCAGATTGTGGCACCGAGTCTGCTGGCAGAATATAATGATTAATAATTAAAGTCCCTTGCTAATAAGCACACACACTTTGTCAAGAGCACAGAACACTTTGTTCAAATTGTCAGTTCCGAAAGATGCATATTTAGTTACTTAAAACCTAGATTCTGTTAACACTAATACAGATATCGATGCTGGAGTCAATGCTATGAAGAATGGTTTTGGCAAAGTTGCAAATTCAGATCGACCCGATATGGAAATTCAAAATTTAATTGGGATAAGTTTTAAAGGAAACGATTTCTAACCTAATCTTCAAATCTGTGGATGTGCAACAGATAAACAATTTAGCCCAGATTTTGCGAAACAAAAAGCCTCTTACCTCAGTTATCTAGATGACATCTTCATAATCTGTCAACATTCATTCTAAGAAGACTTCTATATGACTTTTTCGTGTTCTAAATAATCGAGATTCAAACATTAGGATAAAGGCTAATACTAGTGGACCATCATTTAACCTCTTCGAAGTCACGATCTATAAGGGGACTCAGTTTGATTTCATTGGAAAATTAGAAGAGAAAGCGTTTTTTAAGCAAACAGACTAACATCCAACAGAATAAAATCAGCTGCTTCACAAAAAGGTCTAATCAAATCTCAAATCATCAGATTCCTTCGAAACTCTAGCAACAGGCAACATCTGAATGACGTACACTCTATTCCGTTTGATGCTTTGAAACACGAGACTAATCTTCCCGTTTTCTCCTAGAAATTAAAGCAGAAGCCGTTAATGAGCTTGAAAATCTAAAACCACATAGCAGACTAGAGCTTAACCCTCTCCGAATTAAAAACAACAAACCAATCATGTGTGAAGGATCGTTTAACTAAATGTGACTAAACAGATGCAAAGTAAGCAACCATATTTTAAAAATGTCTACCTATATTTTAGACCAACACACATCCTTGAGTCTTCAAACCAAAACTGAATATCATATCCGGACAAATGTGTTGAAATTCTGGGAATGTAGTCTATTTTATCAATTGCGCTCTTTGCCAGAAAGAACATGTTGGTGAATAAAATGCATTTAGAGTTCGCGCTAGACGCTACATTTCTGATATTAACAGCTCAGCAGATACGCCAATTCACCTTTCCAGAGTACCCACCCATCATACGACGTCATAATGAACTGCGTGGTGTGTACAATGACATCATAATGAATGACGTCATGAATGACGTCGATAAGTACGTCACGAACGCATATTTGATGACGGTCTATGTGCTGTTGTACAAATTGTTTGGTTTTACTATTTAATAAATATTCTGTTGAATATTTTGAAACTAGATTGACTGGGCGCTATGGCAGCAACCGCACCCAGTCTAATTAGTTACAAAATATTCAACAGCTTCCCTGTATAGTTTTCAGGAAATTGATAGCTAAGGCATTCGGGGATCGATCAATCGGGTGGAGCTTAGCTAGTGATGGGCGGGGCATAGCTAAAAATGGAAAGGTCCATTACCTCAGCCAATTTCTCATTTTCAACTTACTGATCATTCTGTTGAGCATCATTTTGAAATCATGCCAATAGAACAGATATCCCTTTTGGATAGTGATGAAGAAACAAGCTCATTTCGTAAAATCAGAGACGGCAATTGGAATAGAACACTCCAAGCAAAAATATCATTCGGACTAAATATAGAATATAGAGCCAGAAATAACACGAAGAATCCTATTGATTCCTGATAACAATGACACGGATTAGATCATCACTACCTCTTCTTAAATACATTATACACAACCAAAATCAATGGTGTACCAACTTGAGATCATATCCACCGGACAGCTTGTAATTTTTATAGGTATAATTATTCTTAGACATGTAGGATCATTTTCAGCTTTCACCTGTTGACACTACCTACGGTTTAGTACAATCTGTCCCAACTAATTGCAATTGGGGTGGGCGATGATGGTGGTAGGGGCACTATAAATAAATTCAATCTTGGTTTCAATAGGACAAAAGGCATTTAAATTAAAATCATGTTCGAATGCCTTCATTTAGTGTTCAACACGGACGGAAGGATGGACGTTCTTGTTAAACGGATTACATTTACATGTAGAATGAAGCTCGTTATATGCTTCAACTTTGGCACACCATCATATTTTCAAATTGTATAAATTTTGACTTCAAAATGATGTTACGGAACAACCAACAGAATACAAACATTGATTTTGAAGACGCCGAATCGGGCTCCTAAGCAATCCACGCTGATGGTGCCCAAATATCGACAATTCTGTCAAGAAATGTTATGTTTGACATATTTAATTATATAATATATTGTAGCACAGCATATTTCAATAATATCACCACATATCTGTGTTCATAATCCGTTATTACAAAAGGCAAATTCGATTCATACAACACTTGTAGACCAATGAAATATCAGTGTTTGTTCACGTGACTTACCGAGTAGCGATTATGTAATGTATCTACCTATCATTAACCTAACACATGACGTATTCCAATCTTTATCTATTAATTTTGATGTGCATTGCCTTTCAGAGCCGAGTTTCCACAACCCGAGGAGAGGTTTATTTAGCAAATGGACATCATTTTCAATATGTGTCTTGCTAACACTCGGGATCAGTTCTGTTGCTACTGGTGCCCTGTTTACGTCGTGTCCCGCCCAATCCGCGAGTATGGCTGGTAATATTACGTTGTCGGGACTGTTTGATCTGCACGACGCTGATGGTGATACATGTGGCACGGTATCCGTGAGTACGGTAATGGAAGTGGAGGCAATCTTGTGGACACTACGCAACATAAACGACATGGACTATATACCTGGTGTTAAGATTGGTAAGTAAGCGTAATTAACTAGTCTTAATATATACCTGTTGCTAAAATTGGTTTGTAATCGCATGGCTCATCTTGATCTATACCCGGTGCTAACAATGGCCAGTAACTGCATACGCATCAATAATGTATCCTCTTGGAGCGTAATGCATTCCTTGCTGATTTTCACTTATCAAAGGTACAGATGAAAACATAGAATCTGCTAGGCATATGTAGTATGCATAATTTTGGTTGGAACTTCTGCAGTAACTGAGATGGGTCCTTGACTGCGCATTGCATATAAGAATTCTCTAAAAGGGTGGGGTCGTAATTTATAATCTTTCGAGTGATGGCTGATGGGTTAGCCATCCGACACAAACCAATAAAGATGTATGAACTGCTGCTGGCATTATTATTGTCTTGTTGTTGCTGTTGTTGTTGTTGTTGTTGTTGTTGTTGTCGCCGAGCAAACACAGATTATTTTTTATTTCCTTTCATTTAATTTTTGGCAAAATTTTAAAACCGCATTTCCCCTACAGTTATAGCTTTGATCTACCAACTCTAAACTGGGCCAGCTTATAGTACCTCTTGGGACTTGCATTGTTCTTCCACAGAATTTTCATTTTTCAATGGTTTTCGAGATACCCACTTTTCAGTGATCAAAAAGGGCCCATATTGGGATTTTATTCACCGAGCTCTGAAGTGCGACTACATCTTATACAGTTTTTATCGGATCATCACCATACGTGGACAAATTGGAACCCTCTGGTTCCCAAAGATGTCTGTTGATTTGGGGTCATAAGGACAACGTTACCCCAAAGGTACAAGTTTTAATTTTAGTCTGAAATGAACTACCATTGACTTGAGAAGTGCAATCAATGCGCCTGTGAGCACGCTTACCATCAAGTTAATCCTTTTATGGGCAAAGTCACTCCTTTGTGGAACAAGTTTGAACAGCTATCACGCGAACAGTTTTTATTTGATCATCACCAAACCTTTCCAGGATGTTGATCTTGATATTCCCAAAGAAACATGTTGGCTTTAATCTCAGAGGTAAATGTCATCCATTGGTCTCGAAGTCACCCACAGATACCATTAGAGTTACCAGTTTTAGCTTTTAACAGAAATGAGCTCTTCTTACTCACAGATTAAAAGATATATTAGGACCCATCCTGGTGACCATGCACACCGAGTTGGTCCAGATTACTACTTTTCGTTTTAGCAGAAATGAACTCCATTTACTGAAATAAAATGGAAACAAAATTATTCTGTTCAAAATGGCCGCAAAATTATTTTTATCCGATCGAGTGTGTAAACACAAATCTGCTTTTCCATGCCGGTCCCATCGGAAATGTATGGGAGCAATATTTGAACCACTTTTACCCTTCGAAATCTTAAGTGAATTGTTCGAAACTGGGCTGATCTCGATCCCCATTCGGTCCTGATGGTCACCCCCAAGCTGAAGTGGTGTTCGAGATAGTCAATGCTCCGCGAACATTTGTACCATCCCTATAAATAATATTTTTATAGCGAGAAGGGATGCGTAGTGGATGAATCCAGTCATAGGTATGCCCCGCCCATTCCTAGCCACGCCCCAGCCACGCTGTGTCAGTGTTGGGATAGGTCGAACCCTGAACTCCACGAAGCTCAGCGTACAGAAAACTATACAGGTAAACTGTTGAATACATTAAAACTAATTTGACCGGGTGTTGTTGCTGCCTATGACAAAATTTTCAACATAATGTTTATTAAATAGTAAAGCCGTACAATTCGTACAACTTGATGGACTATTAAGCTTTTATGATGGACTTAGATATGTCATTCATGACGTAATTGATTGTGATGTCAGCCTACCTGTGACGTAATTGATTATTGTATCATACATTTGATTGACAGAGTCAAGTTTGAGTGGCTACCGATTGTTAGGCCCGTTTTATAAGTCGAACTTTCTGTCGCGCCGCGCTAATGACGACTGGTTGATTTATATAGTGGACTCTGTCATTTTCAGGTAGATTTAGCTGGCACGGCACAAGAGAAGTTCTACTTATAAATCGGGCCTTAGCTATTGCTAAATGGATCCAAGTCAAGCTTGACATAGTTAACTAGCTAGTACACTATAGTCGACCGTATGCCGTGCCAACTGTTTCAAAACATTCAAGTCGTCGTGAAATTCATATTGAGAGCAGAATGAATATATTGGGAGCGCAATTGAGGCAAGCCCAATGAATATTCCAATAGTCCAGTCAATCTATCAAAAATTGTTGGTGCATTTCGGCAAAATTGCAACAGAATTTCTGGCAGTAGATTTATGGCGAAGAAGCAATGGTATATTACAAAATAATCCAGCCAATTCGGGCGGAGGGAAATATATAATTGTATTTGTTATAACCCGCACTCTTTTGCGCCTCGTGTATTACTGATTTAATGAGCGCGCACATTGCCCTTACGGTCGTCAGCTCCGAATTTAAATCGGTAACTCTTCCTTTATGCTCCCTATATCCTATTATTAAACTGGCACGCTTATTTAGTGTTATGTTAGGTGTAAATCTATGCTTTATGACCGTTCATTTGTACAGCAGTTACTAACAGGCTTGGGTCCAAGCTCAGGGTATTGCATTTAAATGCGAATGTTCGTAAATGATTCAAATGCAAATGCAAGTGCAAATGCAGCCTAGCGCCATTGCATTTAAATGCAAGTGCAAATGCAAGTGCAAATGTTTGCAACTTATTCAAATGCAAGTGCAAATGCAAATTTGAATATTTGGGCACACGACTGGGAATGAAATTCTGAGTATGAGTCTGCCTTCTATGTATATTTGAAATATTACCACTGGAATGACTGTCTCGCTTATTGAACCAGTCATTCCAGTGTAAAATTGTCAAAAATAGTTTTCTCTTTATCTGCACATGGAACTTTGCTATGAAAATATAATACTTATTTCACCATTAACACTTTAACTTGTTAAAATATTTCAATTTTCTCAAAGAAAATGTCTATTTACAGACCAAGAGAAGATAATTTTTAAAAATTTACCACTGGAATGACTGGCTCTGTTATCGGCAGTCATTTTAGTGGTAAATTTTCCAAAATATTCTTCCATTGGTCTGCAAATGGACATTTTTTGAGACCACTGCAGAAGCCGTTTTGGCTGATATGAGGGTTTAATGTTTAAGGGGTACACACGAAAGCATTGAATTTTCAGATTCGTAAATATTATGTTGATTATTTTCAAGGGTAATTTCATTGAAAGCCATTGCACCTTATGAAAGCAACACATAATGTGTCAGTTCAATTACTTTCAAAATACGTATCACATACTATGTTCAATATTTTGAAAGGAATTTTATTGATAGCTGCTACTGTGCCTGTACTGTGCCAGTCAAAATACATTCACAATAGTCATCAGTGTATGCAATATCTGTATGAATTTAACAAATATTCTGTTGAATATTTTGAAGATAATTTTACTGGCAGCTGTGGGTCAAAGATCCGGTCAAATTTGCTTCAAATTTGCTTCAAAATGTTCATCAGCTTATTCAAAACCTGAACTAAGATTCTGGCACTTCAAGATTAAAATGTTTAAACATTAACATTGTCTGAGATCATCATAGTCAGACACGCTGAGTGTGTGCTTATAGTCAAGACTGAATGACAGACGCTTCTAATCACAATGGGCTAACAGTAAACTATTAACCCATGCCAACAGAATTATCAGCATCTATTAGTTATTGATCTTGGTAAATGTCTATTTACATTCCAAAATAATCTTTGAAATTTTGTCACTGGAATGACCGACTCGATTACCAAGCCAGTCATTTCAGTCATAAAATTTCTAAAATTGTATTCTCTTTTAATGCAAATGGACATTCAAAAAGCTTGACAACTAATGGATTAAGAGATTTCTGAATGAATGGAATTAACAACAGGCTACCCTATTCATAGATTGGGAAATCAGAGATATATTACTAAGCTCACGCTAATTAATTTGAAAGGATCTTAACAAAGAATATAGAGAGTATGGTTGAGTAGATTGTACCGTAGTCAAAACTGCTCGAGTGACCACGTGTGTTTTGGGGGTAAAAGATTGCAGATAATCATACGAATGTTATTAATTTTCCTGAAAATCAATGTATTGACTAAAGCAGCAACAACGTTTAGTCCAATTGTTTCATTAACCTTTTGGTGCCCAAACCGGCCAAAACCGGCCTTTGTCGTGGACTTTACAAATGCCCATTTACAGGCCAAGAGAAGACAATCACTGAGCCAATTATTTCAGCGGTCTTTATTATTTGATAGTGATTTATAAGGTGATCATATTTATTATGCACTAAAGATACGTTGCTGTAGCTTATCTCAGAAACAAATTAACTAAAATCTGTTGGCTTGCTAAGATCTCAACTGACTTAAGTCAAACTAATTGCAAAATATACCTGAGTTTACATATTTAGGTATATTGATGGCTGAGAGCTACATGCTAAGAGATTCATAGTGAAATGGGTTAATAAATCACAGAGAATTACATTTTTTATTTCTAGCAACAGAAATACCATCTTTAGAATTTAACAAATAATTTGGTTGAATTTTTTTAAATTAATTTGACTGAGTGCTGTGACTGCCTTTTACAACAGCAGCAAGTTCCAATCAATTTTGAAAGAAATGCAAAATGAGAAAAGTAGTGCTTTTGAAAAAAATCAAATGCATTTGAAAACTCAAATGCAAATGAAACTCTTTTCATACAGATGCAAGTGCAAATGCAAATGCGTCAGAAATTTCATAATTGCATTTAAATGCAAGTGCAAGTGCAAGTGCAAGTGCAAGTGCAAGTGCAAGTGCAAGTGCAAGTGCAAGTGCAAGTGCAAGTGCATTCAAATGCAAATGCATTTGCACTTGTACCCACGCCTGGTTACTAAAATATCTGCCGTGCTACCGTATTTGGAATTTTCTTCTTACGTGTTAAGTGTAGTGTAGATCCCGTCTATCTAGTCTAGGAGAGCCACAAGCGGACATTTTAAAACGATATACTGAGCTAGGATTTCTGTCATTTCCTCGGGTCATTTTCCTCTTCTGATAATCTGCCGTTAGTATGAGTATCATGATCAAGTTATTAAGTTATGTTATAATATAGCAATCTATGCTGGCATAAACTTAGCTGGGTGTGATAGGTGATAATCCACACACTTTTGGTATATTATTCGTTAATACATACAACCCTAATTTGTGCCTGAATGAAATGTATTTACATATACCAAGACATACATTAAAAAAAATAAATGTGGGCAACTTGGCGCGTACTTGTGTGTGCCTGAATTAAATCTATTTTTGAATTATGACATCTTAAGCAATAAATTTTATATCTAGCTTACCCGGTCTTTAGCGGGTATGAAAGCCACAATAAACAAACACCATCACCGCCACTGTCTCAGTGCCGCACTCTACGTATTATAATGTTCATCGCTATTATTTGTTTAAGCGATGATGGACCCCGTGTCATGAACTAGTGCAACACGTCTACGATCGCACAGAACAACATAATCAAACGTTAGATGGCATAACAATCAAATCAAACTTGAACCACAACAGTATTTAATGTGTGTTTACATATCCTGATACACTTTCACTTAAATGTAATGTACCCGAAGTGGTATCTGTTGTCAATTCTATGCACTGAAAGACAATAATTTACCAGTTATTATTGCTGAAAAATGATATTTCTACACTGAAACCCGATTTGTACCACTTCTGAATACTGAAGGATGATATGTTGCCAATTCTGATCATTGATGCATGGAATTTCACAAATGTCATGACATGAGAGATGACGTTTTGGAAAACCTACCCCCTGAAAGATAACATTTACAAATTGTGAGTGAGGAAAGTTGATCTGTTGTCAATTCTAAGCACGGAGACAATAATTTACAAATTCTTAGTGCTGAAAGATTATATTTCTACCCAGAAACATGATTTGTTATCACTTCTGAACACCGAAGGATGATATGTTGCCAATTCTGATCATTGGTGCATGGAATTTCACAAATGTCATGCCATGAGAGATCACCTTTTGCCAAACCTAACCGCTGAAAGTTGACATTTACCAATTGAAAGTGATGAGATGCAAATTGGCAATATACTAAAGAGTAGATAAATGTATGTAATTGTCTAACGTCTCCTGTGTATTCATGTAAAAATATTATAAATTTTACTTCATAAAAATAAGCAAATAAAATTTACTTGAATTGAATTGGATTGAAAATGCCAAGGGATGTAAGCCCCGACATCGCTGATAAGTTAGCAACTATTCAAAATATGACGCCCATATATGTGGCTTCCTCTACACTCTTAAGTTGATCCCGGTTGGCCCCTACTGGAGTGGGCATGAAATCCTGGTGTGAATCTGTTCAGTGGGATTTTGTCCAGGTGGGATTATGTCCGGTGAGATTTTGTCCAGGTGGGATTTTGTCCAGGTGGGATTTTGTTCGGTGGAATAATGTCCGGGTGGGATTATGTCCGGTGGGATTATGCCAGGTTGGGATTATGTCCGGTGGGATTTTGTCCGGTGGGATTTTTTCCGAAAAACTGTATGCCTGCTATATTGGAGGCGTTGTCAATTCAAATTGGAGCGCGCTCGAATATGTATTTCCTGCGTGTATAAATATGCTCGCTATGTACTGGAGACGTGGCCAATTTGGTGCGGGCTCGAATATGCCAGCTATATTGGAGACGTGGTCAATTCAAGTTGGAGAGAGCGCGAATTTGGATTTGGTATGCGCGCTATAACGGAGACGTATTATATGAATGTTTTGAAACAGTTGGCGCAATTTCGACCCTACCTCAATATAATAGATTGACAACGTCGTTAATTGGGCCGAGAGTAGTGAAAATGCATGCCCTATATCAATCAATATATTCGCTACGCTCTCAATATGAATTTCATGACGACGTAAGTTTTGAAACAGTTTGCGCAATTTCACCCCTACACCAATATATATTGGGGACGGCCTGAATATGATCACGCGTCATGAAATCAAATTCCTCCCCCAAACCGGATGCGAGAGTCACGTGGGCGAGCGTCACTCATTAATAAATTATTTTACGCTTCCATTATAGTCTATGATAATTGCTAAACTGCACGCGCTCACGACAATCTGGCAGCATAAATCGTTGACGCGCCGATCTAAATTAGAAATCAATTCTAATTTGTACGCCCTACGCGATCGACAAATCGCATATGGCCAATTATTTGACTGCACAGACAGACAGACAAACAGACAGACAGACATTGATAACATGCTGGGTGCAGTCAACCAGTCAAATTTCACGTGATTAGTGTTTGTCTGTCTGTCTGTCTGTGGTTGTTCATAGGAAAAACTTAAACTATTTTAAACAAGAAAGACTGTTCTCGAGATAATTATGCAGATGCAGAATTCTGATCTACAGTTTTCTCGTAAATTACTGATGATTTCAGTCAACGTTATTCAAACAAGAATTTACAAACTCTGAATAAATAATAATAGGTACAATAATGGAGGAATCCAGTTTATAAGTCAATCATAATCAACTACGTCACATACAGGTTGACGTTATAATCAAGTGCCCCAATCCACAATCATAATTGACAGAAATAAGCCGTCTTTAAGCTGGAATAGTCTGTCAAGTTGTACGAATTGTACGTCTTTACTATTTAATAAAGTTGATGTTGAACATTTTGAAACTAATTTGACTAGGCGCACATCAAACAGTCAAATTAGTTTCAAAATATTCAATAGCTTTTAGTTTTCTGGAAATTGGGATTCAGAGAGTGCAGCGATCGATTGATCCCAAAACACGTAACAGGCAAATCGTGATTGGAACCGAGTTAGAGATGGTCGGAGTAGAGCTAAAACGGGATTTCTCCATTCTGCTTCCATGTATATGTATTCCGTCAAATGATCCTGTCTTGCCATGGCACTTCCTTCAACTGAGTTGAAGAACTGAAACTTCTCGACCAGCGCAATTTCCTCCAATGTGCCTTACTGGGTGCATGGTACCCTCTGCTTAATGGATGCATGGTGCCCTCTGCTTAATGGATGCATGGTACCCTCTGCTTAATGGATGCATGGCGCCCTCTGCTTAATGGATGCATGGTACCCTCTGCTTAATGGATGCATGGTACCCCCTGCCCAATGGATGCATGGTACCCTCTGCTTAATGGATGCACGGTGCCCTCTGCTTAATGGATGCATGGTACCCTCTGCTTAATGGATGCATGGTACCCTCTGCTTAATGGATGCATGGTGCCTCTGCTTAATGGATGCATGGTACCCTCTGCCCAATGGGTGCATGGTACCCTCTGCTTAATGGATGCATAGTACCCTCTGCTTAATGGATGCACGGGGCCCTCTGCTTAATGGATGCATGGTGCCCTCTGCTTAATGGATGCACGGTACCCTCTGCTTAATGGATGTATGGTACCCTCTGCTTAATGGATGCATGCTGCCCTCTGCTTAATGGCTACATGGTACCCTCTGCTTAATGGATGCATGGTACCCTCTGCTTAATGGATGCATGGTACCCTCTGCTTAATGGATGCATGGTACCCTCTGCTTAATGGACGCATGGTTCCCTCTGCTTAATGAATGCATGGTGCCCTCTGCTTAATGGATGCATGGTACCCTCTGCTTAATGGATGCATGGTACCCTCTGCTTAATGGATGCATGGTACCCTCTGCTTAATGGATGCATGGTACCCTCTGCCCAATGGGTGCATGGTACCCTCTGCTTAATGGATGCATAGTACCCTCTGCTTAATGGATGCACGGGGCCCTCTGCTTAATGGATGCATGGTGCCCTCTGCTTAATGGATGCACGGTACCCTCTGCTTAATGGATGCATGGTACCCTCTGCTTAATGGATGCATGCTGCCCTCTGCTTAATGGCTACATGGTACCCTCTGCTTAATGGATGCATGGTACCCTCTGCTTAATGGATGCATGGTACCCTCTGCTTAATGGATGCATGGTACCCTCTGCTTAATGGATGCATGGTACCCTCTGCTTAATGGATGCATGGTACCCTCTACTTAATGGACGCATGGTTCCCTCTGCTTAATGAATGCATGGTGCCCTCTGCTTAATGGATGCATGGTGCCCTCTGCTTAATGGACGCATGGCGTCCTCTGCTTAATGGATGCATGGTGCCCTCTGCTTAATGGATGCATGGTGCCCTCTGCTTAATGGATGCATGGTGCCCTCTGCTTAATGAATGCATGGTACCCTCTGCTTAATGGATGCATGGTGCCCTCTGTTTAATGGATGCATGGTGCCCTCTGCTTAATGGATGCATGGTGCCCTCTGCTTAATGAATGCATGGTACCCTCTGCTTAATGGATGCATGGTGCCCTCTGCTTAATGAATGCATGGTGCCCTCTGCTTAATGGATGCATGGTGCCCTCTGCTTAATGGATGCATGGTGCCCTCTCCTTAATGGATGCATGGTGTCCTCTGCTTAATGGATGCATGGTGCCCTCTGCTTAATGGATGCATGGTGCCCTCTGCTTAATGGATGCATGGTGCCCCCTGCTTAATGGGTGCATGGTACCCTCTGCTTAATGGATGCATGGTACCCTCTGCTTAATGAATGCATGGTACCCTCTGCTTAATGGATGCATGGTGCCCTCTGCTTAATGGATGCATGGTGCCCTCTGCTTAATGGATGCATGGTGCCCTCTGCTTAATGGATGCATGGTACCCTCTGCTTAATGAATGCATGGTACCCTCTGCTTAATGGATGCATGGTGCCCTCTGCTTAATGGATGCATGGTGCCCTCTGCTTAATGGATGCATGGTGCCCTCTGCTTAATGAATGCATGGTACCCTCTGCCCAATGGATGCATGGTACCCTCTACTTAATGGATGCACGGTGCCCTCTGCTTAATGGATGCATGGTGCCTTCTGCTTAATGGATGCACGGTACCCTCTACTTAATGGATGCATGGCACCCTCTGCTTAATGGATGCATGGTACCCTCTGCTTAATGGATGCATGGTACCCTCTGCTTAATGGATGCATGGTACCCTCTGCTTAATGGATGCATGGTACCCTCTGCTTAATGGATGCATGGTACCCTCTGCTTAATGGATGCATGGTGCCCTCTGCTTAATGGATGCATGGTACCCTCTGCCCAATGGGTGCATGGTACCCTCTGCTTAATGGATGCATAGTACCCTCTGCTTAATGGATGCACGGTGCCCTCTGCTTAATGGATGCATGGTGCCCTCTGCTTAATGGATGCATGGTGTCCTCTGCTTAATGGATGCATGGTGCCCTCTGCTTAATGGATGCATGGTGCCCTCTGCTTAATGGATGCATCGTGCCCCATGCTTAATGGATGCATGGTACCCTCTGCTTAATGGATGCATGGTACCCACTGCTTAATGAATGCATGGTACCCTCTGCTTAATGATGCATGGTGCCCTCTGCTTAATGGATGCATGGTGCCCTCTGCTTAATGGATGCATGGTGCCCTCTGCTTAATGGATGCATGGTGCCCTCTGCTTAATGAATGCATGGTACCCTCTGCTTAATGGATGCATGGTGCCCTCTGCTTAATGGATGCATGGTACCCTCTGCTTAATGGCTGCTTAATGGCTGCATGGTACCCTCTGCTTAATGGATGTATGGTGCCCTCTGCTTAATGGATGCATGGTGCCCTCTGCTTAATGGATGCATGGTGCCCTCTGCTTAATGGATGCATGGTGTCCTCTGCTTAATGGATGCATGGTGCCCTCTGCTTAATGGATGCATGGTGCCCTCTGCTTAATGGATGCATGGTGCCCCCTGCTTAATGGATGCATGGTACCCTCTGCTTAATGGATGCATGGTACCCTCTGCTTAATGAATGCATGGTACCCTCTCCTTAATGGATGCATGGTGCCCTCTGCTTAATGGATGCATGGTGCCCTCTGCTTAATGGATGCATGGTGCCCTCTGCTTAATGGATGCACGGTGCCCTCTGCTTAATGGATGCATGGTGCCCTCTGCTTAATGGATGCATGGTGTCCTCTGCTTAATGGATGCATGGTGCCCTCTGCTTAATGGATGCATGGTGCCCTCTGCTTAATGGATGCATCGTGCCCCATGCTTAATGGATGCATGGTACCCTCTGCTTAATGGATGCATGGTACCCACTGCTTAATGAATGCATGGTACCCTCTGCTTAATGATGCATGGTGCCCTCTGCTTAATGGATGCATGGTACCCTCTGCTTAATGGATGCATGGTACCCTCTGCTTAATGGATGCATGGTACCCTCTGCTTAATGGATGCATGGTGCCCTCTGCTTAATGGATGCATGGTACCCTCTGCCCAATGGGTGCATGGTACCCTCTGCTTAATGGATGCATAGTACCCTCTGCTTAATGGATGCACGGTGCCCTCTGCTTAATGGATGCATGGTGCCCTCTGCTTAATGGATGCATGGTGTCCTCTGCTTAATGGATGCATGGTGCCCTCTGCTTAATGGATGCATGGTGCCCTCTGCTTAATGGATGCATCGTGCCCCATGCTTAATGGATGCATGGTACCCTCTGCTTAATGGATGCATGGTACCCACTGCTTAATGAATGCATGGTACCCTCTGCTTAATGATGCATGGTGCCCTCTGCTTAATGGATGCATGGTGCCCTCTGCTTAATGGATGCATGGTGCCCCCTGCTTAATGGGTGCATGGTACCCTCTGCTTAATGGATGCATGGTACCCTCTGCTTAATGAATGCATGGTACCCTCTGCTTAATGGATGCATGGTGCCCTCTGCTTAATGGATGCATGGTGCCCTCTGCTTAATGGATGCATGGTGCCCTCTGCTTAATGGATGCATGGTACCCTCTGCTTAATGGATGCATGGTGCCCTCTGCTTAATGGATGCATGGTGCCCTCTGCTTAATGGATGCATGGTGCCCTCTGCTTAATGGATGCATGGTGCCCTCTGCTTAATGAATGCATGGTACCCTCTGCCCAATGGATGCATGGTACCCTCTACTTAATGGATGCACGGTGCCCTCTGCTTAATGGATGCATGGTGCCTTCTGCTTAATGGATGCACGGTACCCTCTACTTAATGGATGCATGGCACCCTCTGCTTAATGGATGCATGGTACCCTCTGCTTAATGGATGCATGGTACCCTCTGCTTAATGGATGCATGGTACCCTCTGCTTAATGGATGCATGGTACCCTCTGCTTAATGGATGCATGGTACCCTCTGCTTAATGGATGCATGGTGCCCTCTGCTTAATGGATGCATGGTACCCTCTGCCCAATGGGTGCATGGTACCCTCTGCTTAATGGATGCATAGTACCCTCTGCTTAATGGATGCACGGTGCCCTCTGCTTAATGGATGCATGGTGCCCTCTGCTTAATGGATGCATGGTGTCCTCTGCTTAATGGATGCATGGTGCCCTCTGCTTAATGGATGCATGGTGCCCTCTGCTTAATGGATGCATCGTGCCCCATGCTTAATGGATGCATGGTACCCTCTGCTTAATGGATGCATGGTACCCACTGCTTAATGAATGCATGGTACCCTCTGCTTAATGATGCATGGTGCCCTCTGCTTAATGGATGCATGGTGCCCTCTGCTTAATGGATGCATGGTGCCCTCTGCTTAATGGATGCATGGTGCCCTCTGCTTAATGAATGCATGGTACCCTCTGCTTAATGGATGCATGGTGCCCTCTGCTTAATGGATGCATGGTACCCTCTGCTTAATGGCTGCTTAATGGCTGCATGGTACCCTCTGCTTAATGGATGTATGGTGCCCTCTGCTTAATGGATGCATGGTGCCCTCTGCTTAATGGATGCATGGTGCCCTCTGCTTAATGGATGCATGGTGTCCTCTGCTTAATGGATGCATGGTGCCCTCTGCTTAATGGATGCATGGTGCCCTCTGCATAATGGATGCATGGTGCCCCCTGCTTAATGGATGCATGGTACCCTCTGCTTAATGGATGCATGGTACCCTCTGCTTAATGAATGCATGGTACCCTCTCCTTAATGGATGCATGGTGCCCTCTGCTTAATGGATGCATGGTGCCCTCTGCTTAATGGATGCATGGTGCCCTCTGCTTAATGGATGCATGGTGCCCTCTGCTTAATGGATGCTTAATGGATGCATGGTGCCCTCTGCTTAATGGCTGCTTAATGGATGCATGGTGCCCTCTGCTTAATGGATGCATGGTACCCTCTGCTTAATGGCTGCTTAATGGCTGCATGGTACCCTCTGCTCAATGGATGTATGGTGCCCTCTGCCTAATGGATGCATGGTACCCTCTGCTTAATGGATGCATGGTGCCCTCTGCTTAATGGATGCATGGTACCCTCTGCTTAATGGATGCATGGTGCCCTCTGCTTAATGGATGCATGGTGCCCTCTGCTTAATGGATGCATGGTGCCCTCTGATTAGTGGATGCATGGTGCCCTCTGCTTAATGGATGCATGGTGCCCTCTGCTTCTCTCGCCTCATCAAGCCACATCTGATTATCCATTGGTTACAGGAGTAAGTTGTGCAAAAGGATAGCTGCCATCACCACGACATCAGCTTTGTCAGCAGCAGATTAATCTTCCAAGATATTCTCCATCTTGTGGAAAGAATCCCAAAAGCCTTTTTCAACAGCCGTCCTTGCCCTCGAATGTCTAAAATCCTATGTGCGTCTTTCCAAAGGCTGATTTCGGACAAAGGGAATTCTGCCTGACTGCTGAACTGGGCAAGAGAAGCAAGGCAGTAACATTCACCTTGCCCGATAAGATGTGTTCAGCCAAAACAAATATGATATTCATTTGTTAACCCTTTCGCCTATTAAAATAAATTAAAAAATAGTCAACATTTGATCTTAATAATTACTTCGTGCCTTTTATAAGATAGTTGTATTATAGTAGAGCTTAAAGACATTGCATTATGTAGTAGCAATTTATAACACCTGTGTTATTTTCAAAATCAACATGACACAGGCATAAGGTGGCTTGTTATTGTCACAGGGCTTAAGATATGTTTGCAAACCGTCTATTCGTTGTGAGTATTTAGTGCCATTTATGATGGTTTTTCAATTGCTCCAATTAGACAGGTCAATATGAAAACAGAGTTTGAAATCAGACATTATATAATAAGAAATGGCTTGCACCCTAAACCAATGTAATTTGTGTAATTATATACTCGAGTCATTACGCTTATTGACACCCTAAATTATGAGGTTACGTGTCACGAAATAAATATTATAATATACCCTATTTACCCATAATGAACAGAAACTGCTCTTAGACATTTCTAAGAACTTGCGGCGTTTATTAATACACGTGCAAGGTCAGTAGAATTGTTGATAAAGAGGAATATGTCCACCCGCAATTGAATGCACGCGCGTAAAAAAATACGTGTCTAGTTTGGTCATATACGTGCGCATGACGGACGTAATCGCACGCTAGTGTGACGCACGCATCCGGTTTGGGGGATGTGTTACATCAATATATTGACTACGCTCTCAATATGAATTCATGTCGACATGAAAGTGTTGAAACAGGCGGCACGCGATGCGACCGAGCGCACGAGCCATAGACTAATTATATAGAGACGGACGTGTCATGCTGTACGTAATACCAAATTTATTAACAGCGCCATCTGAAATTAGTCGAGGTAAACAGTATGCTTACGGCGTAATGCGATTAGTATGGAAGATGCTGCGTGTTTTCAGCGATAAAAGCGTCATATTGACGGAATTTTGCTTTGATACCGTAATAAAAGGCTGCTATTATTGAAAAATATTTATAGAATACAATTCACGCTCCGCTTTTATTTTTTATCATAAAATGTTGTCTTTTTATCGGAGGGTGGCTGATAGCGAAATCAGTCAGCTACACTTATGCCGTTACGTGAAACGTAGTTATCTCCCTTGAATACCGTCTGTTTACCGTCAGTTTCCCGCGACTATCCCCGGGTGGAGAATTGTGCAGATACTGTCAACTTGGCACGTCTATATATAATTAGTCTATGCCCGAGCTCGGTTCCAAATGGTTAGTACGAAATTTTGCGTAACTTTCCAAATGGCGGACACACCTCGCTTGCCCCGAGTAAATGCATATACAAATGTAAATATTTCATTAAATAATTTGGTCTTGATGAAATTATACTTTCCTATTGTATGTCAATGTTCCCAAGGCCCATTTCCTTCCCGCGTTATCTCAAATGGACGCATTTTGACGTCTTAGGTGACAAAAATAACCCGTTTTCTTTGGTCATTAAAACAGACGACAAAATGGTTAATCGAGACTGGTACGCGGCTCCAAATTTTCTGCAATAGAGAATTCATTAGAGAATCGAGTAACAATGAACTATAGCTAACTACCCAGTGTTCGGATGGGGATAGTGCATGTTCAGTAAACCAGCAAACTGACAATGTTTATCTAGCCGAACTTGACCGTGGATTCCTCTAGTGGCCACAGAGGTAGAACCAGCCAGTCTATACTTTAAAAGATTTCGGCCCAATTCTTGCCAGTCTTAAAAACCCATTACGCAATGGCATAAAGTGTAATTTTCATCTGTTGCCGTTATTTACCAGTATACAGGGCAATTCTGAGCAAGCTGGAGAGCAGTAGGCTACAGCAGTAAATCAGACGCTTGTTCGCCAGATAGTCCTATTCTTATTTTTAGTGAAAACTCAATTTTTTCAACAAAACTTCGGAGGAACGATTCTATGGTGGTAGGCTTCAACACATGTTAATGAGAATTTAATTTTTCAAATTTTGGCAGCCATCTTGTATTTATTAATAAAATAATGAAATCGTTTAAAACAATACACATACAATGCTTAGCCACAATATGTACATCTAAAACTTAGATTTCTGTATTCCTGTCAAACACTATTGAATTTCTGAGAAGGAATCCATAGTTTTTCTTATTCTTGCTATTGTTTCTGTTTTGTAGGCATGTCATATCGTGATACGTGTGGTCAACCAGACCTGGCAATGAGCAGTCTCCGTAAACTACTTCCGGTTCATCAATATGATCAACAAACAGCCTGCACTGGGCAGGTGAACGTAGTTTATGCTGGTGCGTACTTAGTTGGCTAGAAAGTTAGGTGACCAATAATTTTAGAATGATAATCACAATACCCGCACCCCTCCCGTTACCCATCGCTGGTGCTCACGGCTCAGATGTGCTTTACATCCAGATTTGGCAGTTAAGTAAATGGAGGAATCCAGTTTTAGCTATGCCCCACCCATCTCTAGCTAAACTCCACCCACACATCGCTCGTGTTGGGAGCTTAACTAGGGATGGGCAGGCATAGCTAAACGGGAAAGGTCCATTGTGATGATGCCAGACTATGCCCGGTGAGACTCACTGGAAAACTAAATTAAGTGTCCATGTAAAATCAACAAGATTTGGAACAAAAATAGGGCTCTTTCATCTATTCGAGAACACTCGACAAGCTCAAACCCTCCGAGCTCAAAGCTAGACACGCCACTGGAGATGGAGCATGCAGACGATGTTGATTTCACCGATGAAGAAACGAGTCCTCTTGATGAACTGCTTCCAATAGGTTCGAACAGTTCTAAACCACAAGCCTTTTCATGAATGCAGCCATATGTACATGTTCGGCACAAAGTGGACGCACGATGAAGGCCCTTTAATCTAGGATCAGGCGAAGTGGAGGAAGACCAGAATCTTGACCCGACTCCTTTGCAGTTCAACAGACATTGTAATTCATTGTGGGACAGTAAACATGTCTTTGCATTTCTTTTGGAAGCTGTATATTTGCGCCTGTAAACTTTCCAATCATGTCACGACCCAGCCATAATATGCTACACGGGTCTCAATCATGCTCTACATCTACGACTGATGGGCAGGTTCAATCGCCCTCTTGATCGCAAACACATGTGAGCTAACACGAATCACCGATGGCCGCACAGTCTAATGGACCGTTCAACTTTTAGCTATGCACCGCCCATCTCAATCTACGCTCCACCCACACCACGTCCGTATTGGAATCGATTGAGCTCTGAACTCCCTGACTGTCAATTTCCAGAAAACTATACAGGTAAGCTATTTAATATTTTGGAATTAATTTGACTGGGCGCTGTTGCTGCGCAGTAACAGCGTTCAGTCAAATTAGCTTCAAAATATTCAACAGCATGTTTATTAAATAGTAGAGACATACAATTCGTACAACGTGTCAGACTATTAAGAGTTAGACTGGCCAAAGAGAATCATGTATGACGTAATGATTATGACGTCATCCTATGCGCTGCTTAGCTGATTATGATGTGATATGACGTCAGATGAGAGATTGATCCACTGGAAATGTGAATTTCAAACTGTGCACTTTACAAACTGTGCAACAGAGTTCCACTCTCTGTGAGGGTGGCGTAGCAGCGATGGCCGACATTTGGATATGTTTTTCTAATGCCAGAGAATACGCCAGCTCAGAATGTAGTGACACTCTATCCGGTCTAGCTGATCACACGTATCGGGCACGCAGAGGACGCCGTCTCAGAAAAGGTACTTTATGACGACTAAAGATGGAAAACGTGTCGTAGAACAAAGAAACCAAAGAGACGTGCAAATAACGTAATAACGATATTTCGATATTCTCTAAGTCTGAATGGCCAATTCCAGCTTTAACAAATACTGTGTTTCAAGTCCATACCATTTCCTCTTTGACCGGTCTGTTTATATTCTGATAATGGAAATCCACAACAGAGACACATCACCATGACAATGATAGAAGATTCGTCTTACAGATCTCAACTCACTTTATAACGCGTCCAATGTTTAGGACAATTGTACTGTTTTCGGTATAAAGGCTGAAGAGTTGATTGTTTGTTGAGCGGATATAGGCTCGCGTCAACAACGATGGCATAAGCCGGACCTGTGTCGAGCAAGCTTCGTGCATGCCGGTATGAACAACAAGCTGGAGTTCCAAGTAGCATGGGCTGTAAACATGAGCTGTACCAGTTCTATAGCTACTCTGCGTCCCTGTTTGCGCAGTTGTACCCGTATAGCGAACTACTAGTACCATTACCATTGCAGGATACAAGCAACGGTGATACAGGGTCTCGCTATAGTATTATGTAAATACCAAATTATCTTGGTTTTGAGATCATGTCTACCTAATGTAAAAATTTATCTCTTACAGGTATCCTAGGTCCATCTCGGAGTGGTCCCGCGCAAGCTGTGTCTCAATCACTTGATCATCGGCCGGATAACCAACACTACCTGCAAATCAGTTACTCCGTTACCGCTTCCAAATTCAGCCACCCTGAAGAATATCCTAACTTTGTGAGGGTGATACCCTCTGATAAAGTACAGATTGAGGTAAGACATGCAAAACAGCGACCCACCATGATTGGGAGGGGATTATATTGAAGGAACAATCGGCCACATCTCACATGACGTTTGGGTCATTTGGGGACTTAAATGGACTCACTCGTACGGGACATCTTAGCTTTGATATAACGGGAACGTGATCTAGAAAGTAGTGACCTGTTAAATGTTAATCTAACTAACTACCTACCTGATATCCACATACATATTCTAAATAAGGTCATTTTGTACGGGTTATTTTTAAACATTCCAGAACAATTTTTCATTCTGTTTTGAAATATGAGGTATCTTTGGAAACCTGCTAGTGTTTTGCCCCACAAGATGTACTGGCAATGTATTCACTGATGTTGGCGTAGGAAAGGTGCACGAACGTTTCGTAGAATTAGCTCTGTAAGTAGAATGTTGATGTCGTTTGCTAATTTACCTGATAAAATCCCTTCTAGTGCCAGACATATAAAAGTTGATAATAAGTATTATAATAGATTAATGGACCATTATAAAGTATTATAATAGATTAATGGACCTTTATAAAGTATTAAAATAGATTAATGGACCTTTATAAAGTATTGTAATAGAATAATGGACCTTTATAAAGTATTATAATAGATTAATGGACCTTTATAAAGTATTATAATAGAATAATGGACCTTTATAAAGTATTATAATAGATTAATGGACCTTTATAAAGTATTGTAATAGAATAATGGACCTTTATAAAGTATTATAATAGAATAATGGACCTTTATAAAGTATTATAATAGATTAATGGACCTTTATAAAGTATTATAATAGATTAATGGACCTTTATAAAGTATTATAATAGAATAATGGACCTTTATAAAGTATTATAATAGATTAATGGACCTTTATAAAGTATTATAATAGAATAATGGACCTTTATAAAGTATTATAATAGAATAATGGACCTTTATAAAGTATTATAATAGAATAATGGACCTTTATAAAGTATTATAATAGATTAATGGACCTTTATAAAGTATTATAATAGAATAATGGACCTTTATAAAGTATTATAATAGAATAATGGACCTTTATAAAGTATTATAATAGAATAATGGACCTTTATAAAGTATTATAATAGAATAATGGACCTCTATAAAGTATTATAATAGAATAATGGACCTTTATAAAGTATTATAATAGATTAATGGACCTTTATAAAGTATTATAATAGATTAATGGACCTTTATAAAGTATTATAATAGAATAATGGACCTTTATAAAGTATTATAATAGATTAATGGACCTTTATAAAGTATTATAATAGAATAATGGACCTCTATAAAGTATTATAATAGAATAATGGACTTTTATAAAGTATTGTAATAGAATAATGGACCTTTATAAAGTATTATAATAGAATAATGGACCTTTATAAAGTATTATAATAGAATAATGGACCTTTATAAAGTATTATAATAGAATAATGGACCTTTATAAAGTATTATAATAGAATAATGGACCTTTATAAAGTATTATAATAGATTAATGGACCTTTATAAAGTATTATAATAGAATAATGCACCTTTATAAAGTAGTATAATAGAATAATGGACCTTTATAAAGTAGTATAATAGAATAATGGACCTTTATAAAGTATTATAATAGATTAATGGACCTTTATAAAGTATTATAATAGAATAATGGACCTTTATAAAGTATTATAATAGAATAATGGACCTTTATAAAGTAGTATAATAGAATAATGGACCTTTATAAAGTATTATAATAGAATAATGGACCTTTATAAAGTATTATAATAGATTAATGGACCTTTATAAAGTATTATAATAGAATAATGGACCTTTATAAAGTATTATAATAGATTAATGGACCTTTATAAAGTATTATAATAGAATAATGGACCTTTATAAAGTATTATAATAGATTAATGGACCGTTATAAAGTATTATAATAGAATAATGGACCTTTATAAAGTATTATAATAGATTAATGGACCTTTATAAAGTATTATAATAGAATAATGGACCTTTATAAAGTATTATAATAGAATAATGGACCTTTATAAAGTATTATAATAGATTAATGGACCTTTATAAAGTATTGTAATAGAATAATGGACCTTTATAAAGTATTATAATAGAATAATGGACCTTTATAAAGTATTATAATAGATTAATGGACCTTTATAAAGTATTATAATAGAATAATGGACCTTTATAAAGTATTATAATAGATTAATGGACCGTTATAAAGTATTATAATAGAATAATGGACCTTTATGAAGTATTATAATAGATTAATGGACCTTTATAAAGTATTATAATAGAATAATGGACCTTTATAAAGTATTATAATAGAATAATGGACCTTTATAAAGTATTATAATAGATTAATGGACCTTTATAAAGTATTATAATAGAATAATGGACCTTTATAAAGTATTATAATAGATTAATGGACCTTTATAAAGTATTATAATAGAATAATGGACCTTTATAAAGTATTATAATAGAATAATGGACCTTTATAAAGTATTATAATAGATTAATGGACCTTTATAAAGTATTATAATAGAATAATGGACCTTTATAAAGTATTATAATAGATTAATGGACCTTTATAAAGTATTATAATAGAATAATGGACCTTTATAAAGTATTATAATAGATTAATGGACCGTTATAAAGTATTATAATAGAATAATGGACCTTTATAAAGTATTATAATAGATTAATGGACCTTTATAAAGTATTATAATAGATTAATGGACCTTTATAAAGTATTGTAATAGAATAATGGACCTTTATAAAGTATTATAATAGAATAATGGACCTTTATAAAGTATTATAATAGAATAATGGACCTTTATAAAGTATTATAATAGAATAATGGACCTTTATAAAGTATTATAATAGATTAATGGACCTTTATAAAGTATTATAATAGAATAATGGACCTTTATAAAGTATTATAATAGATTAATGGACCTTTATAAAGTATTATAATAGAATAATGGACCTTTATAAAGTATTATAATAGAATAATGGACCTTTATAAAGTAGTATAATAGAATAATGGACCTTTATAAAGTATTATAATAGAATAATGGACCTTTATAAAGTATTATAATAGATTAATGGACCTTTATAAAGTATTATAATAGAATAATGGACCTTTATAAAGTATTATAATAGAATAATGGACCTTTATAAAGTATTATAATAGAATAATGGACCTTTATAAAGTATTGTAATAGATTAATGGACCTTTATAAAGTATTATAATAGAATAATGGACCTTTATAAAGTATTATAATAGAATAATGGACCTTTATAAAGTATTATAATAGATTAATGGACCTTTATAAAGTATTATAATAGAATAATGGACCTTTATAAAGTATTATAATAGATTAATGGACCTTTATAAAGTATTATAATAGAATAATGGACCTTTATAAAGTATTATAATAGAATAATGGACCTTTATAAAGTATTATAATAGAATAATGGACCTTTATAAAGTATTATAATAGAATAATGGACCTTTATAAAGTATTATAATAGATTAATGGACCTTTATAAAGTATTATAATAGAATAATGGACCTTTATAAAGTATTATAATAGAATAATGGACCTTTATAAAGTAGTATAATAGAATAATGGACCTTTATAAAGTATTATAATAGAATAATGGACCTTTATAAAGTATTATAATAGATTAATGGACCTTTATAAAGTATTATAATAGAATAATGGACCTTTATAAAGTATTATAATAGAATAATGGACCTTTATAAAGTATTATAATAGATTAATGGACCTTTATAAAGTATTATAATAGAATAATGGACCTTTATAAAGTATTATAATAGATTAATGGACCTTTATAAAGTATTATAATAGAATAATGGACCTCTATAAAGTATTATAATAGAATAATGGACCTTTATAAAGTATTATAATAGATTAATGGACCTTTATAAAGTATTATAATAGAATAATGGACCTTTATAAAGTATTATAATAGATTAATGGACCTTTATAAAGTATTATAATAGAATAATGGACCTCTATAAAGTATTATAATAGAATAATGGACCTTTATAAAGTATTATAATAGAATAATGGACCTTTATAAAGTATTATAATAGAATAATGGACCTTTATAAAGTATTATAATAGATTAATGGACCTTTATAAAGTATTATAATAGAATAATGCACCTTTATAAAGTAGTATAATAGAATAATGGACCTTTATAAAGTAGTATAATAGAATAATGGACCTTTATAAAGTATTATAATAGATTAATGGACCTTTATAAAGTATTATAATAGAATAATGGACCTTTATAAAGTATTATAATAGAATAATGGACCTTTATAAAGTAGTATAATAGAATAATGGACCTTTATAAAGTATTATAATAGAATAATGGACCTTTATAAAGTATTATAATAGATTAATGGACCTTTATAAAGTATTATAATAGAATAATGGACCTTTATAAAGTATTATAATAGATTAATGGACCTTTATAAAGTATTATAATAGAATAATGGACCTTTATAAAGTATTATAATAGATTAATGGACCGTTATAAAGTATTATAATAGAATAATGGACCTTTATAAAGTATTATAATAGATTAATGGACCTTTATAAAGTATTATAATAGAATAATGGACCTTTATAAAGTATTATAATAGAATAATGGACCTTTATAAAGTATTATAATAGATTAATGGACCTTTATAAAGTATTGTAATAGAATAATGGACCTTTATAAAGTATTATAATAGAATAATGGACCTTTATAAAGTATTATAATAGATTAATGGACCTTTATAAAGTATTATAATAGAATAATGGACCTTTATAAAGTATTATAATAGATTAATGGACCGTTATAAAGTATTATAATAGAATAATGGACCTTTATAAAGTATTATAATAGATTAATGGACCTTTATAAAGTATTATAATAGAATAATGGACCTTTATAAAGTATTATAATAGAATAATGGACCTTTATAAAGTATTATAATAGATTAATGGACCTTTATAAAGTATTATAATAGAATAATGGACCTTTATAAAGTATTATAATAGATTAATGGACCTTTATAAAGTATTATAATAGAATAATGGACCTTTATAAAGTATTATAATAGAATAATGGACCTTTATAAAGTATTATAATAGATTAATGGACCTTTATAAAGTATTATAATAGAATAATGGACCTTTATAAAGTATTATAATAGATTAATGGACCTTTATAAAGTATTATAATAGAATAATGGACCTTTATAAAGTATTATAATAGATTAATGGACCGTTATAAAGTATTATAATAGAATAATGGACCTTTATAAAGTATTATAATAGATTAATGGACCTTTATAAAGTATTATAATAGATTAATGGACCTTTATAAAGTATTGTAATAGAATAATGGACCTTTATAAAGTATTATAATAGAATAATGGACCTTTATAACGTATTATAATAGAATAATGGACCTTTATAAAGTATTATAATAGAATAATGGACCTTTATAAAGTATTATAATAGATTAATGGACCTTTATAAAGTATTATAATAGAATAATGGACCTTTATAAAGTATTATAATAGATTAATGGACCTTTATAAAGTATTATAATAGAATAATGGACCTTTATAAAGTATTATAATAGAATAATGGACCTTTATAAAGTAGTATAATAGAATAATGGACCTTTATAAAGTATTATAATAGAATAATGGACCTTTATAAAGTATTATAATAGATTAATGGACCTTTATAAAGTATTATAATAGAATAATGGACCTTTATAAAGTATTATAATAGAATAATGGACCTTTATAAAGTATTATAATAGAATAATGGACCTTTATAAAGTATTGTAATAGATTAATGGACCTTTATAAAGTATTATAATAGAATAATGGACCTTTATAAAGTATTATAATAGAATAATGGACCTTTATAAAGTATTATAATAGATTAATGGACCTTTATAAAGTATTATAATAGAATAATGGACCTTTATAAAGTATTATAATAGATTAATGGACCTTTATAAAGTATTATAATAGAATAATGGACCTTTATAAAGTATTATAATAGAATAATGGACCTTTATAAAGTATTATAATAGAATAATGGACCTTTATAAAGTATTATAATAGAATAATGGACCTTTATAAAGTATTATAATAGATTAATGGACCTTTATAAAGTATTATAATAGAATAATGGACCTTTATAAAGTATTATAATAGAATAATGGACCTTTATAAAGTAGTATAATAGAATAATGGACCTTTATAAAGTATTATAATAGAATAATGGACCTTTATAAAGTATTATAATAGATTAATGGACCTTTATAAAGTATTATAATAGAATAATGGACCTTTATAAAGTATTATAATAGAATAATGGACCTTTATAAAGTATTATAATAGATTAATGGACCGTTATAAAGTATTATAATAGAATAATGGACCTTTATAAAGTATTATAATAGATTAATGGACCTTTATAAAGTATTATAATAGATTAATGGACCTTTATAAAGTATTATAATAGAATAATGGACCTTTATAAAGTATTATAATAGATTAATGGACCTTTATAAAGTATTATAATAGAATAATGGACCTTTATAAAGTATTATAATAGAATAATGGACCTTTATAAAGTAGTATAATAGAATAATGGACCTTTATAAAGTATTATAATAGATTAATGGACCTTTATAAAGTATTATAATAGATTAATGGACCTTTATAAAGTATTATAATAGAATAATGGACCTTTATAAAGTATTATAATAGAATAATGGACCTTTATAAAGTATTATAATAGATTAATGGACCTTTATAAAGTATTGTAATAGATTAATGGACCTCTATAAAGTATTATAATAGATTAATGGACCTTTATAAAGTATTGTAATAGAATAATGGACCTTTATAAAGTATTATAATAGAATAATGGACCTTTATAAAGTATTATAATAGAATAATGGACCTTTATAAAGTATTATAATAGAATAATGGACCTTTATAAAGTATTATAATAGAATAATGGACCTTTATAAAGTATTATAATAGATTAATGGACCTTTATAAAGTATTGTAATAGATTAATGGACCTCTATAAAGTATTATAATAGATTAATGGACCTTTATAAAGTTTTGTAATAGAATAATGGACCTTTATAAAGTATTATAATAGATTAATGGACCTTTATAAAGTATTGTAATAGATTAATGGACCTTTCCAAGAGTATCCATCTATCATATGACAGCGTATGACATCGTATTCGACTAAGTGACGAGTGTGGTGATGTCATAATAATGGCGTCATTCGATGCAGCCGATCTTTAACGCTTAATAGTCAGACATGTTGTACGAATTGTATGTCTTTACATTTGAATGCATATTCTGTTGAATATAGGTAGCAACATCGCTCAGTCAAATTAGTTTCAAAATATTTAACAGCGTACCTGTATAGTTTTCTGGAAATTGATAGTCAGGGAGTTCAGAGATCGATTGATCCCAACACGAACATCGTGTGGATGGAGCTTAGCTAGAGATGGGCGGGGCATAGCTAAAACTGGAAAGCTCCATCGTGTTGGCCCATACACCGTAACAAAGCAGATTCTTACAAAAATATCGATAGTATGCGAATGGAAAATGGAATGGATATAAACAATATCAAAGTCTGAGGCATCGTATCGTTGTTATTACATCCGTGGGCGAAAATTCTAGAATGTGTCATTTCCCAAATTATTTAGAATAAGCAGGTATAAAACATGCTGCCACCTCTGGAATACGGCTAGATATGTACGGTGTCTTTTTAAAATAGAAATGCCACTGAATTAAGAGGAATAAAGCGATATATCTAGTATGCACCGATTTATTGCTAATAATTTATCCCGGTATCTCTGCAGACACTTGCGCGACCCCACTGCTTGAAATACACAAATGCGCGTACACATATTAAGCGCGCCATCGATGTACGCGTATGTGCGTATGAGTAGCGCGTACGCGTAGTGCGTATGCGTATAAAATTGAAATCATAGGAAAACACTGACTACATCCATATGTCCGTATGCTTGCGCGTATGCGTGTACGTGTGTCCGTCAAGGAGCGATTTTTCACGCATACGCACGTGGAATCTGACGTAACTGGAAGTCACGTGATGAGCTTCAACTAGGAATGGGCGGAGCTGTGTATATACGGAGAGAAGTCAATCTTCAATCTACGCACACATAGATGTATTCGATGACGCGCTTTACTCTACAATATATACACGAACTTATGCACTAACGCACGCACGACTCTGATCCTGTATTTTTTATTAACAATCATATAGGCAAGGTGCATAACTCACGCCAATGTGAATTACTAACACGGCTTCTCGCCATTTGAAATACGAGTCTTTCTACATCACTTTGGGGGCTTGTAACTAATTATGACAAAGTTAAATTGACGATCTGCTTGAACGTTTGCTAAATTGTTTCATCTTGACCAGGAGTATAATGACTCCGATAAACTGTGTGTATGTTATCTGGCTAGTTATAGGCCACTATGTCGGAAATTGACATTGATCACAATTAGAAAACTAGAATGCGCAGTCGATGGCATGCCATCGCAAATCCCCACGTATTCACCACTTCGAGATTTACCCCCACTTTGACCCAAAACACAATAAATTCCTTGAAATGTAGCTTCAATGGTTAATGGGTTTCGAAATTTCAACAATCGGGTGATGCCCAATTTGCCTATTTAACCCTTGGCCACTGCCCTCAGATTGACTCAAGAACAAGATAATATGCTATACTGTAGTCTACTAACTACACGCTTCAAAATGATATGTGACATGACCACATTTGATAAAATTTGTATTTTGTCCACCATTTTACCCACCATCTGTCCCTGGGGGTGATATCAAAAGTCCAATGTGTCATGCACATCCTTGCCCATAGGTGCACTAATCCCCAAAGTTTCAAATATGCACATTCCTGGTCATATGTGTAACTATACCCAAAGTTTCTAGGAGGAGTTGCATTACAAGTTTCTATGTAAAATGGTCTAGGAGTTGCTTTACAATCGATTGGTGCCCACCTTTGACCCCGCCGCTACCCTCAGTTTGATCCAAGATCAACATAATTCCTGTACTGCAGACTACTAATCATTGGCTTGGAAATGATATGCGACATGACAACCTTTGGAAAAATGTAATTTTTGACCCCACATTCCCCACTCCAGGGCCCTGCCCCTGGAGGTTATGCCAAAATTCCAAAAAGTGTCATGCACATACCTGTCCATAAGTGCAATCATGCCCAAAGTTTTAAGTTTCTATCTGAAATGGTCTAGGAGGATAACTAGAATGCGCAGTCGATGGCATGTCATCGCAAATCCCCAGGCATTCATCACTTCGAGCTTTACCCTTACTTTGATCCAAAACACAATAAATTCCTTGAAATGTAGTTTCAATTGGTAATGGGTTTCAAAATTTCAACAATTGGTCGATGCCCAATTTGCCCATTTGACCCTTTGCCACTGCCCTCAGATTGACTCAAGAACAAAATAATTTGCTGTACTGTAGTCTACTAACTACAAGCTTCAAATGATATGTGACATGACCACATTTGATAAAATTTATTTTTTGCCCACCATTTCCCCCACCCCTGCCCCTTGGGGTGATATCAAAATTCCAATGTGTCATGCACATCCTTGTCCATAGGTGTAATTATCCCCAAAGATTAAATTTTTTATCTAAAATCGTGTGCGATGAGTTGCGTTACAATCGATTGGTGCCCAATTTTGACCTTTTGACACTAGCCTACACTCAGTTTGACCCAAGATCAAAATAATTCCTTGTACTGTACTCTACTACTCATGGGCTTCCCAAATGATATGTGGCATGACCTCCTTTAGATAAATTTAATTTTTGAACCACAATCACCACCCCCTGAGCCCCACCCCTGGGGGTCATAACAAAATTTCAAAAGTGCCATGCACATCCCTGGCCCCATATATATATATATATATATATATATATATATATATATATATATATATATATATATATATATATATATATATATATATATATATATATATATATATATATATATATTTATATATATATATATATATTTATATATATATATATATATATATATATATATATATATATATATATATATATATATATATATATATATATATATATATATATATATATTTCAAGTTTCTATGTGAAATGGTCTAGGAGTTGCGTTACAATCGATTGGCGCCTACTTTTGACCACGCCCCCTACCCTCAGTTTGATCCAAGATCAAAATAATCCCTTGTACTGTAGTCTACTCATCATTGGCTTTAAAAAGATATGCGACATAACAACCTCTGGAAATTTTTTATTTTTTACCCCATATTTCCCACCCCCCAGGGCTGTGTCTCTCTCTCTCTCTCTCTCTCTCTCTCTCTCTCTCTCTCTCTCTCTCTTTATTTCCTCTTCTGTCTGTCTCAGTTACTCTCCATTTCTGTTTCAGGTCATTGTTCAACTGCTGAGAAAATTAGAATGGAACGCTATAGTTGTGATGTACAGCGATGAAACATATGGACGTGGCGGTATTCGCGACTTGAAGACAGCTTTCGCAGCAGATATAACAAATAGAGTTTGCATTTATGATCAAATGGCAATCTCCGTGACAACAAATGATCAAGCGGGTACTGACATCTCAAACTTCCTCCGCTCAGTCGTGGACGGTGGTAACCATATACATGGTATAATTTATTTCGGACAGAAAGAGCAAGCAAAAAGAGTGTTAGATATTGCCAATAGCAATCACAACGCAGATACATTTAGTTTTATTTTCTCTGAAACCAGTACGTTATTACAGGTGAATTTGTATAAGTATAAAGAAATAGCTCTTGGATTGCTTACATCCGTTCCGGCAACGAAATCTCCTAACGCCTTTCAAAAACATTGGGAGAATCTGTTCACAAATTTTACTACACTTCGAAGATATGCCATAGCAAACCCATGGCTAGAGGAAGTTCTTATGGACACCGGCAATTGTTTCCTGAGGGATACAGTACGCCTTTATCCACAGTTTGCTGGAAAGACGCTGTGCACTGAATTCACTCCAGAGATGGTTCGGTTGCGACTTAACGAGAGTCCGTATTTAGTGTATGCAATACACGCTGCACAGTTATACTCGTATCTAATTAAGCAAGTATATAATGGACCATGCCGTGCCAATCTCGATCTTTGTGTGAATGTCATGGCATCAGAAGTGATAAAAGCTGCTAAAGACCCGAATTTAAGCCTCGACATAAGCAATGAATTTTCGGCTAACATTGGTTTAACAAATCTTCTATATGAGCGGATAGAGCTGGATGAGAATGGGGATATGAATCGGAGAATAAATAAGAATGTCCTCTATGATGTTCTCAATTATGTGAAGAATAACGGCGGACAGGCTCTCATTAAGGTACTGGTATAAATAGATGGATTTGTGGCATGCTAAATTGTCCAATTGGAGCTGCATGTGAAACCCGCAGCCAATCTAACTGCATAGGCTTGAAATTTGCTGTGATATTTCTCTATGGCAGTAGAATAACGAGAAGGGATGGATGGCTGGATGGTGAGGGAGGGAGGGATGCGGCGGGTGGGTGAGAGAGAGAGTGAGGGAGAGGAGAGAGAGAGTTAGAGGGGAGGGGTAGGGGGAGGGAGGGAGGGAGAGAGAGAGAGAGAGTGAGAGAGAGAGGGGAGGGGTAGGGGGGAGGGAGGGAGGGAGGGAGGGAGAGAGGGAGAGAGGGAGAGAGAGAGAGAGAGCGAGAGGGAACTTGGGAGAAGAAAGGGAGCGGCAAGAATGCATTTATTCATGCAATGGATGAATTCACTTTTAGCTATGCCATGTCCATCTCTAGCTAAGATCCGCTCATTTGTTGCGCATGGTGGGCTCGATTTATATACTTTGGACTCTGACTTCCTAGACTCCCATTTAACTAAACAGGTGAACTGTTGACTATTTTGAAACTAATTTGACTTCGTGGTGCTGCTGCTGCCTATCAGAATGTTTATCAAATGGTAAAGCCATACAGTTCGTACAATTGACGGACTATTCCAAGTTCATGACGGAGTATTTATGTGAATTATGATTGTGCCGTCAGCCTACGTGTGACTTAATTGAGTGTGACGTCATATACTTGAATGACAGATTGGATTCATCTGTTGTGATTGGGAAATCTACTTTCAAAATATATGTTTCCTTTTGTTTTTGGACAGATTGCCCGATATATACAGACGTCACTGACATTCGACAGTCCAATCAAGATGTATGGTAGAAATGGAGAGCTCTCGAACCTACCCAAATCGCATTGTGAACACAGTTGTGATGTCTGTCTTGTACGACCCTTAGCTGAAGAGATACTGGTCAGTCCTGGCGACTACTATATTGTAGCAAGTGTTCCTGTGTATGAACCTACAGACGACCCGTTCATATGTGGCGACATCAGGCGGACATCAGGGGCTGATCTTGCTGAGGCGTTTCTCTTCGCTCTGAAGCAATTCAACAGCCGGGCCAGGACTATTCTTCCAGGAAAGAAAGTGGGACTCATACTGTTTAATTCATGCAGAAACCCTGTTCATATTCAGCAACTTGTTGCAACTTTGAGTCGAGGTAATACACCGCTTCCTGGCATCCCTGATGGAAGTTATGCGAATCGTATTCTTGGTTATATTGGTTCTTATTCCAGTTCTACAACTGTCGAACTAGCAAAGACTGTAGCGGGAATAAACAGTGTGTTAGTAAGCTATGCGTCAACTAGCCCAGCTTTGAGTGATCGGACTGTGTATCCTACATTCATGCGTACAGCCCCATCTGACGACAGACAGATCCAGGCTATGATAGCATTGCTTCTGCACTTCAAATGGCGATTTATATCGCTGATCTATAATGATGATAACTACGGAATAAATGCTAAGCGTGTGTTGGAGGAACAAGCTAGAAATTATAATATTTGTATTGCAGTAGAGTTGGCAATGAACAAAGAGACGAACCCGGCACGTTTGTTAACCGAGCTACGCTTGCATTCAGATGCAACTGTGGTAATCATTATAGTGGAATCTGAGAGTGCCAGGAAAATTATCGAAACATTTGACAGAAAGCTTGAAAGCGCCAACGAGTTCATTTTTATCGGTTCAGAAGCATGGGGAAATACAAAAACAATAACCAGTGGCACGCGCAATCTCATCGGTTCATATACCCTTGCTATTGAATCACAGAAGATAGATCAGTTTAACACACACATGGCCGAGAGAATGGGCACGGGCAACATCGACAATCCGTGGTTAGTGCCTTTCTGGCAAAGAGTTCATACATGCAATGTACCAAGCAGCTTCCACAAACCCTATAGTGTATCGTGTCGTCCAGACCTCACACTAAACCCTACCTATGAGCAAGACATATGGGTGCCATTTGTGGTAGAAGCTGTTATTGCTCTCAGTGGCCGCGCTCTCAAGACAATCAGAGAAGTGTGCTTTGGTGGTGATGGCGATGGTATATGTGAGGAATACCATAGCAAAGCCGGCGTGAACATTCTCTATAACAACATCCTGACATATGAGAGCTGTGATGCGCTAGGGCATTGTCGCCGCATATTTGATGATGACGGAAATGGAAATCGAGGATACACCATTTATCGCATCGAGCCATCGGCCAACAGAGATCACGAGTATGTCAAGGTCAGTATACGCACTGTTAACCCATCTTACGTCAACAGCGCTTTAACGCGCCCAGGATGCAACTCGTATCAATTCACCTTTCCAGAGTACCCACCCATCATATTACGTCATAATGCACTGCGTGATGTGTAGAATGACATCATAATGAATGACGTCGATAAGTACGTCACGAATGCATATTTGAAGATGGTCTATGCGTTTTTGTACAAATTGTTTGCTTTTACTATTCAATAAATATTCTGTTGAATATTTTGAAACTAATTTGACATCGGGAGCAACAGCACCCAGTCAAATTAGTTACAAAATAGTCTACATCTTCCCTGTATAGTTTTCAGGAAATTGATAGCTATGTCAATCGGGGATCGATCAATCCCAACACGGCGAGGTGTGGGTGGAGCTTAGTTAGTGATGGGCGGGGCATAGCTAAAAATGGATAGGTCCATTAACCGTTTAATTGCCAAGATTTCTCAATAAAATTATAACGTTTGCAGGCCAACGGAAGACTATTTTTTGTAAATTTACCACTGAAAATTACAAAAACAGCTTTCTGCCATCAAGACAATTACAGAGAACGCGTTTGACCAGGTTGGCCGCCGAAGGGGAAATTGTTAAGAAAATTCGATTTTTCGGTTAGCCAGCGTCTATTTGCAGGCCAATAGAATAGTAGTTTTGACAAATTACTATCCAACTACCGAACCAGTCATTCCAGTGGTAAATTTTCAAAAATATGATTCTCTTGGCCTGCAGCTGGACATTCTTAAGACCATTGCAGTAGGAGTTTCTTGCCGGCTTGACCCTTAAAGGTTAAGGTGGCACAAGAAAGGTTAATAGGCCAAAGCAAGTATATGCTAACAGGCAAACTCGAGCTGCCACCTAACTTTACTGTCGGATTGAAACGACATAATGATAATATTAACACGAATTGATTACATACTTGTATTCTAATTAGCATTAAATAGACAGGGCACCGTTTTTCTGGTCGAGCTAGATAGTATGTCATAAACCCTACTTGTGTCAACTTAACCATTTAATAATAAAACTGACCAAAGCAGTCTCTTCAGCGGTGTTGAGAAATGTCCATATGCATGCGGAGAGAACACTATTTTTTGAAAATTTACCGCTGGAATGACTGGCTCGGTTACCGAGCCAGTCATTACAGTGATAAATTTTCAAAGATAGTGTCCTCTTGGCCTTCAAATGGATACTGATTATGCACTAATTTGAATTTTCTTGACCATATATTGTTTAAACAGCTTTCATTTACAGTACAACTGAAAGACGTTTTTGTAAATTCTATGGGAAAACTTTTAAAAATTGTCTTATCTTGGCCTGCAAATGGATTACATTCAATGAGCAACGCTTTCTTCTTTTCCCAGAATTACAAACTTTTTTTGACAGATTCCACATAATATTCCTCAGCGAAACGAATTTGAGCGATTATGATAATATCTCATTCGACAATTATGAGGCTATAAACAAAATAAGGAAGGGGAATGCAGCTTCTGGTGGCATTTCAATTTTAATTAAGAAAGACATTGCAAAGTTCTGCACAGTTGTTCATACAGAAAATAAGTTTGTTTTGTGGATTAATGTACACAAGGATTTAACCCATTATGATGAAGATCTTCTGTTGGGATCTGTCTATGTCCCTTGTGAAACATCTAAGTATCACACAAACAATGTCTTCAATGAAATGGAAAACGATATTATAAAACTAAAAGAAAGATATGAAATAATGTGTTTATTAGGCGATTTTAAATCTAAAACGGGAACAGAACAAGATTTTGAAGAATTTGACAATTTTACTCTTGCTCACTTTGCTGTTGATAACGCAGAAAATAATGACTTGCTGTTTCTAAATAGACTAGGGTTCCCCCGGGAAAGGTATAGTCAATGTACAGGTCGTAGGAATGCACACGGGGGAAAACTACTACAAATGTGCAAAAACATGATTCTTTTTATAGTAAATGGTAGAATATGAAGTGATTCAGCAATAGGCAAACCCACCACAACAAATAATAGTCTTCTCGATTATGTTATAGGAAACCGGAAATTTATTGAAAAAATAAAGAAATTTGATGTGGAAGATTATGATCCAATTATATCAGACATTCATTGTGTACTAAATATAGGAATCCCGCTTAGTAATAATAATAATAATAATAATAATAATAATAATAATAATAATAATATTAATATTAAAATATGGGTACCAAGTAAGAAAGGTCAGTTCATCCAAAATATAGACATAAATACGATAAATGCAATAAACGATAAAATTAATAAAGCTGAAAATACTGATACACGAAATAACCTGAATGAAGTTGTGAATATGATTGGTGAATTATTTAGCAATAGTGCAGCAAAAACATTTGGAACTAAAAGAAATTATAAAGGAAAGGTGAAATGTAACACTAAACCTTGGTTTGGAAAAGAATGTACTAAAGCACCGAAACAATACCACGATGCTAAGAAAGAAAATACTATCCATAAAACGCCACACGCTGCACAACGCATGAAACGAGCTAGTAAAGAATACAAATTGATATTTAAGAAATATGCCGAACTTTCAGGGAAACATATACAAACCAAGCTACGGGGTTTACATAAGCATGATACTAAAGCGTTTTGGAAAATAATCAATAGCAAAAATAAACATGACGATAATGAGGAAAAATCGATCTTAACTCCCTTTTCCAGCATTTAAAAAAATCAACAAAGCTGACGATGAAGACCAACTCAACGCGCAAGAACTAAACACGACAGAATGGCCCGAGCTCGACATAAAAATATCTAAAGATGAAATAAATAAAGCTATACAAAGAATCGCAAACAACAAGGCTGCTGGGACAGATAATATAATAAATAAATATATAAAATCTACAAGTCATATTATGTTACCCATATATGGAAAATTATTTTACTTAGTTTTCGATACAGGAATTATACCTGAAAAATGGCTTATTGGCAAAATAATTCCAATATATAAAAACAAAGGTAGTAAACTAGACCCATCCAATTACCGTCCAATAACATTATTAAGTTGCATTGGGAAGTTGTTCACATCAATATTAAACGACAGATTAAAAGGATTTACAGAACAATATGAAATTATATCTGAATCACAATCTGGTTTTAGGAAAGGCGGATCCACTTTAGACAATATCTTTGCATTATATATTATTATAGAATTGTTATTTTCACAAAAAAAAACCTGTACTGCTGCTTTATTGATTTTGAAAAAGCCTTCGATACTGTGTGGAGAGCTGGCGTATGGAGCAAGCTCCTAAAAACGGCACATCTGGCAAATGTTTTAATATAATTATTAATATGTATAGATCAATCTCCTCATTCGTTTTTCACAATTTTGAATCATCCAAAAGTTTTGCCTGCAAGATCGGGGTGAGGCAGGGAGAGAAACTTTCCCCCATATTATTTTCTCTTTTTATAAATGATCTCGAGAGTTATCTAGAAGATCAGGGTCATGATGGACTCACATCTTTAAGCAGACTAGCAGATGATCTACATGTCTATTTATATTTATTGGTATTGCTTTACGCAGACGATACCCCCCCCCCCCCCCCTAATGGCAGATTCAGAAGAATCGCTACAAAGAGCCCTAAATACATTTAATGAGTATTGTCAAATTAATAAGCTAAAAGTAAATTACAACAAAACTAAAATAATAATCTTTGAAAAACGAAAGAGGAAACATCAACCACATTTTCAATTAGGCACCCATGATATTGAAATCGTTGATGAATATCTTTTCCTCGGCGTTATATTAAAATATACTGGAAATGTTCTTGCATGTAGCAAACGTAACGCAAAACAGTGAACTAAAGCTATGTCTGCGCTAATACAAAAAAAAAATTAAACGCTTTAATATTCCAATCGATTTGCAATGTATATTATTTGATTCGATGGTTCAACCTGTGTTATCGTATGCATCAGAAGTATGGGGTTTTGAAAATGTAGATCTATTCGAACACTGCCAAATGAAATTTTATAAAGTCTTACTAAAATTGAAGCAAAGTACGCCAAATTCCATGGTTTATGGCGAGTTAGGTAAACTCCCCATAAAATCATCGTCCAGTGCAATATGATCCGATATTTGGCACGCCTAGGCAACGCTGGATACAGCAAACTTTCACCACTCCTCTATTTTTGCGCGTTAGAACATATGCAAACAAATAATATACAGATCAAATGGATAAATAATATTAAAATGGTTCTTGACTCAACAGGACAAGGTAACGTGTTTAGCTTAGAAGATATTAACCAGAAGGATCTAGTCAAACGAACCAGACAATGCTTAGAGAATATATTTATGGACAAGTGGAAATATGATATTAACGATTCAAATAGGTTGACATTTTATGCATTAATAAAATAGGAATTTAAATTTGAAACATACCTAAAGAAATTAGACACCAGAGAAGCGCTAATACTATGCCGTTTCAGAACACTCAACCATCACTTAGAAATAGAAGCCAAACTCTGGGTGGGAATCGATAGAATGGAGAGGGTATGCGAACTATGCAATGTCGTAGAAGATGAAATACACTTCCTCTTCGTATGCCCGAGATATGAAACAGAAAGGATGAAATTTGTACCTGACTATTATAAAAGAAATTATACAGAAGAGAAAATTAAAGTTCTATTCCAATTATGCAACGAACCTGTTTTAAATCGATTATGTAAACTTTTATTGCATTCCAAGAAAAAGAACAGATAATTGTTCAGTGTTAAAAACAAAATAAAAGATATGTAATCAAGCAGGCACATGACACCGATGACGATGACGACGACGACGACGACGACGACGACGACAGCAACAACATCTGAATTGCTATACTGCTACTGCTACTGCTACTGCTACTACTACTACTACTACTACTACTACTACTACTACTACTACTACTACTACTACTACTACTACCACTACTACTACTACTACTACTACTACTACTACTACTACTACTACTACTACTACTACTACTACTACTACTATCACCGCCGCCGCCGCCGCCGCCGCCGTTACTACTACTACTGCTACTACTACTACTACTACTACTACTACTACTACTACTACTACTACTACTACTGCTGCTGCTGCTGCTGCTGCTGCTGCTGCTGCTGCGACTACTACTACTACTACTACTACTACTGCTACTACTACTACTACTACTACTACTGCTGCTGCTGCTGCTGCTGCTGCCACTACTACTACTACTACTACTACTACTACTACTACTGCTACTACTACTACTACTACTACTGCTGCTGCTGCTGCTGCTGCTGCTACTACTACTGCTACTACTACTGCTACTACTGCTGCTGCTGCTGCTGCTGCTGCTGCTGCTACTACTACTACTACTACTACTACTACTACTACTACTACTACTACTACTACTACTACTGCTGCTACTACTACCGATACAACAACTGCTACTATGTTGCATGTTTTAGATCATTGCCAATCCTATAATAATAATAATAATAATAATAATAATCATAATAATAATAATAATAATAATAATAATAATAATAATAATAATATATTATCGAGAAAATAATACTTAACTATAACTTATTATGCACCTCTATATCACGTAAAATGTACATATATATCTACCGTCAACTGTATAAATGAAAAGCACATCTCATATGCTACAGTTGTAGCCTGAGACAATAAAGGTATCTTGAACTTGAACTTGGCTATTCTAGAAATAAGCATCAAAGTGTGCACCATTTATTATGGCAAGAAAATTTGGAAATAAATTTGGCATACAAATGTATAAGTGCTTTCAGGGACAGTTAGGAATATCGAACTACACAACGGATTGTAGAGTCCAGACACGGGCTCGTCCACGTGGAGTGTCTTATTATCTCTCCCCCCCCACCCACCCGCTTTAGCGAAAAGCGGGGGTGGGGGTATGTTTTCGTTTCCATCCGTCCGTCCATCCGTCCGTGCGTCCGTCGCACACAGGTTTTCTTTTGATAACTTTACTTTTGTGACAACACTTCATGGGAACATTTGCTATGGTGCTAGGGAAATGTACATTATTTTGTGGGTCAGTCAGCTCGTCCCTCCGTCCGTCCAAACCTTTGTCTCTGCATCTGTGTCTGTCCGTCCGTGCAAATTTTGGGTTTTCATTCAATAACTTTATTTTTGCTCGGAGTATTGTGACAAAACTTCATGGGAACATTGACTATGTTTCTAGGGAAATGTAAATTATTTTGTGGGTCAGTCAGCCTGTCCATCTATACATTTGTCTCTGAATTTCTGTCCATCCGTGTAAGTTTTGGATTTTAGCTCCCATTTGTCTGTGTATCCAACCATAAGTCTATCCAAATCAGTGGGAGTATCTCATCCGACGAACATGGCTGCCGTTGCGGGGGATTATTTGATTTATATCATCTAGTTCCGATGTATCTGTCAAGGGAATGCGATCTGCGTGTCTTCAACGACAGATTTTTGAAAATAGATTCTGTAAAAAGTGATTTTCTTGTATTCTTCATAATAAATTAATTTATCTATTACAAAAGAAAAATTACAAATATCATTACTACGAGAACAGCATGAATACGTTATTTTATGACTGTTAACCTGCTTTCAAATGAAAGGCGTTGATAAATGCTCTGAAACTGAAAGGATAAATTAAGAATACTTTCAAATCTGGACTTTGCAAATATATTTTGTTACACATTGACCATAGCTCTAAATACCGATAAAGCTGGCTCCAAATGAGATTTTGCTAAATTTATGTGATAAATTTCATATGAAATGTCAACTTGCTTGCGATCCTCTATTCATTCAAGATCATGTTTTTTTCCATAGGTTGCTACGTGGGCGGAGGGAACCACCCTCGAGTTTGAAGATAAATATAAAACACTCAACTTAGCAAGCACTGAGTGTCGTACTCCGCAAGACTGTGCTAAGTGTCCCAGCAGCAATGCTACAACTGACACGCTATGCGGGTAAGTCACAATGTGCACACTCATGTATGCCACATGTAGGTCACGATGCACAGCCACATGTGTGCCACTATGTACAACCCGATGTAGGTCACGGTACACAGCCACATGTGTGCCACTATGTACAGCCCGATGTAGGTCATTAAAGTACAGATCATAACCAGGTTAACATGCTTCCAATGCAAAAACAAAAAACAGGTTAGTTAGTAAATTTTGTTTTCTCTTAGTCATCAATGGCTTCCAATCAAATTAAGTCCAAACTATTCAACTGTTCGTTTTACTTTATTTTCGAAACATGTTAAGTTATGTCTCAGCTGTACTGTATGTACACCCCACGTAGGTCAGAATGTAACCTAATGTAGGTCACTCTGTATACCCATGTAGGTCAGTATGTGTACCCCATGTACGTCCCTATGTACATCCCGTGTACGTCACAATGTACACCCCATTTAGGTCACAATATACACCCCATATAGATCACAATGTACACTCCATGTAGGTCACTGTACACCCCATATAGGTCACTATGTACACCCCATGTAGGTCACTATGTACATCCCCATGTAGGTCACTATGCACATCCACATGTAGGTCATTATACACATCCCCATGTAGGTCACAATGTACACCCCCATGTAGGTCACTATGTATACCCCATGCAGGTCACAATTTACACCCCATGTAGGTCACTATGTACGCTCCATGTAGGTCACTATGTATAACCCCGTGTAGGTCAATATGTACACCACATGTAGGTCACTATCTATAGCCCATGTAGGTCACAATGTACACCACATGTAGGTCACAATGTACACCACATGTAGGTCACTATGTACATCCACATGTAAGTCACTATGTACATCCACATGTAGGCCAGTATATACAACCACATGTAGGTCACTATGTACACCCCATGTAGGTCATTATGTATACCTCATGTAGGTCACTATGTACACCCCACGTAGTTCACTATGTAAACCTCATATAGATAACAATGTACACCCTATGTAGTTCACTATCTACACCCCATGTAGTTATGAATGTACATGCTACGATTAGATCCCTATATTAAACTGACATTAGCTGTGGATATTGAACTACTATAAGATACCTAAATTGAACTACGATAATATGACTATTATGAACTATGATTAGATACCTATATCGAACCACGTTTAGATGCCTATATTGAACTACGATTAGCTGCCTATATTTAACTACGATTATGTGATTATATGGCCATATTGAACAACGATTATATGGCTATATTGGACGACGATTGCCTATATTGAACTACACTTAGATGGCTATTTTGAACTACTATTAGATACCTATTTTGACCTACGATTATATGGCTACATTGGACTATGATTATATGCCTACATCGAACTACAAAAAGATGGCTATTTTGAAATACGATTATATGGCTATATTGAACTACGATATATGGTTATTATCTCACCTGGCCTGAAAGGCCAAGTGAGCTTATGTTGTGGTGACCATCCGTCGTGTGTCCATCGTCCGTCCGTCATCCGTCGTCCGTCTGTCCAACTTTTCCTTTAAACGAGTAGTAGAGCCAGAGTCAAAATGATACCACCTCCCTCAACTGGCAGCCGTTCGGCGATCCATGGCCCCCACTGCCCTCTCAATCCCTGGGGGCATAGGGTTGTTGAGACATGTGATTTTCGTGGTTGGTGTATGCCTCTAGATGGAGATGGGAGCTGCTGTTCTCCCGGACATTGAAGGCCGTGGCGAATATAAAACTCCCGTGCAGACCCCACATGTCCAGGAGAACCTCCTCAAGATACCAGCCAGTGGCCGGCCTCTCTCTCTCTCTCTATCCTGACTGGTATCCTGAGGAGGTTTTTCTATCTGTGGGACACTTTTGTACCTATCCTACCTATGTACATATCCTATCTATCCTACCTATGTACCTATCCTACCAATCTACTACCCCACCTATCTCCTACCCTACCCTGTTGCTATTCCAGCCGGCTGGAGTGTGTGCGTGCGTGCGTGCGTGCGTGCGTGCGTGCGTGCGTGCGTGCGTGCGTGCGTGCGTGCGTGCGTGCGTGCGTGCGTGTGTGTGTGTATATTATGTGTAAACACTCAAACACTCAACTACATGTAAACGCTCATCTACAAACAATATTACACAGAATGGGCTGGCCTGAAGAGCTACGGTCATGCATGCATGATGTAGGCTGTGCGTCACGACGAGAAAAAGTACCTGAGCCATTGCGTAATATGGGCAACTATGCAGATCGTAATCTTGAGAAATGGAGAAGCTCAGGGATCCCAACATTCCGCTCGTCAGTTCTACTAACATGCCTTATGTGTTGCGGACATTATCCGATGACTGTGATAGCGATGGACAAACTCTTCAAGTATATGAATTATTTAGAAACGGTTTGCAGTTTTGATGTGGATGCTGCTATCGAGTTGGAACAAGAGTGGGAACAAGAAATGCAGTGATCCCTCGCCCACCAACCTCTCAATGCGTCCACTACTCCCACGTATCACATCAGCTCTCCTGAACATCGATCACATCTCACACAAACACATAGTCTCCATCTGTATACCATCGACACGATGGATCACCCACAGGTTTTTCCAGGTACTGATCGCCTTGTGATCAACCACACATAATAGGGTCTGAACGCCCATTTAGAGACAAGCATCCACAGTGATATACACCATGATTACTGTTGCACAGCTTCGCGATGTTGCAAAGCAATTCGGCCTTAGAGGCTTGATCGGACAGGCCCGTGCTGAGGAGTTGCAGAAGCGACTCTCCCGAGCAATGAAGATGGGAAGGTTTCCAGCGCTTACCAAAGATGATCCTTTGAATCCCCACAAGAAAGCGCAGCAGATCCGTGAGCTTCGTCAGTTGGACGAGGAGGTGACTGCTAGCTTGCGAGCCAAGACTGTAACGAGGCGGATGGCAGACCATCCACTGGAGTGCTTACCTCCCCTACGCAGGATCACTAAGCGAGTGATGAGGGGGCCGAGGTCTGAACCCATAGCCCGGAGCATGAGGCAAGAAGGCGAATACATTCTCGACCAGAGTCTCGGCGAAAGGGAGACAGAGGATAGACGAAGCCTGTCAGTATGCTGGACATTCTTCAGAGGTCTAGAAGGAGACCTCACAGGCCAGATCATGCAAAAGATCCAACAGACTGTCCACAATGCCTTCTACCTCCGCTACACCCATACCTATCGCATCCGTCACATCGAAGACAGTAGGGTTATGCTCTTCCATAAGAATGCTCCAGGGAGCCCGTGGCTGAACACGATATGGGCAGCTCAGGACTGGGTGGCAGCAAGAGAGCAAGCCCGCCTCGACACAGACACTATCAATCGATCCAACACCAAGTGGGCTTTCGTTTGATCAATCAACGTTGAGGTCAGGGCTGTCATCGACCGTCAACCTCTACTTGGGACAGGCCCCTTCCTAGACTGGCTATGACAGAAGAAGAGTATGATGGCCATCGACACCAACAGGGACAACATGTGTCTCTGGAGATGTCTAGCAGTCCACCGAGGAGCGAGAGATGATATAAGTACAGCTCCTACATGAGAGCTTGCCACACAGTTCTACGGCAAGACAGTGACAGTACCTGATGTCCGCAAGACCTCGCTGGATCAGCTGGACAAGGTAGAGTTCTTCGCCAAGGTCGGGATTCGCATGTATGAACCAACCGAAGAGGGCACCTGGCACTTGATCAGGCAAGCGGCTCAATACCGTGACACCATGACCATCAGAGTGTGAGACCACCATGCCTTCTACATCAAGAACATCTCCAAGCTGGCACATACACTAGTCTGCAGGCACTGTCATCAGAGGGTTAGAAAGGCATTCAATCTTCCACGCCATGCTGATCACTGTACAGGCGGTAAAACAACAATCGTGTGGTGTCCTGGCGAGAAGGTTGAGGCGCCACAGTCTGCGTATGAGAATGCCTTCTATCCGCCCCCACCATCCAGTTCAGCGGCTACTCATTGGATTGAGTATAAGTCGAGAAACATGTAGAGTGTGGGCACGGTGGCGAGCGTTGGTTCGATGGCGCTCCCGTAGATGGTTATGATCCGACCACCAACACTGTTTACCAGTTCCATGGCTGTTACTGGCACAGGTGTCCACAACACCAGCGAGGTGAGGATGCCGAACAAAGATACTGCAAGACAGTCCTAAGAGAGGAGAAGCTGAGAGCATCTGGATGCACACTTGTGGTACAGTTGGAGTGCTGTATAAAACGCTGCCCAAGAGTCCCTAAACGAGTTTGGACTGTTCCATACCCACACTTCATAGTTTACGACTTCGAAGCACTCCTAGATGGTATCAAGACTCATCCTACGGAGACTCTCTCGATCGAGGGTACTCACATACCTATCTCTGTGTCAGTTGGCTGCTCCTTAAATGGCGCCACGAGTGAGCCCACTCACCTCTGCAATCATGACCCCAAAGAACTGATCAGAGAGTTCATGCTGGTGATCCAACTGCGAGCATATCTAATCTGGACAAGGGTTAGGGCACAGTACATACCGACAGACCTGGACAAGCTCCAAAAGCGACAGCAGCGACTGATCACCGAGTGGTGTGACCAAGTGCCTGTACTGGGGTTCAACTCTGAGCAGTATGACCTGAACCTCATCAAGAAGTACTTTGTCGATGAGCTGACTGACAGTACAGGTACAGTGAAAGTCGCCAAGAAGGCTAGTCAGACCATGTTCCTCATAACACCTGAGCTACGGTTTCTCGATATGCTGAACTATCTCGGCCAAGGAGTCTCGTACGAGGTATGGGTCAAAGCTTACCGGTGTACACAGCAGAAGAGCTGGTTCCCTTATGAATGGTTTGACACACATGAGAAGCTCAACTATCCAGGGCTTCCTGACTACTCAGCATGGACATCTAAGCTCAAGGGTGGCTACCTCTTGATGCGATCAGAGTGGGAACAGTGTAACCAGACATTCAGTGAGCATGGAATGCGGACATTCCCCGACTGGCTGCAATACTACAACAACCTGGACGTCAGTCCTTTCATCGAAGCCCTAGAGCGGATGCAGGAGTTCTACACAGAATGAGAAATAGACATCCTCAAAGATGCAGTGTCTCTCCCATGTATGTCACTGCAGTACCTCCTACGTGGAACTGCTCAGCACATGCCGGATGTTAGCCTCTATTCACCGGGCAAGGAAGCCTACGAGATGCTGAATGGTGCTGTTGCTGGAGGTCCCAGCACCATGTTCACCAGATACCACGAAACCGGTGTGACTCGAATCTGCCAGAGTGAGCGTGTCTGCCAACGTCTACTCGGCTATGACGCAAATGCTATGTACCTGTCAACGATGGCCAAAGAGATGTCATGTGGTAAGGAGACAGTGCACCATTGGTCCGGTGCTAGTGGTGTAGCTAGCTTTAAGGAGGATCTCCTAGCAGACAGCTGGTTTTGGTTTGCTGAGGTGGATATAGAGGTCCCCAAGGCTCTGTGGGCAAAGTTAGAGGAAATGCCTCCTCTCTTCTATAAACGTGAGATCCCGGTAGAGGCAATCTCTTCTGAGATGCTGGCATATGTAGGGCGAACAAGGAGGAAGGGTCCCACCACCCAGAAGGTGGTCGGTGCCCTCTCTGGCAAGAAGCGGCTGCTGTACGCACCAACACTCAAGTGGTATATAACCCATAGTGTGGAGATCACTGCTGTATACTGCCCCATAGACTATGAGGCCAAGCGCCCATTCGAGTTGTTCATGGAGAAGGTTACGGAGGCCTGCCGCTCAGGAGATGTAGATAAGAGCAAAGTGCTCTTGGCAGATCTCTTCAAACCTCTCGGCAACAGTGCCTACGGGAAGCTCATCGAGGCCCAAGAACGTCATAGCAACACCAGCTTCACGAAGGATGAACACGTGGTTGACAAGGCCCTGCATAGTGCATGTTTCGAAGATCTCGAGGAGATCGGTGAGTCATACGAGCTCCAGAGTCACAAGCCAAGAATCACTATTCGAAGGCCCTTCCAGGTGGGGATAGCCATTTATGAGCTCGCGAAGCTGCGAATGCTGGAGTTCTACTACAACTTCCTCGATCGCTACGTAGCTCGTGACAGCTTTGAGCACCTGCAGATGGACACTGACTCTGCGTATATCGCTATAGCAGGCTCCAACCTCGACGACGTCATTCGCCCTGAGATGTGAGCTGAGTACCAGGCTCATAACTGGGGCTGACTAGCTTGGGACAAATGGTCTGGACGGACTCTGGTACTGTTCAAGCTCGAGTTCGAGGGCTCTCCTGGTATCGCTCTACGCTCCAAATGCTACTACGTGGAGAGCACAGCTGCAAGTAAGTGCTCGTCTAAGGGAATGTCAAAGTGGCAGAATGAGATCTCTTGGCAGAGGTTCTGCAGTGCTCTACATGGCAGGGTGGACAGAGCTAAAAACTGAGGCCTACGCATGTGCAACCAGGGTATGGTGACGTATGAGCAGGAAAAACTCTAGGCAGATCTCTTCAAACTCCTCAGCAACAGTGCCTACGGGAAGCTCATCGAGGCCCTAGAACGTCATAGCAACACAAGCTTCATGAAGGATGAATGCATGGTAGACAAGGCCCTGCATAGTCCATGGTTCGAAGATCTCGACAAGGCCTACGCATGCACAACCTGGGTATGGTGACATATGCGCCGGAAAAACTCAGACTCTCCGCTTACTATGATAAGTGCCATGTGCTGCCAGATGGTGTCCATACCAAGCCCATCGAGTATCATCGAAGAGCTGTTAGCACCCTAGGTGGTGGTAGCTGTGTGTCTGCAGGGACTAGCTGAAGCTCTTCTACGACAAATGGTCGCCTAGGCACTCCTAGCTGGCGTGCCAGGTAGTACAGTGTAGGCTGCCCCTCCGCCTCCACATACCTGTCAAGCCTATAAACATCTATCGACCAGTTAGGATCTGTTGCACACCGTCGACCACTTTCCAGCTCACCAGGCTTATAGAGGTACCGAACGAGAGCATCAGGTGGTAGACACTCCTCTCCCTTGTTCACTTCTCTAGAGCTGTGACTGGCAACAGCAGAGTGTCTGATAGCCTCTACCGGCTTCTTCCCGATTAGCCTAGTAACCTCGGCATTGGATCGCTCCACCACAGCAGGCAGCCCTCTCACCCATACTCTAGAACGTTCACTCGGCGTGGCCATTTCCCGGGCGTATTGTTGTGGGAACAGTCTCTCTGCCAGTGTCTGATTCCACCACACAACGATAGCCTGGGCGCGGTGATGCCCTACCTCGCTTCGCCTACCTGCCACACCATGTTTCCGCATGCGGGCTGCAGTCTCACCTCTTAACTGCCTACCCTCATCCACCTGCAACAATTCCGACCACTGGAGGGGATTTTCCGAAGCCTCGTAGACACCCTGGGATGTCTTGGCGACCTGGCCAGCTGACTTGTCTGTGAGCAGTACTGCAGCCTTGTACCTGCTGGCGACATCGACGATGGTGAGGGCATACTTGTAGGTCTTACGACCAACCGAGTCATGTGGAAGGAATAGAACATCTGCTTGGTGAACTCTGTTCAGGACAGTTTCCTCGAAATGGGCATGCCTGATGTGCTGTGGACGAGGTCTGTATAGCTGCCACCTCGCCTGGCAGCTGAGCCACTGGCTAACTGTCTCCAATGTGAAATTGTGGCCCTTGCGACGTGCAGCCTTGAGTAGTTGAGTGGGCTCATGGTAATATCCACTAGGCTGATAGTAGAGTTCCTCAAGAAAGATGGTTGATAAACTCCCGGATTTCATCACTGATGTCCACTCCCGTCCTGTCATGCACGGCCTGGGTGAACTCTAAACAGACGAACAGACGGCCGTCATTCATTCGACCATCACTGAAGACCTCCTCAAACACATCCGTACACTGGTGTCTAATCTCTGCTGGATCCTCACTGAACTGTAGTTTATCTATCAACCCTCGGAAGTTAAGTGTCTTGACCAGGTCGTACAGAGACGCCATCCTTATATAGCACAGCTTAAATGTTCGGTGGACCAGATTGCCACGAGTGCTATGGCAACGTACAGTAGCCAAGGGCCTGCGACTCCTAAGAACGTACCTACTCCTGGGGCAATGGCTGGTATGGCTTCAGAAATCTTCTCCACACCATGGAGAGCATTGTTGGCGATCTTGTGGACTGTCTTGCCAGCGTTCATTGTGAACAGAGTGATCAGAGCCCCAACTGCTTCCAGCAGACCGATAGAACCTTTTTACGTAAGTGCGATAGATTCCTTTTGCTCTGTGTACTAGCTTGCGGGATTCAGGCTCTACATCATCATACTCACCACCGACATCGTAGTTTGCATCACAATCCTCCTCATCCTAGTCCTCCTCATAGTTCTTGTCATCTATATCCTTGACTGGATCTTCATACGCCTCTGGTTCATACATCGCTCTGGTGATCCGTCACTGGGGGACAGCTATATAGTAGCTTTAAACTGTAGTCTATAGACTATAGCATGGCATCCGCAATCTTGAATGCGGGCATGTTTGCCTTAGCGAACTGAGGACTCAGCTTCACTGACAAGAAGGCGGCAGCGGTCGAGCGTGAGCATCATAACCAGGTGATGGAGAAGCTGTCTAAGGAGCAGTTTGAGTACAGCAAAACACTCGAGCATATGCGCCAGAGGGAGGCACGCCGACAACAACTCCAAGCTCAGGCCAACCAGAGCATCAAAGAGGCAGATGTGAGTCTTGATGAGTACTACGAGGCTGTAAAAATATCTGAGCCAACGCTCGACTATGAAGCATCGACAGGTCAGAAGACAGCAGAGCTTATAGTAGTGGTGGCAGCTGCAGCTGTGATGGCAGGAGTCATGCTCTACGCACGCTCAAGCTGAATACCTGATGTGTTCGACATGCATACCTTAGCATAGCCAAAATAAAGTACTGTCACACCTAATGAGCGAGTCCCAGCTATGATGGTTCCGATGTTGAAGTTGAGCCGGTTGCCCTGATTGGGTGGGATGTCCCTGCCGCCTAGGTGGTGATGGCCCTCAAGTGCCGACTCGAGGTCCTCGCTTCCACTGGTTAGGCGCAGAAATGCATATGACTTAGTTTTCTGTCTGTAGAGTTGCCAATCAGCCAGCTCGCATACCTCACCAAGAACATTGGTCCCAGCAACCACAAGCTTGAAGTCGTCTAGCTTATCCACCTGCTGGATGGCTCCTCCCTTCTGAACCAGGACCGCAACAGCGACACAGTCCGATACACCACGATGCAATGTCAGCTCTACCCGTTGGTTAGCTGTGGCTTGGACCTGCTGGTGTACTTGCTCCACATGCACGATCCGCTGTTTGGAACCCGTTCGCTTCAGCTCCTGGTCATTCTCGCCATGCTAGACATGAAGTCTTGGAGCATTCATCATCACATCTGCGAGCTTCTCAGTGTACACCCGGAGGAACAGCCTATCCTGCATGGCAGCCGGATTCACGTGTGTTCTCGAGGAGGGCATCTCAATCCTTACTTGTAGTTCGAATTTTGTGAACCCCTCATTGAACCCCACAGCGTAGTACCCCTTTCCCTTCACATAGAAGGTTGGTCCACGAGCCAGCGGACCTAGGACTCAGTACTCATCGTTCAGATAGGTGGTGTCCACGGTGCTGTTGCCCTGCATGATCTCCCACCTGTTCAGAACCTGTGGGAGCTCTACCGTCTGTTCTATTGTGCTCTGAAACTTGAACTCGAGTGTCATGCTCTTGATCTCGTGGATCTGTGTCGAGATTGCAAAGTCAATGTACTTCCCAGCAGCGGACAATGGGTTCTCATCATGTATACTGGGTCGAATGACCATCAGGAAGTCCTTCCGAGGATCAGAGCAGTGCGATTTCGCGGGTTCAATGGCCCCATCTGGATGTTGCACATACTGCAGCATGATTAAGGTCTGGGTATATAGAGGTTTTAAACAGCTGCCATGTTCGGTAAAGTTCTCCAGCAGATTGTCTATAGGCAGCAGGACAGCAGCCAGTCGGCACGATAGTCATGGCAACAGCGTGCACTGTCCCACTGTGACGGTCCAAAGACTGCTTCGTGACATCAACATTATCCACGAGTGAGCCTAGGGGCAAGTTCGACTCCTAACCATAGTTAGCTATAGCTAACTAGAGTACCAGTCTAACGTCAAATAGTTAACTAGCTAGTCAACTATAGTCAACCGAGCACCCGACCTCGGTTCAGATGGTTAGTAAGATATTTGCGTAAATTTCAAAATGGCTGACACTGATCACTTGCCACGAATAAATGCATATAAAAGTGTAAATATTTCACTAAATAACTTAGGTTTGATGAAATTATGCTTTCCCATTGTATGTCGATGTTCCCATGCAAATATTCCTTCCCACTTTATGCCAGATGGGCACTTTTTGATGTCTTAGCGGACACAAATAACCCATTTTCGTAGGTCATTAAAACAGACGACAGAAAGGGTTAATGGAGACTGGTACCCAGCTCCAAATTTTCTGCAATAGTAATGGAATAGGGTACCGGTTACCAGCGAACTATAGTCAACTAAAATCAAGTTCGACTGGGCATAGCAACTGCGCATGATCAGTAAACCATGAAACTGACAATGGTTAGCGAGTCGAACTTGACCAAGGCTACACCTCCATCTGATGCGGAGATACTGGCCGCCATAGAGGAATGAGCACCAGCTCGTAGTACAAAAGAACTCCTGACTTGGATACTCTACTGGAAGTTTGACAGCACCCAGGGCAGGGCACTCAACCTAACTGTGGCCAAAACCAACAGTCCTGTTATTCTAGCTCTCCAAAGGACAAGGGTCGATCCCAAAGATCTACTAATGGTCGGGAAGTGGGCTGCCGTATTTAGCCTCCATAGCCAGAAAGAGCGAGATATACTGGATAGCCTCTAGTCCGGAGCAAATAACTACCTCAGGGATGAGGTCAGTGCCACTGTAGTGGAGAGCCACGACACCGGTCATGCAGAAGGTACTTAGGAGGGGCTCACTGTTGGCCGCATGGAGGCTGTTGAGCACATCTTCAACAAAAAGGGTGCATGAGATTGGCCAGTAATCTGTCAGCATTTCTGAAATTCTCAGATAACTACCAGGACTACCTCATCAAATCCGCTTGCATGTCAGATGCTCGTCGCACATGGACAAAGTGGATCTTCCGTGAGAAGTTCCAGAAGAAGAGAGTCCTAGAATCTGACCATCAGTGGATAGAGTGTCAGCAACAGGCTTCTGACGAAACTGACGAAGTTCCTCAAGCATCTGACGAAGATCCTCAAGCTTCTGACGAAGTAGCGGAGACCTCAGATGAAGTTGCTCAGCCTTCTGATGAATGAAAAAAAAGTTGCGGCAGCTGCGACAGTCTGTCAGCGATGACACTTAGAGCAGGCTAGTTTCCTGGCTGGATTCAGCTTGTAGGTGAAGGTCTGCGCCTTTTCCAGAGATGGAAGTGTGACAGCTCACCTGTCTCCTTGTTGCTGAAGATGAAGCGGTACAGATCAGCTGCCCTCTGTACACCTGCGATAAAGTCCCATTTGGTCTCCTTGAGAGTTAGGCTGTCGTATATGGTCTCGAGCAGGGCACACCCACACTTGGAGCTGAAGTATAGCAATGGGGCATTGTGGTGGATGTCCTGTGAGATCTCGTGGGTGTACTTCTGAAAGAGGATGAAGACAGTTCTCTTTGTGTGCCGGATGCGCCTGGTGAAGTTGCTGAGGTAGGTGACTGTCTTCTGGTCCATTGCAGGGTCATCAATAACTATAACACGTGGTTCTGTCAGTCGGGCTGCCAACAGCTTCTCCATCAGTGCTTGCAGGTTCTGCGTCTTGGTGATTGGGCCATGGTACCATTGATCATTACAGTCAACCACCTCAGCGGCAGAGTCAGACACCAGAAGGATGTATTGAGAGTGTAGATGTTCGGCCAGGAGAGCCCGCAGCAAGATGTTTTTCCCGTGTCCTGATGGGGCAATGATCAGTACCTCCTGGCCAGCATCGGCCAGCCTACTGTCGAATGGTACAGACATGCGTGCAGAGGATGGTTAGCACTTGGTCGGCGGTAGCCTCGTCTATTTCTGGGAGACTAAACAGCAGTACTTCCTGCATCAGCTCTTTCGCCTGCAGAGCGAAATCCCGCACCTCCGGCAGATACGAAGGATGCGATTGAGGCATCAAGCATGAAATCCCAGCAGCAGCTGAGAAGATAGCATAGAGGGCCTGTGTCATCACACACAGTGTCTAGTACATCCAGTATCTGTATCATACATGCATGGGAGGCCATGGCTATCCTGTGGTCTTAAATGGCAAACCAAAGAGCCCTAACTTCTTCACCTCTGGTAGCTGGACGCTAGCGGTAGCACCTTTTTGCCACCAACAGTGATATTCCTCAGGCCGATGGTGCCTACCTTGAGATTCTCTCCATCCTGCTGGAATGAGCTCCGCGATATCAGGAGATCCATAACCAGGTCCTGTGCAAAGGACTCAGCCATAACCTTGATGGCTCCAGCCTCATCGACTCCGGGCATACCGAGCATTGTCGACCTCTCCTTGATGTCTTGGCCTTGTTAATGGTCGATTGTCCTACCGTATCAGTGTTCCCGATGAGATCTTGGGCTAGGATGGTACCTCGGATCTCCCGTGGGTCTCCCTTCTCATCGAAATCTAGAAGGAGATAGTGTCCTCGGAACTAAGGCGTGCCTCGCCCAAGTGAGCAAGATCGCTTAGCTCTTTGCTTTCTAGGTCTGTGTGTGACCAATGCACCCCACAGTGTAGTACCCCTTTCCCTTCGCATAGAAGGTTGGTCTATATACAGATGGCTTAAACGCACTAGTCATACCCCCAGTGAAATAGGTGGGCATAGGAGGACCACGCAGTCGGCCATTGAATAGGTAGCAGTGCTCAGGGTACTGGCCCTCTCTGCAGGGGCACACCTTGTAGGCAGTCCACCATTCCGGGCATTGGCAATCCTCAGTCCGCATGCTCGACTATGGGCTACACACTGCCCTCTGACACGCCATGCCTCATATGCTCCAGTGGTCTCGTGATCCATCTCTCACTATTCAGAGGTTTTAAACGTAGGTGACGATTATCTCAGCCATTGCACTCGTTGCTAGCCCTAGAACCACGGCCTCCATTAATGTAACACGTTCACCCATCATCTTGGCGACAGCAGTGTAGGAGGCACCACTGATGGTGATCTTTGGGATGGGGTGAGTTATTCCGAGAGAGTGCTCGGCCACCCCACTCACCACTGTAGCAAGGACAGCCGCAGTGGTGGCAGGAAGAACCGCATTTCCACCTGTCATCTTCACTATGGCCACATTCGCCGCCACGTTACTGGCAACATGGACTGCCAGAGGTTTTGCTTTGGTCAGTAACTTCTGTGTCTTGGTTCGCAGCAGGTTCTCCACCTTCTGAAGACTCGCCTGGCTCTCGGACAGTTGCTTCACGATCTGTACCATTGACGTCATTGTTTAAGCACTGAGTATACAACGCGGTTAAATGTCTGCGTCCCCTGTCGAGAGAGCTAATAAGATCTTCCCAGTCTGCATCTGCCAGGTGTCCGGGATGGTACTCAGGAATATTCATCTCTCTATTGAGACATCTTAAACGGTCGTGGGTTGATGGAGAAGCTGGTTCGGGACCATCCATCCACTGTGATGGAGAACGGTGATAGCACTGGTATATCAGACAACGTACCTCTTAGGTCCGTAAGGGTGTACCCAGGAGGGGCGGTTGGCTCCAGATGACAGTCGTGATGTTCAGTGGGAAGGTCATCTATGCCGGTGTTCTTAAAGCTACCACACAGGCAGCACACTATTTGTAGTCGTCTCGGCTCCAGAGACCAGCGAGGCTACCTCGCCGTAACATCTCGTTTTTTAGCTCCTCCATATCAACCCACCCGCTGGAGCCTTTGAGGTATTGCTGTCGCACTTCATGTTTTTCCATACACTACAGGGCTTGGAGCTTCAATATATTGTGGTACCCTTCATCGGTGACCTGTCCATCCTCGAGAGCTTTGCTGACAGACTCGTCGATAGTCCGTAGCATAACCTGTGCCAGTGTCATATACTTAGCATGCTTCTCCATCCTCCTTGTAATCTGCCAATGCCCCACCACCAAACCAGTGGCCAAGACTGTGGTAGCTAATGTCACGCCACCCAGCAGGATGGCGACGATGGCACCCACCCCTGTAGCGAGAGTGGCCACAGCTGCCACACCAGCACTGGCTCCAATCACACCTGCAGCAGTGGTTGTATGCGCGAGGACGTTGTAGGCTGTCTTATATCACCTGTGCGTTCTGCTGTACTTTTCTGCCTCATGGACAAGATTCCGCCTGATGGCATCTATCTGCTGGAGTCACCAGCCATGGATGGTACCGCCCTCGTCTGCAGTCAGGGAGGGGTATAGTTCTGGTTGCTTCCGCCACTCTGATTTTGCCATAGTATACCTAGAGATTAAACCTGCATCACCTGCAGAATCTGCTCATGAGTCATAGAAGGGTTCATTTTGGAGAGCCTGGCGAACCGTGCCAGATTTTTAGCATCGAGACAGACATCTCTTAGAAAGTGGTCATCCATCACTATGTCGGGTGCCAGTAGCTTTCTGGGATATGACATCTGAACCAAGATGTCCGCCGCTGGATGGCTTTCTTGGTCTTACACTTCTGCGCCATCTCTTCTTCCCACTGTATGACATCTGGCTCATCCTCGGCTGTGAAGACACCTGGCTCATCATCGTATGTGAAGACATCTGGCTCATCGTCGTCTGTCAAGACTCCTGCGTCCCGCTTACTTTCCTCCAGGAGGGCCTGCCAGTATCAGGAACCTTCACTGTTCCTTCGCCTCCTTGCCTTGCTGGCAGCCTGTTGATCCCTGCTCTCCCGCTGTAGTCACTCTCCTTCTTATTGACAGATCTGTTGCTATGCGAGCATCTGTTCGTTTAAGGCCTTTATCTGTTCTGGGGTCATGAATGGGCAACCCTCCATCGGGTTCATCATCTCGGCAAAGGTCAAATATCATGTTGCCGTCAGGTCAATGAGTAATAAGAGTGTAAACTCTAAATGGGCGTCTGATATCCCATCTGTGCTGGCATATATGTTAATGGAGGGGCTGTCAAACAGGTGATTTACAGGTGTGACCAGGCTAGGACTGATAGCTTTCCATAGGTTGCTGTTGGTACCTGGGAGATACTCTATCACGTCCCGGCCGACTTCTACCAGTGAGCTGCTGTGTGCACTGCCCGGAGGTTGATGTAGCACATCGGCGTGTATGTATGTTGTGCCCTGCTGGGGCACCTCGAAGAGGACCCATTCTACATGGTACTGTACCACCCATCTCCCCTCTAGAGAGGGTGAGATTACATTCTCACCACCGGAGAGCAGCAGTCGGACAATCGTCATGGTTATATCTCCTGTTTAAACCCCTCCTATAGCATGCTATGGAACCCATATTTGCTCACTTGACTGGTCTTGCTGACCTGGCAGATCTGTACGCAGTTGATGCTGCCAAGGTTGCAGAGAGCGATGGCAAGTCATTCGCACTACAGTACAGAGGCATTCTCCCTCCACCCCATTGGTGGTGATGGGGTGGAGCTGCTCACAGACCTCAAGGATGTGTCGAAGGAGTGCCTGGGTCGCAACATAGATGGCCACAAGATCGTGTTTCGGTACGATTTCCCGAAGAGGAAGTACATCCTCGAGCCATTGATTGAGGTCTCGGATACAGAGGTGGCAGACATCAACACCCGAAATGATGACCCAGGCTTTCATCTTGCCAAACCCAATTTGAGCAATGCCCTGCCTATGACACACGATGGTCTGCTATTGACCCTAGCAAAAAACCTGCAGTTCATGTTCGAGAAGAATGAAGTGTGGTACCGCGCTGGACCTGGTGGTGACTGGCAAACATGGTTGCCACTATATAGGCCTCCCACAGTCATTGACATAGAGGTTACTCCCCTCTCCACTGTTGTGAAAACGGATGCAAAAGTTCGAAAGCTCTACAATTGGGGATCATCCTTCCTCGCCTACATAGGTGAAGGTGTCTCCCTGACGAGGGTGGGTCACCGGATCGGGGTTACAGGTGGAAAGCTCCTGCTGCGTCGTCCATTCGATGGACCGGAAGAGACTGTTAACCTCCAGGAGGGTATCCTACGGATAGATGGTGTGTCACATGTCTCCCAAGCCAAGGGTGCTGTTAAACTGCTTCAATGAGTCAGACTCACTAGCCCGCAAATGACTCATATAGTCCTAGAGCTACGTCACTTAGCCGGTGGCAGAGTGAAGCAGCTAGTCCCTGTCCCTGAGGGGATGAAGATCACTATCGATCCGGATGGAACAGGGCTCGATCTGGCACAGATATTTCTCGAGAGGTTCACTCTGTTCAGTTTAACTCTTCATGTATAGCCATGATTCTCATCATACTGCTCGTGCTGGCGTCTACAGCAGTGGCACAGGGCAGTGAGACTGCCATGATATTGGATGCCAAGTGGGCCCACTTCCGGGATGACCCCCAGTACAATCCTTGGGTCGACCCCTTGCAGAGAAACATTTACAACCACTTTCACCCACGTGAAGAGATTGAGTCTGTCTGCCACTTCTATGGTGTGGAAAGGGTAGGACGTGGTTGTCTGCTGGAGACACCTGCTCAGCACCAGATTCTCTGCGTAACATGTGAACATGCCAGAGTCTGCTGTGGAGCAAATGCTAAGCACTTTAGCATCCTACCAGGTGAGCATTGTCAAGGTGAATGGAAGACACTATGGATTGTCCCATCATGCCGATGTGACTCTGGCAGAGACTACGTGTTTGTCTGAGCCTACACAGAGTGCAATTCCCATCCCGTATGGGTGGGGCCCTCGCCGGGGGGTTGGGGTGGGGCCTAATGCGTTTTAAACTGTGTTTAAACTTTGTTTGCACCGGAGAGAGGGTGGTGGGTGCCGTGGATCGTAGCGGGGCAGGGCCCAGCGTTTAGACTGAGTTTAGATACCACCTTTTTCTGCGAGCTGTCCCATTTAGAGATATGAGGCATTGTAAGTATTTGTGTGGCCGATGTCTCAAATTCATATGCCCAGGGATTGAAAGGGCGGTGGGGGCCATGAATCGCCGAGCGGCTGCCAGTTGAGGGAGGTGGTATCATTTTGACTCTGGCCCTACTACTAAACGACTTCTTCTGACGAACCGCTGGGCCAATTTCAATTATATTTGGCAAGACACATCCTTACGGCACAGGGATCCAAGTTTGTTCAAAGGAAGCCGATCGGCCAATTATCCTGGCGGCCATCTTGGATTTTGCCCGATTTTTAGAAACGTTTTTAAAAATCTTCTCCGAAACTGCTTGAGGGATTGAAGGAGACCTCATGAAATATGATTTAGGGCAAGAGCTCAACCAAATTTGTTCAAAGGAACTTAATTGGTCAAATAGTTCGAACGGTGGCCATCTTGGTTGACCTAGTTTTAGCGAAAATAACTTCTTCTCCAGAACCACTGAAGGGATCAGACTGAAATTTGGCAGATATGATTAGGGACTAAGGGCCAGTCAAGTTTGTTCCGTCAAAAAACATGGCCGCCGTGGGCCAATCAAAATATAGCATGTTTGGCGGCCATATTGGATTTTTTTATTTGACGGATTTTGAGGCCGAAATTGTTTTTATATAGGTTTTTTGGTATTCTGATCTCAAATTTGCAATTTTCGAAACTGTCCGATAAACGGTTTGGTGGCCATCTTGGATCATTTTCCCGGCAAAGCTCCCATACTAAAGCAATTGGAAATTAAAAATATCTTCTCGAGAACTACTGGGCCGATTTCAATTATATTTGGCATAAAGCATCCTTAAGGCATAGAGATTCAAGTTTGTCCAAAGTAACCCAATTGGCCAATTTGGCCGGCGAGCATCTTGGATTTCGGCCGATTTTTAGAAATGTTTTTAAAAATCTTCTCCCAAACCATTTAAGGGATCGATTTAAAACTCACGAAATATGATCTAGTCTAAGCGCTGAATCAAGTTTGTTCAAGGGAACTTGATTAACCAAATGGTTCAGCGGCCATCTTGGATGATCTAGTTTTCACAAAAACGACTTCTTCCCCAGAACCACTGAAGCGATCATGCCGAAATTTGTGATATATAATTAACAACTAAGGGCGATTAATGTTTATTCAAGAGAAGTTGATTTGTCAAAAAACATGGCCGCGGTGGACCAATCAAAATATAGTGTGTTTGGCCGCTATATTGGATTTTTTATTTGATGGATTTTGAGGCCGAAATTCGTTTAACAACGGTTTTTGGGCATTCTGATCTCAAATTTGCAATTTTCAAAACTGTTGGATAAACGGTTTGGCATCCATCTTGGATCATTTCCCCGCCAAAAGCTCCCATACTAAAGCAATGGGAAATTTAAAATGTCTTCTCGAGGACCGCTTGGCCGATTAGAATTATATTCGGTAGGAAGCATTCTTATGGCATAGAGATTTCATTTTGTTCAAATGAAGCCGATCGGCCAATTTGGCCAGTGGCCATCTTGGATTTCAGCCGATTTTTAGAAATGTCTTTAAAAATCTTATTCTCCGAAACGGCTTGGGGAATCGATTCAAAACTTATGAAACCCCATCTAGGCAAAGAGCTAAGCCAATTTGTTCAAGACGACTTGATTGACCGAATGGTTAGGCAGCCATCTTGGATGACCTAGTTTTCCCGAAAACGACTTCTCCAGAACCGCTTAATGGATCAGGCCAAAATTTGGGCGATATGATTAGGGACTAAGGGCCATTAAAGTTTGTTCAAGGGAAGTTGCGTCGTCAAAAACATGGCCGCCGTGTGCCAATCAAAATGTAGCATGTTTGGCGGACATATTGGATTTTTTTATTTGATGGATTTTGAGGCCAAAATTGGTTCTATATATGTTTTTGGGTATTCTGAGCTCAAATTTGCAATTTTTGAAACTGTCGGATAAACGGTTTGGTGGCCATCTTGGATAATTTTCTCGTCAAAAGCTCCCATGCTAAAGCAGTGGGAAATTTAAAATGTCTTCTTGAGAACTACCATGTCCATTTCAATTATATTTGGTAGGAAGCATCCTTAAGGCATAAGGATCCAAGTTTGTTCAAATGAGCCCGATCGGCCAATTTTCCCAGCGGCCATTTTGGATTTCAGGCAATTTCAGGAAATGTCTTTAAAAATCTTCTCCGAAACCACTTGAGGAATCTTCATCTAGGCCGAGAGGTAAGCCAAGTTTGTTCAAGAGGACTTGATTGACCAAATGGTTCAGCGACCATCTTAGATGACCTGGTTTTCATAAAAATGAATCCTCCAGAACCGCTGAAGGGATCAGGCCGAAATTTGGGCCATTAAAATTTGTTCAAGGGAAGTTGATCCATCAAAGGTACATGGACACCGTGGGGAAATCAAAATGTAGTGTGTTTGGCGGCCATATTGTACTTGCAAAAATGTCCACACACTCGTTTAAAAGACCGCTAAACCACCCAGCAACATTTTTGACAAAAATTGATGGTGCTCCAGGTGAGCGACACAGGCCCCTTGGGCCTCTTGTATTGAACTATAATTAGATGCCTAAATTGAACAACTAATAGATGGCTATATTGAACAACTAATAGATGTCTATATTGAACTACGATTATATGGCTATATTGGACTCCGATTATATGGCTATATTGAACTACGAATATATGGCTATATTGAACAACTAATAGATGGCTATATTGAATTATTATTATTATTATTATTATTATTATTATTATTATTATTATTATTATTATATGGCTAAATTCGACAATTAAATGCTTTCTTTGCTAGGCGATTAGATGACGATTGTGAGACTATTGTGAACGATAATTAGATGAACGTCTAAACCCTTTTTGTGAACGAGATATATACACCTGTGCAAAAGTTAAGCACCAGCAAAAACAATAGAACGTAGAAACATGATGGTACAACTAGGCTACCATACTATTTGTCCCCGCGTTAGCTGACATAATTCCAAGTACGAAATGCACATGCATGCATGACTTCACGCCGCTTGATGTCCGTGCGTGGCGGGAAACAGCACACGTGTTCAGTTATGTAAAAGTCCAGTTTGAGGTGTAGAACATTACATACAGATTTAGGCGACAAGATTAGGAATTTTGTGTTCATGACCGTGGTTTATTTGTACAGAGAGAATTAGCTCTTGATTGTGAACCGCTATGGCAAGACGAAGGTTAAGTGATCGTGTGAAATGGCAAATCATAGGCATGTATACCACTGGCATGTCATGCAGAGAGATTGGCAGACAGCTGAACATTAACCATACTGTAATCAGTCGTTTGATTGCAAAACATGGGCAAACTAACGAGGTGAAGGACAGGCCTAGATCTGGAAGACCGAAGAAGACTACTGCCCGTGATGATCGAGCCCTAGTACGCCTTGTTAGGAGATCTCCATTCACCAACAGCAGAGTGCTCAGCCAGCAATGGGAAACGCGCAATAGAGTGTCAATGTCTACCGTCAAAAGGAGACTGTATGCTGCTGGCATGAAAGCTAGGAGACCTGTCAGACGTCCTCTCCTCACTGCACACCACAAAGAGGAGCGTCTGAGGTGGTGCAACGAAAGAAGACACTGGAACATGAGATCCTGGAGACGGGTACACTGGTCCGATGAAAGTCGGTTCCTGCTTCATGCCACAGATGGTCGAACTCGTGTATGGAGGTCCAGACGCACGGCGTACGACCAACGTAACATCATGGAAGAAGTTCCATTTGGTGGAGGTTCCATTATGATATGGGGGTGCATCTCATTTGATTGTAAGCTGGATCTGTTGACTGTACCTGGAACACTAAATGGACAAAGATATCAAGATTCCATACTGGATAGAGTTGTGGTCCCTCATTTTGTAAATCATGCACCTGGAACCCACCCTATATTCATGGATGACAACGCCCGACCACATCGTGCTAGAGCTGTGCATGAATACCTCCGCCAGAATGCCATCGAAACCCTACCATGGCCAGCAAGGAGCCCTGACATGAACCCTATTGAGCATATCTGGGACATTCTGGGAAACATGGTGAGAAGGAGCGATCCTCCTGTGCAGAACCTACAGGAATTAACAGACGCACTCCATCTTGAATGGCAACGAATACCACAATGGCGTATCAGTCGGTTGGTGACCAGCATGAGACGTCGTGTCCAGGCCGTCATCCAGGCACAGATGTTAAACTTCGTTTTCAGACACCATTAATGACAATCTAGCCACGTGTGTCAACTGTAGGGCAATAGTTGTCAGTTGTGTCAACGTAACCATATTCAGGCCTCGGTTTCAAGTTCAAACAAAAACATACAGTGTTTCCCCACCATCATAATCAGCATTCCTCTAGTTGCATTATTACCTCTTGCACTAAGATGGATGGGTACATAAATGTTTATGCTATTGCTTTCTTCATAGCACAAGAATATACCCTCGCATGTGCGTAAAAATAGGGTGGTGCTTAACATTTGCACAGGTGTATATAAATGTATCAAATTAAAATATGGACAAGACATTTTGTTTGTATTCCTTCAGAACTGATGCTGATGATAGCTGGAAAATCGCCGCTATAGTGTTGATCGTGCTCTTACTGTTAATAGTCTGCTTATTGGTGGGTCTTCTGATATATTGCGTTATCTTCAGAAAGAAGAAAGTACCAGGTATTATCATTACAGCCTCATACTAATACTGATACATCTGCTGCTGCTGCACCACCACTACCACCACCACCACCACCACCACCACCGCCACCACCACCACCACAACCACCACCACCACCACCACCACCACCACCACCACCATCAACAAGAACAACAACACCAACACCACCACCACCACAACCAGCAGCACCACCACCACCATCACCAACAACAACAACAACAACAACAACAACACTAGCACCAAAACTACCACCACCCACTACCACCACCACCACCAACGCCAAAACCACCACCACCACTATCACCACCACCACCATCACCACTACCACTACCACAAACACCACCACCACCACCAACAACAACAACAACAACACTAACAAAATCATTCGCAGACGTCTTGTACCCAGGGCCATGATCACTAGGATATGAATGATCACTAATTGTAGAATGTTGCGAATGCACACTTCGGGAATTGATGCTATCTGACGGTTTAGCTCTGGAGCGGTCACTATCCCTCCCCCCCCCCTCCCCCCTCCCTCCCTCCCTCCCTTCTTCCCTCCCACCCTCCCTCCCTCCCTCCCTCCTTCCTCGATCCTCGCCCCCTCCATCCCACCCTCACTCCCTCCGTCCCACCCTCACTCCCTCCCGCCATCCCTCCCTCCCTCCATTCTTCCCTCCTTCCTTCCCTCCTTCCTCCCTCCCTCCCTCCCTCCGTCATCCGTCCCGTCTTCCATCCTTTCTTCATTTATCCTTCTTCTGTCACTCCTTCCTTCATTAACTGGTAGGATTGATGGATGGATTGATGGATGGATTGATGGATGGTTGGGTGGATGAATGGATAGATGTGTGGGTCGATGGATGGGTGGGTCGATGGATGTGTGGGTGGATGGATGGATGGATGGGTGGGTGGGTGGATGGATGGATGGATGGAAGGAAATCGAAATTCATATTGCTCATTGAATCTTTCAAATACACTTGAATCCTATTAGTCTAAATTTTATAGACAATTATTTAATTGTTGGAAATGAAAAAATGTTCTTTCCTAAATTCGACTTCAAAAGACTTGAAAACAAAGTCCAACAACACCTTTTGAAATATAGTTCACTGTTCAAATGATTAATGACCGTTGTGTGATCCCTTTGATCAATCAACAGACTGATACTAGAACCTCGTTCAGAAAGGGATACCTTCTGAACAAACAGAATCGATCTCACTGGGTTAATATGCATGGCTTGATCTCTTTGATCAACCGCCACTCATTCATGAGAGTATTACTGGACGCCCACTCAGAAACCTTAGAACTCAATCAAGGTCAATGGAGTTAGACAATAGTTTTTAAACATCTGTGGCAGTCCAAATCTTTAATGTGAATAAAATTTTTAATTTTCAAAGTACAATTGAACACTAATCTAAGCCACATCCATAAGGCCATCAATTCTAATAAATAGACAGATTTTTGGTGGACAGGCAGATTTGTTCTGTGGCCTGAAGCTGACAAACCTTGTCGAAACCGGTCCCTCACTTCACGACGGTGCATAAGATTATTGGTAATATACACAATTATCCTTTGATAGTTTATATGAATTATTTAAATATTAACATGCTTAATCATAACCTTCTTTTTTTCAGCGGTAGATTTTTGATAGGCTTGTAGAATTTGTTAGGCTTGTAATTCGATAGACTTCCCTTGGTTCACGATTCCATTAGGTCCCCTCAACTTTTTGGTATTCTTGTAGATTTTAGTGGCAGAAACATTGAATTATCTAACTAGAAACATTATGGCTGGAGTTAGCAAGAGTAGAAGACGGGATGACAGGAGGTCTAACGACAGTCGCCCGCCATCTGCCCAGGCTGCACTAACCAAGTGTTACTACATGATTATACAATGCTTTCACCACCTTGGCATCTTGAATGCTCATGTACGTAGGGGCAGTTTGCCTCCTGGATTGAGCTGGAAAGTGTCAGAGTTAGAGAGACAGAATTTCTTCTGTAAACCAGCAATGCATAACGCCGAGGTCCGTAAGGACATCTTAGCAGCAAATTTGAATTGGGCCATATCTTTACTTCAGGTTAACATTAGTCACTATAATTTCCAGCTTGGTCGTCTTATGTCGCTCCTCGTCGAAGCTCAGTCCAAACCAAATTTAGAATTAGGTAGAGCGAAGACCACAGCAATAAATTGGGCCCGAAATAACTATGGCAGGAAGTTTCATTCTTCATCAATTGATCAGTTTTATGATTTCATCAGACCTTTTGATCCGCATTTTAGAACCTGCCATAGTACAACACCCCCTGTAGGGTCACCTGTGACCTTACCAGGAACGTCAACTGCAGGGCCCTCTGTGGCCCTACCAGGCACACCGACTGCAAGGTCAGCCTTGACCGTACCAGTCATCCCACAATCAAATCGGAAACGGAATAGGTCACCCACTGAGAGTCCCCCAGTAGTTAAGCGGGTGAATAACCAGTGCTCACCAGTGTCCCCCCTGCAGTCTCCTGTGGTGGATCCGCTCCTGATTCCACTGCTAGAATGGTCACCGTCAGTGTCTGCTCATGTGGATCCTAGTCAGATCCCTCTTCCGGTCTCGCCACTGTCCCCAGTCGAGTTTCCTCCCCTTCCACAGAGAGCAGCTACTGACCGACCTGGTCAAAAGACCAGATCGTCGACGCCGAGGTCCAAGCCACCACAACCTAAATTTACGCCCACACCTAAGCCCAAACCTACGCCTAGGGATACACCCAAAGAGCATAGGTCTTTCTACAAGTTTCGGTTCGTGGTGGATAACAAGAATGAATGGCGCCTTCCTACTCTGAACAAGAAGATTCTGCTGATTGGGTCTTCAAATTTAGCTCGTATCAATCAGACACCTCATCCAGATATGCAGGTAGCAATCTATCCAGGTGCTAAGATAAACCACATTAGGAATATGGTTAGAAAACACAATGAGGTCTTCCAACCTCAGCGTATCATCCTTAACATCGGAATTAATGATAAGGACGAACTTCAGCATGACACCTCCCAAAGAATTGAGAATCTGTTTAGTACCATGCGTTCAAAATTTCCAAAGGCTAAAGTTCACTTTGCCAAACTAAATTATTCGAAGCACCTGACTACAACCCAGAAACGAAACATTAAATTCGCTAACAGCCGTGTAGAGGCCTTAAGGGCCAAGGTCCCTATCCTGCCCAGCCTCCCCGTGTCTGAATTTCAGGTGGCTGAGGACAACATCCACTGGACTGAGTGCACTGCAAATAGGATGTATAATAGTTGGTTATCGCTCCTTAATTTAAACTAACTACGGGTCAGGGTACTAACCACCCAGAAATTGGCCTGGGTGGTAATATCGTTAACCTATCTGGTTCTATATTGTCTGAAGCAGAAAGATCTTTGCTAAATCTCGGTCTAACATATGTACCAACACCACGGCCAAAAGTCGACATAGATGCCCTTTTAGATAATGGCTTATGGGAAATTGAAGAATTTTCTCACCGTGTAAAATTAGCAGACTTTTTTCGAAATTCCGAGAAAAACAACTTTCTACCTTTTGTTGAAAAAACTGGATGGGCACCTAACTCGAAGTTGGTTGACCCTGCGATCCCTGATAGTATAAAAGCTATCAAGGAGCGTGTTGAAAATTTAGAATTTCCTAAAAATCATCAAAATTTAGCCTTAACAGGTTTGCGTAAAAACAATGACATCACTATAAAGCCTGCTGACAAGGGATCTGCTACTGTAATAATGCGTAAGGATAATTATATTCGTGAAGCGCATCGGCAACTCGGTAATCTGAAACACTACCGCAAATTAGACGAACCACTCTGGCAAAATAATTGTGATAAATTTAATGGAATCCTTCAAGAAATGGCTGACAACAAGGCCATAACGAAAAAGCAGTTTAAATACCTTACTGCTAAACGAGATTCAAATCCCCGTACGTTTTACCTTTTGCCAAAAATTCATAAACCTATTGAGTCATGGTCCGACCCTATGATACCACCGGGTCGACCTATTATCTCTGATTGCGGCTCTGAATCTTATCGAATTAGTAAAATTATTGATTACCACCTACAACCAATTGCGAATAGACATTTCAGCTTTTTGAACAACACAGGATTTCCTATCCGAGGTCTCCAAAATTTCTGTTCCTCCAAACTCACTCTTGATAACCCTCGACATCGATGCTATGTACATAAACATTGACATCGAAAGGGGGTTGACTTCTGTTCGCAGAGCATTTGATAAATATCCTGATAACAATAGGCCCACTAGCGAAATATTAGCTCTCCTGGAGCTGAGTTTAAAGGGCAATGATTTCGAATTCGCTGGCGAAATCTACCAACAAATATGTGGATGCGCTATGGGTAAACGTTTTAGTCCTAGTTTTGCCAACATCTATGTAGCTGAGTGGGAAGAAGATGCGCTTAACAAATGTCCTAAGCAGCCCTTAGTTTACCGCCGGTACCTCGATGATATTTTTATGATCTGGAATCATTCGAGGGAAGAGTTTGATGAATTTTTCACTATTTTGAACAATCACGATCCTAACATCAAACTTAAAGCCAACATCGACCAGTCGTCCGTAGACTTTTTAGACGTTACTCTCTACAAAGGTGTAAATTATAACACGAGTGGGTTTCTTGATTACAAAGTATTCTTTAAGCCCACCGATTCCCATCAACTACTGCATAAGAAATCTTTCCATCCACCTCATACTTTTAAAGGTATTGTCAAATCACAGATTATCCGATTTCACCGAAATTCTAGTGATAGAAAGAATTTTTAATCTGCGTGTTCCACCTTATTTAAAGCCCTCAAACCGAGGGGATATTCAACACGATTTTTGCGCAAAATAAAATCCGAAACTTTACATGATTTGGAAACTATTACTGATAAGGCTGCCGATCAAAAGCCTACCGAAATTCGTCACAATCGTCCGATTATAGGCGTAGGACAATCTCAGAAATGTGGAAAGAAGAGGTGTAAATTAGACTTCTATCTACCTAATCAGAAAACATTTGTCAGTTATCAGAACAAAAGCAAATTCCAACTTCAGTCTAATTTAGATTGCGATTCTAAAAATGTTATCTATTTAATATCTTGCAAATTATGCCAAAAGCAGTATGTCGGTGAAACAAAATGCCCTTTAAGATGGCGAGCAACTAGACACCTGTGACCTTGCGATATTAGACACGACGAGGACACCAACGTAGCTCAACATTTCAATCTTCCTGGTCATTCTGTCGATAGACACTTTGAAATTATGCCTATTGAGCAACTGCCTCTTTCTGCTACGGCCGAAGAAACTGATAAACAGAAAACTTCGAGAATCATTTTGGATTAAGCAACTGAAAACAAAATGGCCGAGAGGCATAAACGTGGACCCTGGTATTGCTGATCAACGTGAAATTATTCCATTCAGTTTAACATACAATCGAAAAAATGTTGAAATTTCTGAAATTTTGAAAGATGAATATCATAAATTGCAGGATAAAATGAAAGAACCTCTCAATTTGCGTCCAGTGATAGCCTTTAAGAAAAACTCCAATCTACGTGACATCTTGGTTAATTCGAAATTAACTCTTCAAAAACCTTCAGAATGAATGATATATATTATTCATATTTTATAGGCCATACCGCCTCTATCAAACAAACATAACAAATCTCAGACAATAAAATAAATAAAAAATATCTCCCAACCTTGGGAGATCCAGAGCCAGTGCGTTTAATCATATAACCACCACCACCACCACCAACAACAACAACAACAACAACAACAACACTAACACCAAAACCACCACCACCCACCACCACCACCATCACCAACAACATCACCAACAACATTACCACGACCACCACCACCGCAGCCACTAGACTACGACAACAACGATGACGACGACTATGTTGGCGGCGGCGATGACGACGACGACGACGATGATGATGCACTAAATACAACACAATTTATTTTCAGAGGAGAGTCAGAAAACGCCTTCACCGCGTGACTACACAAATGTGACCTACACCACGCCCTGTGATATCAATGTGGGTCCTGTTGATGGTGAGGTTGACAATGAAGGGTTTGATGATATTCGCATTGACTACATTAAGCCATGTGGCAATAAGTACGACAAAGTGGATTTCAAATCACGTTCTTTAAGCAATAGTGACAGAGGTGATAATGCACGCATTGCTGGCTATGATGGAATGATCTACCACCCGTCATCTGTTGCAAGTGATCAGGTTTTCTATCAGGAAGAGAACGACCGACATGCCCATTCAGTTTATCCCCCTTCATCCGTGGATAGTGACCGCTCCAGAGCTAAACCGTCAGATAGCATCAATTCCCGAAGTGTGCATTCGCAACATTCTACAATTAGTGATCATTCATATCCTAGTGATCATGGCCCTGGGTACAAGACGTCTGCGAATGATTTTGCGCCGCCACCACGACAAATGCCATCTGCGAATACGAACATCCCATCACCATCTAGTGACTACATAAGATATAAACCCCCATCACCACCCACTCGTGATTCAAACGAGCATCACCATAGCCGCGCACGAACAAGCGACCGTGAGAGACATTCACCGGAATCCAGCCGGGATACGAGTCAGGGGGAGCTTCGTAGATTTCAAACGAGCGATCAACTATCTGGTGGCTTTCCTCCTTATCACGTAGACGAGGGTTCGTGGTCATATGAGGTTTCCGATGAGCCTGTGGACATGCGCGTGATGCCGTCAACTGAGTCTGGATACCAATCCTCTACGGCGGGTGACAATGACAGACATACAACACCAAAGCAAGTTTTCTCTGCTCGTTCAGATTCTCCAATTTGTCAGAAGAGCCCAGAGTCATCCATTTAATTTCTACACCATTATCACGTATTATGATGTAGATGTGATACCAACTCAGTAACTTTAAGTAAGATAAGATTATCATGATCTGATATCATGTGTGGTGTTATACGAGCTCAGTAACTTTAAGTAAGATAAGATTATCATGATCTGATATCATGTGTGGTGTTATACCAAGTCAGTAACTTTAAGTAAGATAAGATTATCATGATCTGATATCATGTGTGGGGTTATAGCAATGCATTGACTTTGAGTAAGTTAAAGTTATCATGATAATTTATCATGTGTGCTGTTATACCAAGTCAGTAACTTTAAGTAAGATAAGATTATCATGATCTGATATCGTGTGTGGTGTTATACCAGCTCAGTAACTTTAAGTAAGATAAGATTATAATGATCTGATATCATGTGTGGTGTTATACCAAGTCAGTAACTTTAAGTAAGATAAGATTATCATGATCTGATATCATGTGTGCTGTTATACCAAGTCAATATCTTTAGGTAAGATAAGATTATCATGAACAGATATCATGTGTGCTGTTATAGCAATGCATTGACTTTGAGTAAGATAAAGTTATCATGATCATTTATCATGTGTGTGGTGTTATAGCAACTCAGTAACTTTAAGTAAGATAAGATTTTCGTATGTAACATTGCGTCAGCTAATAAGCCGTTGTGCAGTTAACTCACCTACATTATCATTGTTGTCATGCGCTCATGTCATTATTTTGACTACGTATATGCGCTATATCATATAAGCAGAGTCCATTCATTGTTTTCATATTTAATCGCATCAATCCAGATGGTATATTGGCAATGTAGCATTTTTAGATAAGACTCAATGGACCTTTCCAATTTTAGCTATGTCCCGCCCATTGCTATCTAAGCTCCACCCACACCTTATCCGTGTTGGGATCGATCGATCTCTGAACTCTCTGACTATCAATTTCCAGAAAGCTATACAAGTAAGCTGTTAAATTTTGAAACTAATTTGACTGCAGTAACAGTGTCCAGTCAAATTAGTTTCAAAATATTCAACAGAATGTTTATTAAATGGTAAAGATATACGATTCGTACAACGTGTCGGACTATCGAATCATTCATGACGTAATGATTATGACGTCATCATACACGCCACTTAGTTAATTATGACGTCATATAACGTCAGATCATCGATGGATAAACTGGAAAAGTGAATTGGTGTTGCGTGCTCACACAATGTTAGTTGTAATATGAGAGAGAGAGAGAGAGAGAGAGAGGCGTGTCCGTGGCTGAAGGAGATAAAAGCATGTCCATTGCAACACGCCATTACACGTCATAAATCCAGCACATAGCAATCCGTTCTCAAACTAGCAAAATCCAACAAACCCGGGTCACGTGTGCCATATTTATATTTGCATCACTGCGGATAGATTTGTATTAATGGTAAATTGTGAGCAATCTTGTTGCATAATCTAGATTGTTGAATTACTCAGGTTATTTCATCATTCTTCTTTCATCTTATTCCTGGTTTAAAGGTTTGTAACGCATTTCCTCCTACAGTTTAATTTGATCAGCCCTAACCTTTGTAACCCATGGAGGAATCGCTTGTCATTACTTTTATTTTGGATCGTCCCAAGAGATTTTCTGATACCTAGACAAGGTCCCATAGGAAGTGTATGGACACTTGTTGGTATGGATATTTGAACTACGACTACGCCTCCAGTTTTTATCGGATCATAGCCATACTTGGGTAGGATGTTAACCCAGGGTTCCGAAAATGTCTTTTGGTTTTGGGAGCAAACGTCCAAGGCTGAAGTTACCATTTAGGACTCAAATTATCAGTTTGCGTGATAAGTTAAAGTGTGACATTAGAGGTGACGCCCTGTCACTCGCTAAGGTCAATGCCACCACTTTCGGGTCAACATCAAACAATTATTTTTATTTTAATGTTTGATGTGCGACTAGGCGTTCGGATTTTATCGTATTAACCCCAAACTTGGCCAGAGTGTTTCCCAAAGTTCAAGGTGACTCCTCAAAGTGAGGAGTTTTCGGGTTTTTTTGGAGAAAAAACACCCCTTGATCAGACAATGTCACTGGAAATATCAGAGATACCATACGCCACCCCTGTAATGTCAAGCATTGGGTCACTGGGTCTCGGTCACACTATATGACGTTAGAGTTGACAGTTTTCGTTTTTGTCAGACATAATCTCCCTCGCAGACCGGGAAACTTGAAAGCAAAATTTCGTGTTACCTCTCGGACTATTAGGGCTATATACGATCCTCAAAGTGAGTGTATCTGCCTTTAATCGTGTATGACATACGCAATCATAAGTGAGAACTGGTGTCATGATAATACATGACTGAAGATGTGAAATCTGGCACAGCGATTTCCGAAAATATATTCTTGAGGATGATAAAAGCCGATCTACAATCGGAGAACCTGCAATGGATGAATACAGTTTTAGCTATGCACTGCCCATCTTTAGCTATTCACCGCCCATCTTTAGCTATGTACCGCCCATCTTTAGCTAAGCTCCACTCCCACTGTGTCCGTGTTGGCATCTATCGGTCTGTGAACCGTGATTCTCAGTGTTCAGAAAACTATACAGGTAAGCTGTTGAATATCTTGAAACTAATTTTACCGGGTGCTGTTGCTACTTATGGCAGCTTAAATAGGAAAGACATACAATTCGTAGAACTTGACACACTATTACGCGTTTATGAATGACTTAAAGGTGCATAGTCATATCAGAATGCTTGAAAATAAAATTGTTCATATTGTATACTTTTATATGCTTAAACGCTGTGCCTATGTCTAGCGAAACTAAATAAATCTTTGCATATGATGATTTCATTTCATATAAATTAATATAGTTTTTCTAAGTTGTGAAATTGAGGTACACAGTGTAAGCTTCCAAAAGTATACAAGTTTGAGAATTTTATTTTCAAGAATTTTCTTGTGAATGTCCACCTTTAATTACGTCACTCATGGCGTACTTGATTATGATGTCAGCCTACATGTGACGTAGTTGATTAAAACGTCTTATGATTGAGTGATTGATAGACTGAATTCATCCATTCACCTGTCCACGGCACATGTTTTAACCAAATCAGAGGGCAGTACATGGCACGAATACTCTAACCTCATCTGATATAAAATGAAAATTGGCCCAATCGTTCTCGGGATATTCATATTTTATAGTGAATGTTAAAAATTTTATATCAAGAAAAGTGAATTCTGCGCCTATTTGACGGAGATTAAATGTACACAGATGGTATAATGAGCTATGCCAATTCAAAATCTAGTGTATCGCCATTGTTAATGTTAACATTTCTACCGAGCTCGCAGATCGACCGTTACTTCAGTAAATGTCTTCTAGTTAAGTTCGCCACATAGGTGAAAGAGGGTATTGCTTGCGCGTCCGTCCGTCCGTCTGTTCGTCCGTCCGTCCATGCGCCAGCCCGCCTGCCCGCCCGTGCGGGCGTGCATGCGTGACCGGAGCTGTGTCTCAACAACTGCTGATAATAATAATAATAATAATAATAATAATAATAATAATAATAATAATAATAATAATAATAGTTATTTATTGAGGGTAAATCTTCAAGTACACGGCTTGATCTAACAGAGGCCCTCATTAACATATATACAAATTTATACATCTATGTACACGGAAAGAAATTCTGACAGACTATTAGTTTAAATTCCGATATGACAGTAATTATTATTATTATTATTATTATTATTATTATTATTATTATTATTATCATCATCATCATCATCATCATCATCATCATCATCATCATCATCATCATGATCATCATCATCATCATCATTATTATTATTATTATTATTTGAAACTCGCACATACACTCTAAATCATAGACAGTTTCTCTCAAACACGCGGACAAACTTACACTCTACCTTACAAAACAACACACTGGCACGTACGCATGCACACACTTTTACGCAAATTTTGGGCCGCTTACTTAACCCACTTTTAGATGAGTGCATATGTTGGATTTGAAAGATGAAAGCGTTGTCGATTGTGTAATCCTTTGAGGTAGTGAGTTCCACATTTGTGTTGCACAGTATGTATAGCTGTTCTTACTATAGCATGTTCGTATTTTTGGAGGCTTTAAGTGCCCATAAGTTTTTGATCGCAGATTTAGTGTGTGTGTCTATGGGTGTAAACATATTTTTAATGTATTTAGGTGTGAGGTTGTTTAGTGCTTTGTATGTCATTAAATTTGTTTTATAGCCATTCTCTCAGTTAACGACGTCCACTTTAGGGTTTCATATAATTGCTTTGATGGAGTTCTACATGGGACGTCTAAGATAATTCTTGCAGCACGCTATTGTAATTTTTCTAATTTACTTAAGAAAGTCGGTGTACCTACATAATAAACAAGACAGCAATAATCTATATGTGATAGTATGTATGCTTTGTAAAATAAGTTGCGTTCCCCGATATTCATGTACTGTTTGTTTTTCCTTAGCATGTATATAAGGGAGGCTATTTTGCTGCATATTTTGTTTAAGTGTTGTTGGCAAGATAAAGTCCCGTTTATATGTACGCCTAAGGGTTTTGTATTGTCTACAATACCTAATTCTCCGTTATATATATATATATATATATATATATATATATATATATATATATATATATATATATATATATATATATATATGTATTTTAACTTCTGCATCATTAATCTGATTAAGTTTGTGTTTAGTGGATATCATTAATAATTTGGTTTTGTCAGAATTTATAATCATTTTATTATTTTCACACCAGTTTTGGACAGACGCCATATCCCCAGACAGTTGTTCAGTTATATTTTGTACATTGTCAAAGTTACAATGCATAGTTGTGTCATCGCAATACAAGTCTACATTGCTGTTAATGCCCATATGTAGGTCATTTACATAAAGGATAAATAGCAGAGGTCCTAGCACAGAACCCTGAGGGACGCCTACTGTTACCGGTAAAAGACCCGAAATCTTGTCAGAAAAATAGACACGTACTGCTGTCTGTCTTCCAGATACGATGCGAACCAATTTAGCGTAAGTGAATCAAATTTACAGATGGCTAATTTTTGTAGCAGAATGTCATGATTTACAAGGTCAAAAGCTTTCCTGAAATCTATCATAATAGCTCCTACGATCTCGCCATTATCGACCGCGAATCGCCATCTTTCTATTAATTTTAATAATGCGGTTTCACAAGAATGCTTTGGCCTGAAGCCGGACTGAGATTCATATAGTAAATTATATGTACTTAGAAATTTATATGAATTACTATATTAAAATACCCTCGTTAATCCATCCAGGTTGACAATACTTCTTTACTCTGCGCTCGATGATAGGGACGTGGTTAATGACTTTGGACAAAATTGGTAGAATTGAGATTGGTCTGTAATTACTGATCTCGCTTTTATTACCTGACTTGTGTAAAGGTTTTACTTTAGCGCATTTCCACATAGTTGGAAATACACCTGCGTCTATACTTTTTATTAATAATGGCTGTAACTGATGGCGCTATAACTGATGCAGATAATTTTAGAAAATGGGCGTTCAACTCGTCATATCCTGCCGACTTATTCGTTTTTAAATTTGTAAGTTCTTTGTAAACGTAATCTACTGTTATTAGGGATATTCTAAACTCAATTTCATTTGGCACTCTACTGTTAACATGCATTTTAAGATCATTCGATGTCGCGTGATTTGGGCCGTTTATTAATTTTGCGAGATCTGCAGCGACTGTACTACAATATGTATTGAACATCTCGCAATGTTGCGCTATGTCTTTAATGTCATTACCTTCGGAATTATATAACACTAATGGCATTTTACTAGATTTTGGGTCTATGTTTCTCATAATGGTCCATATATTAGGATTATTTTGCCTTTCAGCAAGCTGTTTACCGAAATAGTTTCGCTTAGCGCTTTCTATTAGGGACATTACTTTATTTTTAAACTCTTTGTATTTGACCATATATTTTACTTTTTTGAAATAATCGCGATCTTTCATGGCTTTTAAAATACCCTCGTTAATCCATCCAGGTTGACAATACTCAATCATATATCCTTCTCAATATGGTTTCAGAGAAAAACACTCTACTATGCTTGCCATTGTGGATATGATAGAAAAATTATCAACCTCCCTTGAGAATAATGAACATACGCTAGGTGTATTCTTGGATCTTTCCAAAGCCTTCGATACAATTGATCATACAATTTTACTGCAAAAGCTTGCATACTATGGAATAAGAGGTACTGCATTGAACTGGATACAGAGTTACCTGTCAAACAGGGAACAGTGTGTACAATTCAATGGGGCTATCTCTGAATACAAAAATATAGTTTGTGGTGTTCCCCAAGGTTCAGTTCTTGGGCCCCTGCTGTTTCTCCTATATATGAATGACATACCCAAAGTCTGCAAACATCTCTCACTAATACTTTTTGCAGATGACACAAATGCTTTCTGCAGCCACAAGGATATAGAAATTCTATACAAAAATGTCAATAATGAAATGGCAAAATTAATAGACTGGTTTAAAGTAAACAAATTGTCCTTAAATGTATCAAAAACTAATTATATACTATTCACAAAATCTAAGAAACTAAAAGAAATAGCTCTCCCAAACCTCTATATCGACAACCAGATAATTCAAGAAGCACAATATGCTAAGTTTTTAGGAGTATATCTGGACAAAAATTTAACATGGGAGAAGCATATTGAAATTATTACTACCAGGGTAGCAAAAAGCATTGGCATCATTCGCAGACTGAAACCCTATCTAACACCTAATATTATTAAAACCCTGTACTGCACAATGATACTTCCTCACATCACCTACTGCAATGCTATCTGGACTAATACATCTCAAGCTAGACTAAAAAAACTAAAATCTCTGCAAAAGCAATCTATTAAACTATTTTCACAAACAGCAGGTGGCCAGGATATCTTTAAATCAGAAAAGGTCTTAAAACTTGAGGACATAGGAGGGCTCCAACTATCTTAAGGGACTTCCACAATGGCAACTTACCCTCATCCTTATCTAACATTTTTATGCTCAATACACAATTGCATCCTCACAACACAAGAACAAGAGATAACCTCCATTCAACACACCACCAAACAAAAGCAGCACAACAAAAACCCTCATACAAAGCAATTCAGTTATGGAATAATACAGACACAAGCACACGCACAGACATCATAAAGCTACAGTACTTTAAGCAGAATATCAAAAAGAAGATTATAGAAACCTACTAGACTCTGGAAAACACACACCATCATGGCATGCTATTCTCATACTTGCACCCAGTCACCAGAACAAATAATAATAATAATAATAATATTAATAATAAGAAGAATATCTGTCATAATGGTAACTACCAAACAACTAACTCTACCATCACAGCCTAAAAAATACTTTGTCATTGATAATAAGAATATGTAATATAGAATTATTAACTTAAGCAAGATAAGCACACATCCCTCTGTCATGTCTTTCCCTGTAAAAATGTAAATTGTCATACGTCTATTAACTGTTGGACTGCTGGAAGCGGACAATAACTCCAATTGGCAATGACTCTGGATTGGCTGAGTATTCTAGAAAAATTTGACTGAAAGTTGCTTGTGGCTTAGCCACCGACAACGTTCGGTCAAATTGTTTTAGAGGTACTCAGCATACCCTGAGTTAGGCTCCATGGAAAATGTAGACTGCAGAGGCTTGGCAGCGAGACAGTTAACTATATGTATATATAGGACTATAACATGTTAACCGTATGTATTCAGTATTCTCATGTCCTATACTGTTGTTGTTATTTGTTATGTTATATGTAGGGGTCCACCGCCACATAGGCTCTGCCTTTGGTGGACTACCTGTTGTGAAACTGTAAATGTATATTCTATATCAAAATAAATAATCTTGAACTTGAACTTGAACTTGAACTCTGCGCTCGATGATAGGGGCGTGGTTATTGAGAATAGTGAGGAAAGTTTCATGCCATATTTTAAGAACTTCATTTGGGTCACTTATTAAATTAATCATTTCCCAATTATATTGTGATAAATTTTGAAGGAATTTAATATTATCAAAATTGTTCTTGCATCTGTATTTTATAGTATGGTGAGTGTGAGTTTTGTGAGTGACGCTTTTCCGCACAGCAAATACAGGAAGGTGGCCTGCTAGGGCTAACTCGCCTACACTTACTGAAGTGGTTTTACTTTTGTCGGTGACATATACATGATCTATTATGGTAGCTGTCGTTTCTGTGTTTCTAGTGGGCGTGTCAATTAGTTGTTGTAGATGAAATGTATCCATTAATGATTGCCATTTTGCTGGTATAGTAACTTGAAACCAAATGTTAAAATCGCCTATTAAACAATATCCGTGTTATGTGAATAGGCCGCCTCAAGCCAAGATTCGAATTCATCGATCCAGCTCGCTGGTGAATCTGGTGGCCTATAAATATAACCAAGCAAGAAAGGTTTTGTTTTATAGGGCGTGACCTCGAGCCATAATGCGCCCAAGTCATCTGTTTCTAATTCTAGCCTTTTACAATAGGACTGATTTTCTTCAATAAAAACTACAATGCCACCGCCGCCGCGATTTGGCCGATCTTTTCTCTCGATGTTATAACCGTTGATAGCTATTTGATTATCTGTAATGTTAATTCCTAAAACAGTTTCTGCTGTACCAAAAATTTCAATTTCCTTTGTAGTTTTTTCCATAATTATTTTCAATTGGTTTATTTTGGGCATTAGGTGTTGTACATTTAGATGTCCTATGCGTAAGCCTTTTGTATTTATATTGAATGATGGGAGATCATACTGCTTTGTTAATTTGACAAAATTGGGACTACATTTCCATTGGTCAAGCGAGTCCCTAGCAATTCGGTGTGAGAGTATATCATTTTCACCTTCAACGAAGCAATATGATATAATATTGATGAAATTAAGGAAATGTACTTGAACCATATAACTGAAAATATTAACGTATTCCATACACTTATCATTATTATTCGCTATATTATTATTATTATTATTATTATTATTATTATTATTATTATTATTATTATTATTAACGCCATTGGCGTCCTCAGCATCAGAACAATTAGCAGTAGCAGTTACTAAGACAATAGGATTTGATGATGAATCAGTTGCCCTGTAGGTGGGGCTTAGAATACACCTTCCGTATCCTCTGCGTGTCGTAAGAGGCGACTAAAGGAGGTAAGGGTGAGGTAACCCTGACAGAAACCTCGAGTGCTGAAGACGGAGGTTCCAGGGCGCACGGCGCACTCTAATAAACCATGGATCCACGCACTTAACGCTTATGATCATGTCGATAGTCACTTACAGGACTGGTGGTATGATCAGCGAACGAAAAGAAGAAGAAGATGATGAATCAGTAACTGTGGCCATCCTCTATTACGGCATTGCTAATTGTGTCATTTATTATTATTATTATTATTATTATTATTATTATTATTATTATTATTATTATTATTATTATTAACGCCATCGGTGTCCTGAGCATCAGAAAAATTAGCAGTAGCAGTTGCTAAGACAATAGAATTTGGTGATGAATCAGTAACTGTGTGGCCATCCTCTATTAGGCATTGCTAATTGTGTCATCAGCAATATCATTTAACAAATCGAATATGTTACTGATTGACACATTGTATGTAGGTAGTGTACGATAGACAGATACAGAATTATTATTATTATTATTATTATTATTATTATTATTATTATTATTATTATTATTATCCGAGTTCAAGTAATTTGGCCATGTAGCGTCACGACTATTTAATTTGCAGTGTTTGCTTAGCGTTGGCACTTCTTCCTGGCCGAACCATTAGTGTCCAGAACAGGCCGACCGTGACGACACATTGACGACCTATGGTTTGGCTCTGCGCAAAATTTACATGCCGAGTTTCTCAGAATGTTTATGTACTCGTTGATACAATGGACGAGTATGGTTGATCCGCTTTCGTTGATGTGCAGCTTGTCTGCGAATAACAGAGAATTGTCTATTACACCTGGCCTGCTATGCGATTCAATCAGTGTGAAGTCCAGGAAATGAGCCTGAACATTCAGATGTCTGTTGAATTGCCTGGTGAATTCGTGCCGCTAGGGATTGTCTCCACGCGGACACAGCTGGCAAATATACAAATTGCACTGAGGTGCCAGCGAGTGAATGGAACGCACTAAATTCTCCATATCGCTGAGCGCGTCACCGATAGGGCTGTCCGAATTGTTTGTTCCCGCCATCACTATTATGTTGGTATAGTTCTGGAGGTCTATAGCGTACAGGACCTCCAGAATGTCCAGTATCTGGGCGCCTCTACAGCACATAACTTGGACACGAGGATCCAAGCCGTTTTCGTTAATTCTCTTTATTATAGATGATCCTATAATTAGTGTTTGTTTATCTGGATTTGACACCTGGTGAGAGTATCTAGTGATTGTAGCCGATTCAACATTGGTTATGACACCGATGGATTGCAGATCAGGACTTACTGGAGCGCGTCTAGGGCTGGTTTTTTCACATTTCTTGGATTTACTTGTCATCGGGATTTTATGATCCGAGAGTTTAGACTTAATTACGCGCTTCTGAATGGGCGTGTCCGATTTCTTGTTGACCTTAACGCTTGTATCTATGATAAGCTCGTCAGGCCGCTTTGCGATTCTGTCCGCCTCTACCTCCATCTGACCATCCCGCCTCGTCTGTTCAATAGGGTCAACATTCACACATACTGTTGTTTTAGTCCTTAATTTGCTGCGTAACATAGCATTCTCCTCATTAAGTAAACATATTTGAGCATCTCGTTCACTCAGAAGTTTCTCTAATTGAACCACCTGCTCACTAAGTTCCGCGGATGTAAGCGGGCACACAGGTAGACTTACACATGTCAGAGTCGGGGTGCTACTAAGCTCCGGAGTGAATAGATCCTTTGGCATGGTTTCTGGACTATTCAGCACGTCATTTTCGGCATTCAGTACATCATCTCCTAGTGTCAGCATTTGACCATTTACACGTTCCACAGGCACAGCATCGACCGATTCGACTGTGCTCCGATCTGGATTGCAGGGACTATCATATATGTTAGCCGCCAAATATAATAAGTCCGTTGCTACCCAATACCTAGCGTTGTCACATGCACGTGATTGGCACTTGTACTTGTGTAAACAGTCACAGTTAAGCTGCGTTGATTTTTGTCCGTGACAAATCGATTTACAAGGAAAATAACACCATTGTCGCCCATAAGTTCACCTTCGCCATAATGTTCTTCACAATCTTCTAGCCATTTAGACATTAAATTAGAGTTCTTAACTTTTAACAGTCACGGAGTATATATTGTGTTTGATTGTGAAATTTATATTGTCGTCAGACCTAGCAGTTAGAGCAGTTTCCAAATTAATGCTTAAGACACTTTCACTCGTGAGACCGGATGTCTCCATTATAATCACATACGATCCTGGTCGACCAGGCACAGTATAGAAATTTAACGGCTCTTTTGCTAATGGATTAAGCCGCCATTAAGCCTCGAAGACAACACTGAATTAGCCATCGTCGTCTCTAATACACTGCAGAATTATACGATTTGAAAGATATATCAAAATATAAAATCACATATAACTCGAAGGCTTCTACACATTTATAGAAACTAATTATATATTCTTTAGGACACCATCCTTAGCATCACGATGATATAAAAATTATTACACTAATCTCACGAAAAACACATTAATTTTGAACATATCATCAGAGTAACTTAATGCGATGGTGTCGTGTAACAATTATTTTTCCGTATGATAAATCAAAATTGATCAAAAAGACTTACAACCACTTATCTTAGAAGGTCTTTTCTTTTTGTCTGACATCTTGTTGATCCTTTGAACGCTTGAAATAATCCCACAGCGGTATTGAAAAGTTTAAAACTTTTTTAAAACTGGCTATACAATTTTTCACTACCCCTTCTTTCACTAGTAGGAAAAGGAATCCGATTTGGCTCAAATTTTAAAACAACGAACGAACTTGCCATGCAAGAGACGTTCCATACTTTGACCGTGACCTGGATTAAAGAATCCTGGTCCGGATCTGATCACATTCTGCAGCTATGTATATTTCGAAAACCTCTTTTCCGAGTTTGCTCAAATGTTAACACGAAGAGATATGACCATAGAGTAGGATTCCAGAACTTTGTGCTTGATCTGAAAAAATCCAGAAAATCCTAAAAAAAGGAAACCCGAAAAGTTTGGAAAATCCTAAAATTATCTATAATGTGGCTAAAACGTGAGGGCGTGGTCTGTAATCTCTATCTCTTGTCAGTGTTGTATGCTTGATGTCTATGTGGACACAACTATTATCTAATCCGTTGCGATTGTGTTGGCCTATAGTAAATATATATAAATAGTATGTATGCAAATTATATTCTTCTAAAGTTTAAGATCATATTTGTAAATACATTTATTTTGAAATGACGTTCTATTTTTATAATAAAATTCACTATGTTTACAAAATAGTTTGTAATACAAGATTTACCTCTATAACTCCATGCCTTAGCGACTTTTGGCTTTTAAATGACTTCCCTGAGTGATTTGGAAATGCAAGACCCCCCCCCCCCCCACCCCCACCAACCCACCCACATGAGACCACCTTCAGTGGCTGTACTGTACAATAAGATTTGACTCCGGTTGATAATGGATGAATCCATTTGGCTGTGCCCCGCCCATCTCTAGCTAAGCTCCGCCTATGCTTTGCGCGTGTTGGGATCCATGTTACATATGCTTCGAATCCTGAATTCCCAGAATGCTAATTTCATGGTAACTATTCAACTAACTTGTTGAATATTTTGAAACTAATTTTGCCTGGGTACGGTTGGGGTTGGCTGGGTGTGTGTGTGTGTGTGTGTGTGCGTGCGTGCGTGCGTGCGTGCGCGTGTGTGTGCGCGCTATTGCAGCAGCAGCGCCCAGACAAATTAGTTTCAAAGTATTCAACGGAATGTTTATTAAATAGTAACGCCATACAGTTCATACAACTAACAAACTATTTCAGGCCCATGATATGGAGTATTTCTGTTAAGTATAATTGTGACGTCAGTCTACACGTGTCGTAACTGATTCTGACGTCATATACTTGATTGACGGAATAGATTCACCCATTGTTCGTGATAGAGTTCTCTCCCTTAGTGAATTGTAATGTGAGACATACCACTATCTCCCACCCCTACTCTTATTGACTATGTACAATAAGATTTCCCCCCCCCCCCCCTTCGTGACTTTGTAGGCCTACGGACATAATTTACTCGTCATAGAAACTTGATTAAAATGTATCGCCCTAATTGAATTTATACAATAAAGGTTTACCTCCCTTAGCCTTGCTATACTATAAAGATTTACCTCCCTTATTAATTTTATACTTCCTCACTTACAGCGTATCGCTAGTCTAGACTCAGCGCTAACATCCCTCTCCGTGCCGGAAATAAGGGACTTATGACATTCAAAGACATCTGACAGCTAATTGGTCAGGCTGAAAAGAGCTTTCCCGGATAATGACGTAATCTTCTTCTTCTTTAAGGAATAAGCACTCTATGAAGGAGCGTTGCCGTAATCGTTTTTTAAATTTTATCAACCGGCCATATTGACTATGCTAATAATTCTATCTAATTCTATATGACACATCAGGAAACTAAATAGTTGACAGTGTAGGCTATACATTGGCCGATCCAGGGGTTAGGGTGACCCGGGTAGCAGAGCACGTTATATGATTTGCATCACCGTATCGTGATGGAAATAAAACAACATCGCCAAATATCGGTCGGTAGGATTTTAAAATCACGCTTATCCAGATATTTGCAACAGAAAACGTGGATTAATGCGTGTCTGCGAGTAAATACATGAATGCACATTCCATCTTGACATAATATAGGACCTTAAATATATATTTACAGAGGTGTTTAAAGCGCGTGTTCAGTTATTCAATGTGAGCCAGCCATTCGACATCGCGTGGATATTCATCCGAAGCGCCCTCTTTTGTCAATTAATAGTACTACTACAGCGAATTCCGTGTAGTGAATTCGGCCGCGGCAAGTCCCTATGGGCTGGTAGCCATGGGACGTGCTCGCGAGTATATCTCAAGTCCAATAAGGGTTAGTGTCGTGTTATATAGACATAGCTTCGTGTTGTTACATTAGAAAATATATTCCTCTGCCACTAGATGCTGGTTATTTCAGATATTCGACAAATTGCATCAATAGAAAAATCCGATCTGTCACATCACACCGTGAAGTCATAATCAATTACTTGTTAGCTGACTCTGAAGTCATAATCAATTACTTGTTAGCTGACTCTGAAGTTATAATCAATTACATGTCAGCTGACTCTGAAGTCATAATCAGTTACTTGTTAACTGACTCTGAAGTCATAATCAGTCACTTCATAGCTGACGTCAATAATGTCGTTAGCTCCGTCGTGAAAATCGAAACGTCCGTCATGAGTGTACGAATTTGCATGGCTTTGAACACTTAAAGCGATGCTCATCTCATCTCAAATGTTGTATTGCACCGATAGAATATGGTTTATAGATTCCATATCATTCATATCTTGTCACATTCCCTGATCTGTATCGCAATTATCTGTTTTGTAATATCGAGTAAATGTTGAACAGTGATCGACACCATTTTGTCTCCTCAAGCTATTGTGTGTGATGTCATGTAAGCTCCAATGCATCACATTCTATTATGTAATGCTCATCCCATTGCATATTTTGAAACTAATTTGACTGGAAGTTGTTGCTGCCATTAGCAGCAACAACTTCCAATCAAATTGGTTTCAAAATATTGAACAGCTTACCTGTAGGATTGCTTTTATACCACGTTGCCAAACTATAGCTGGAGCCTCTATGACTGAGCGTGTCTACCGAGGCAGACACACTGGGTTTTTTCTGATTGGTTGAAAAGTAAATCATGACAACCATCATAGGGTGTAAAAATGTATCAACATTTAACTACTAAATCCTGAATATCTTTCCTTAGCGGCGTGATAAAAGGCTTAAAATTATCTGGATAGTTTATGGTCGGAGTGTTAGATCGCCTGAATAGCTATCAAGAGATGGGATTAGTTATCCTTTAATGAACCATTCTGTTGAGTATATTGAAGCTAATTTGACTGGGAGCTCTTGCTGCCATAGCACAACCACAGCAACAGCCGCAGTCAAGATTATTAAAAAAAATTCAAACATCTTACTTTAATAATTAACTTGAAATTGTGATTCTGAGAAGCAAGGCTTCATTAAATATAACTCGAGTCCACCATGTGTAAGAAGTGCGCGAAGCTTCCAGCTATTGCGATGTTGCGATGGAGGATAAATCGGCTGTCACGGTCCTCGGGCCGACCGATCAAGTTTTGCTCAAACATTTTCGCCTTGGGAGCCTGTAACTCGTTCTTCTCGGGCTCCTCAAACCAAACACCAGACCTGGAGCGATATGCCACTGAGTGTCAGGGCATATAGAGGCATCTACTTGGTGCGGATCGAGTGCACAAACTACCCTGTAGGTTATTGGGTGCTTCTCTTGATGTGAATAGTGTAAGCTTCCATAATGCGGTCTCTTGATCTGCGTCATGTACGTTTCCCTAGCGGAATCTCTTGACCTCAGTACTGTTAGCTCACATAACATGATCCATTTCTCTCAGGACAGTACAAACAGCATTTCCTGATCGTTATAAGCTTCCCTACCTGCATCTCACTAAAGCTATGACAAGGGATCCCGGTGCGTATCATGACCTCTTGATATGCGTACTGTGAGCTCCCATAGGTGTTTCTATTGACGTAAGTACAACAAGTATCCATAGCAGGACCACGTGATATACATACTATAAGCTTTCATAGGCGTCTCGGTGTGATTACTGCAAGCGGTCATAGCAGGGGTTCTTTAGCACACTACTGTAAGCCTCTCTTACACAATCACTTGATCTAAGTACTGCAAGCTTGCCAAGCATGACTGCTTGATCTATGTACTGCAAGCGTCTCTAGCAGGACCGCTTGATCTATGTACTGCAAGATTGCCAAGCAGGACCGCTTGATCTAGGGACTGCCAGCTTGCATAGCAGGACTGCTTGACCTAGGTGCTACAAGCTTGCCTAGCAGAATCACTTTGATCTATGTACTACAAGCTTACCTAAGAGATCGCATGAGCTATATACTACAAGCTTGGCTAACAGGACTGCTTGATTTATGTTTTGCAGGCTTGGCTAGCAGGACTGCTTGATCTATGCACTACAAGCTTGGCTAGCAGGACTGCTTGATCTATGCGCTACAAGGTTGGCTAGCAAGACTGCTTGAATTATGCACAACAAGGTTGGCTAGCAGGACTGCTTGATCTATATTCCGCAAGCTGAGCTAGCAGGACTGCTTGATCTATGTTCTGTAAGCTTGCCTGGCAGGACTGCTTGATCTATGTTCCGCAAGCTGAGCTAGCAGGACTGTTTGATCTATGTTCCGCAAGCTGAGCTAGCAGGACTGCTTGATCTATGTTCCGCAAGCTGAGTTAGCAGGACTGTTTGATCTATGTTCCGCAAGCTCAGCTAGCAGGACTGCTTGATCTATGTGCTGTAAGCTCGCCTGGCAGGACTGCTTGATCTATGTGCTGTAAGCTCGCCTAGCAGGATCACCCTGATCTATGTTATGCTCAACAGAATGGTTCATTAAAGGATAACTAATCCCTTCTCTTGATTGCCTTTAGTGTGAGCAATGTAAGCTTTAGTAGCAGGATCTCTTAAGGTAATCCTGGAAAGTTTCGTAGCAGGATCTCTTCATCTAAGTACTGAATGCATTCCTAATGGAATCTACTAATCTATGTGCTGCAAACTTCCCTATGATTATCTCTTGATCTAAGTAGTGTAAGTAGAGCCGAGTTAAACCAATGGCTATCGGGGTTATATACAGCCCTGGGGCCCTGAACAATAAGGGCCCTAAATCAAAAATAGTTATCGCACTGTGAATCTTTTAATCCCAGTATCTCACTTTTACAGTCACGTTATCCAAAACGTGTAAAATATTATGAAACTAATTTCAGTGGAAGCAGTAGTAGTAGTAGTAGTAGTAGTAGTAGTAGTAGTAGTAGTAGTAGTAGTAGTAGTAGTAGTAGTAGTAGTAGTAGTACAGGCAGTAGCACCATTACTCCAAGTCTGCGGTCATGAGTATATAAAGATCTAAAGGAAAATTTCCTGTATATTTACCTAACCTCAATACATTTTGCGGAGCGTTTCCTCTTTAACATTAAGCGAATCGCCTTCAGTCATATACTATTTAGATCTTAATTCCCCATTCGCAAAATAAATGACCAGAATGAAATTGAATTCGCTAACAAAAACACTACGATACGCCTGGCTGCGCATTATCAACCACGCTACTGCTGGATTCACTATTGCGGTAATTATGACGCATGCAGTGTGACATGTGCTGTTCATTTTGGAGACTTGATAGTGGGTACTAATGGTGTCAGGAAAACCAATCACGCATTTGACAACAACTTTTTTGTGTCTAGCAGATACAACAGTTTGAAATTTAGGTTAACGATCAAAAGCTGAATATATGTATATTGCCAAGTTGCGAAGCTAACGGGTTTAAAATCTATGTTAACGCTGTTCATAATAGTTATCTCCTTGCGCTTGTGAGCTCGTGTAAGGTTGGCTTTCAAAGGCTAAAGGTGTGCACATATCCTCCCTCAACAATCTGATTATACTTGATGGAGTAATACTGAAGGGTGAGTACCATTACAGTAAAATAGTTCAGCAATAATACACTTAATAAACAATTAATATTGATCAAATAAGCACATGCTTTCAGAAACAAAAAATCTGCGCCACCAGAAGCTAAAACAATCATTTCATTACGTTACATGCAATACACAATAATATGAGCATGTCTAAGAAAATGTGATACGGAATCTAGTAAACACTCACAGGGAATGGTCTGTAACAAAAACCCCAAAGTATGGCTTATCTTCCTTAGTATGTTGAAAAGTAGAAGGCAAAATAACGCTTGGGATAAAGAGATTTGACTCGTATGGATAGGTATCTTTCTTAGAGCACGACGGACTCACCTCACCCGGTACCACCAACACCATGCTCACACCACACAATCAGCAACCCCGTGATTTCTTTATAGAAAAATACTATAGGCTTTAGATGCCCATACTAACATTTTGTGGTCAGATACCACACTAGGCTCGAAATACAATACTGGCATTGATGTAAATCCGCAAGCAATCTGTGCATCCTCCTTCCGACATCTTGAGGCAGAGTCACATCAAATCCATGTACATTAAGTTTTGCAACAATGGAATATGATTTGATTTTCGTAAGTCCGATGTATACTTTCTATTGGTGTGATCCAGTTTTAGCTATGCCCCGCCCATATCTAGCTAAGCTCCACTCACGCTTTGTTCTTGTTGGGATCAATCGGTCCCTGCACTCGCTGAATCTCAATTTCCAGAAAGCCATACAGGTAAGCGGTTCAATATTTTGAAACTAATTTGACTGAGTGCTGTTGCTACCTGTCTATCAACTTTTATTTTACTCTGAACACATTTCCTTTAAGAGACTAGCCATCCTGAACCGCAAGACAACATTGAACCACACCTGACTAGAATGAAACGTGTGCGGTAGTCTTTTAATATTTTATAGTAAAATCTGATTGGGCAATTTTCTCAGTGACATAAATATTCCTGACATTGTGTGGCGAGAGTGAGGGAGGGAGGGAGAGATTGTGCGTTACAAAGTATGCTGTTGTTCTTGAGATACTCGAAATGATTCTGGGGTTAGAGTTCTGTTCACCACAGTCAAAGTAGCACGGCATATTTCGTTCTGTTCAGAAGACAAACTATCAAGATTGAGGAAGTAAAGTATACCTTTTGTAACTGTTGATTAAGAGGTGGGTCTCAAGCTTCTGTTTCTAACGATCCTTCACCGGCCGAATGACGTAGCTACTTACCTGTTATTAACTGAGAACGGTGAATGTTCTGCCAGCAAAATGATACGGTCTAAGCAGATATCTAAAACGAAGCCGAAGAACGTTCACAAAGGTTTCTATAGACGTAGTTGCCTAATTGGTAAACAAAATATACAAGATATTGAATTGGATAATAGGTATAACGCGGAATGATCAGGCTAGGGTAAAATGCTGCAACAGATGGCTTGCACGATCTTTCATCTCACAGGATGCAATGTATCTCTTTGACGTGGATGCCAATGACAATATCATGTTTACTCTATCTGATAGTCGTCCATCGAGGATGGATCTTGATTGTACCAATGTGGACAAACTATTTAAACGGCTAATACATTTTGTTGTAGTGATAGTGGACATAGCATCTATTGCTGATGCAACATATGGTGCAGATGAAGAATCGGATGTTATATATTTAGTCCCATTGACAAAAAGTGGACCTTGCATCGAAGTAAGATATCCATGACCTACAGCCACCTAAAGACCGTGGTAGAAATGTGACATTGACTTTGTAAACTGACGTGTGATCGATGCCATCATCCAGGCCTACGAAATGCAAATGCATGTGCTGGTTTGTACAAAGCAACGCTTTCATCAAATGAGAAAGTAAGAAATTATTAAACCTGCCATAACCTTATTGCAGTGACTGCACTAGGCGAACAATGGAATTACTTGACGTCCTAAGGCATGAGTTATTTCCCGTCCCATTGTCCTTCGCAAAGACTGCTGGGTAGTCTACACCAGAATGATTCTATTTGGTCCGTCATTAACTCTCAATAGTCCGACACGTTGTATGAATTGTATGTCTCTAATATTTAATAAACATATTGAGAGGCAGCAACAGTGCCCAGTCAAATTAATTTCAAAATATTCAATAGCTTACCTGTATAGTTTTCTGGAAATTGATTGTCAGATAGTTCAGTGATCGATCGATCCCAACATGAGCGAGGTGTGGGTGAAAGCTTATCTAGAGACGGGCGGCAAAAACTGAAAAGGTCCATTATCAATATCGTATTCTCTGAAGACGAGGGGAATACTTTTATACTCCTAGATACCACAGCTATTTTAAAGAATAGACCGCCATTAGAGACGATCCATAGAACCAACATAACCGTAGCAATATTCTACCAGTTCAAACAGTTCACGAGCCGACGTAGTTGCCACGGGCCATTCTTCTGACCATGTGTGCTAGATCTCTACTCCATACTGATTTCTGGAAATCCTCGCCGCATGATAATATTACAGTACAGTTAGGAAATAATCTGGAATGTTTACGAAACAAAATAAATGTACTGTTGAATATTCTTACCATGCTTGGATTGGAAGACATAAGGCAGCAATGTATTCCAATCCAATTATGTTCAAAATATTCAACAGAACATTTCTCACTAACTAACATGTTCATGTTTCTGTTTTCGAAACATGTTAAATGATTTATGAATTGTACTGTATATAGTTTTATCACAGAAATCCTACCCAAGAGCAGAGATACGAAGGTATAATGTTTGGGGTAGATGTCCGATTCTAGTAATGACGAAAAGTCACCTGCTCTGCCTAAATAGATAACACTGAAGTTTAGCTTAAGAATCAACATGGACCTGAAGTCTGGGATACCTAAACTTGCCCTCCCTCTAGCTAGGCCAAGTAAATAATTCCATAATGGCGGACGAAGAGGATCGATCAGAGCTTAATAGAGAGACCTGAATAGAGAAGAATGCATGTTATATCTAGATTGCTGCTTACTGCTCACAGCTACACTGTATGCCTATTGTTTTATTTTAGCAACCTGATTCATCATGAGAACATCGGATACTGGATGCAATGCCGTGCCGGCGATTAGCGTCATGCTGATATCAGTTATCTGGTCAATCACCCAGACTGTTGCCCTGACTGGTGGGAGAATGGATGGTGATGTCCTGTTGGCTGGACTGTTTGATTTACGAGATGCACAAGGCGAGGGTTGTGGCAAGGTATCGCTGGGCACGGTACATGAGGTTGAGGCTATCCTGTGGACGCTGCGTAAAATTAATAATCACAACTACATACCAGGCGTTAAAATAGGTGAGCGTGCCTAAAACTGGCAAAATGGTAATCTGAATTTCCCATTAAATTCAGCTTCTCAAATTAATGTACAATATTAAGCTTCATTTGTTCAATTCAGTTTCGTGGCTTATCACCGTTTTGGCTATACTGACGGCGTCAGTGGTACCCTGCCGTATATAATCCAGAGAAAGCTTACGGAGAAACATGTACGAAACGGGTTCGTGAAATTCACAAACGAGGCTCTGGTTTTTGGGCATTGTGGGATATATGTGTCAGAATGAGGAGAACACAGAGTCCAGAGAGCAATCTGTGAAGCTTAATGGTGATTATGCCACATACATTAGTTTGGTTCCTTGACGCCAGTAGAGGAACCAGATAGCAAACTGACTCTACGCATATGCAACTAAATAAAAATATAATTGTGTGGTTACGCAACCCATCCACTCATGCGTGAGTTGGATGCTCAGGTGTGTGCCTGCGTGCCTCTCTGTGTGCGCGTGCATGCGTGCGTACGTGCTTGATTTCATGTCTGTATGCGTGCGTGCGTAGGTGCGTATGCGCGTGCCTGTGTTGACTGGCAGAATGTCTATTATTTATTTTATGTGTTCACCTAGACCTTTAAATATGGTTAATATGAGACGTAATGTTTGATATATTTCATTGATCTCAAATTTCTTATACTCTTAAAGCCGACGACTCATCTTTTTTAGAAAGACCTCATAGCTTCCTAGCAAAGCTAAAATAAATAAGTAATATTATCTACTTGTATTTAAACTAGCTTAATGTAGTATCCCGTGCAGAATTAAGTAAATATCTGCCATTGGAATCAACGTCTCAGGAGATGCAATTTCAGTTCCCGTCCACTTATGAAATCATGCGGCAATACTTTGGTGATTCGACTCTAACGTTATGATCTATCAGTGTGCCAACACCCGTGATGCTTTGCTGTGGTAGAAACGAATTAGTCAAAAAGTGCGCCATGGAATCCCATGCAGAAAGTGTATTTATGATATATGTTTTATTACAACGCTTTCGATCAATAATTAGACAAATATATACGCTACAAATAAAAAGTCACATTTTATTGTCATGTGCAAGAACAGAAAATACATGCACGGCATCTGCATTGACAGATGAAAATCATGAAATAGATCGATGCACTGTTCTCGTACTTCCGCACCTATGCAGCCATGCATGTGTATGCCTCAGTATGACTGTCTGAGTTTGTCCAGCGTGATAACACAACTTCTACTGGATGGATATTCACACACATCCACCAACCCAACCGCTATCCATACCATCCACCACCAAGGTGGTCACAATTTTCAGACAATTCATTTACTTATATGTTAATTAGCTGACTATACTCGATAATCAGTGGTGTATACCGAACGCGTTTAATAATACAAGATAAATGTGATACGATTATCGTAAATTATGTGGTAAATGAATTCGTATTTTACTTTTGCAAAATGAAGATTTCAACATAGGATAATTCACGGTCACTGTCTGGGTCTAAAATAACATTATAATTTTATAAATTACGTTATAATTTCTATAAAATTTGCAAGAGAATGCTTTGTAGTACTGATTCTATTGGCGAGCGCTACGCGAAGCGGCGGGCGGTTCGACCTAGACTAGCAATCCAAATGGTGTTCGGCGCGCGGCGTCCGGCGTAAGGTGTCTGATCTGATAATTAGGTGGAATGTTAAAGTTTTTCAACAGCCATTTATTTCATCAGGGTTGTAATACCTTGGGGTTTTATATTACGAGTAATTGCTCTAAATCTTGAAGGCGTACTGAACAAAATGGCTACTAATTATCTCCTGGTAAAACAGCTGATCGAGGCGAACCTGGAGTTACGATTGTAATCTGAAAACGAATTACAATGAATAACATTTTAATATAATAAGCGGACCTTATGGGATGTTAAGCCATATTTAGAGATGTGTTGTTTACAATGCTTGCAGTAATTCTGCATAATAATGAACTTATTTCTCACATTTTCCCATACCTTTATGATGTTTCCTTCGGCCGATTTATGACAATAATATCGTATACTTTTTACATTTTTCTTAATAATCATAGCTTTCACAGGGCCCGGACATTTCCACTCCTACTGTGCTCTCTCCCTATAGTACTCAACCATGGCATATACGGTAACATTCCGTACCATGACCTATGCCATACATTATCCTACCATGCTATAACTATGTGGGAATTGCCTGCTCGCATATTCAGTTCTTTCACACATGACGTTTGATCTTGCGACCCGTGTCATGACCTGGCAGGCGTGAGCTCGAAAACATATGTTCACGTGTTGCTGTCGTCATCATATACATGAACATCCATCTTCGTAAGTAGGGTATGATGCATTAACGGAGAAAAATTAGAAAAGTGGATTTATGAATGGGATTGGAAATTATCATACCTATCTATTTCCCAATGATGGCAACTGACAGTACAGCCAATCACAATATTATGTAATACAACTGAATTAAATAAACATTACATTGGGAAAACCGCAAGAGACATGTGTGCATATTAATATTGTTGTTGCAAAAAAGTGGTGTTATTATCTATATTAAGATGCTTTGCCCATAGCTCCACATTTGTCGGAATGGATTGAGAATCTAAAATTAACTTGCATTGCGACAACAGCTTCATCCCGAGATCAAGTGCATATTTAGGAAACGCCATAGCACTAAGATAAGCAATGTGCCGTTTTGGCACAAACTTGGGTAAATATTATTATCACGGCACGGATACGAGTCATGTTGTTTACTGTGAATAGAACTATATACGTAGGTCTCATGTACATAGCTTCTGCGGGTGACTTAGCGAAACCTCAATATTTTAGCAAGGGCATTAATTGGGCATTGAGTGCACATCCGCTCTTATTTGGAAATTAATTATCAATATTTAAAATAAGAATGCTTCTACATCTGAAAAGTATTGATAGACTATTTCTCATCTGTATGGATGACGATCTGTTACACAATCCCTGTTATGTCATAGCTACCTGCCGAAGTAATATGTATGGTGATCGGCGGTTGGATGTGAGATTATGATATTTAGTGTGACTGACTGTTCAATCCCATGTCCAGTGGTGTCCAAGGAAAGAGTATCTTGAACTAGGATTGTTTAGATCTGCCATATGATTTGGGAACGGATAACTCAGGAGCAACATCCGCTCACTATGTAGGGTCTGAATGGATTGAGCGGTCTGATTTGTTGTTTTATCTCCCCCTGACAACTTATGCGTATAGAATACGATGCAGCAGTGGAAACTGTATTGGTCTGCTTTTGGCATCATATCTTATGAAACTTAACATCGTAGTTGGTCGCGCTGATTGCACTCGGATATGGGCTTTATATTGGGTAGAAGCATTCGATAGAATAAATTTTATAACAGTTATTTATTGCTACAAAGTTAAACTTATCATTTGATTGTTACAAGCCTTATATTTGTATTGGTCCTCGCCATTAAAGGTATACAGCGAGTTAATATTAATCAAGTCGGAGACGTTTGAATTATATCTTCATGTTAGTAATTCTAGAATCTGTGAGAAAAAAAGCAGCCACCTTTCTGAATCGGATATTTTCAGTTCAACAATATCTTGACCCCGATCCATGTGTTAGCATTATACATTCCTCAGACTGTCGCATCAATACTGCACATGATGATAAGTGGAAACACGAAAGGTCTCGACATGTGGGACACAGTTTTTGTACGAAATCTGTGTATGTTTTTATGGCGAAATTTCACCAAACCTCTTTTCTCTAGCACGAAAAGTAGCTGGTGTTAACACTTCGGCAGAGAACCAACAAGTGAAATCCCCCAGGTGTTGCGGGATGGTTTTAGTAGACTGGAGCTGTAGACTAAAAATGGTTTCTATTGAAAACTAGAACCAAAATGACAAATGCTTACCTAAACGCTACCTTCTAAGCAAATGTAGATACTATTACATACTGTTTGTTCTTGCTAGGAATTGTTTCTCAAAGATGGGACTAAGCTTTAAACACAATAATTAATGCTGGTATGCATGTTTTACTAGGTATAGACTACCGCGACACATGTGGTAAAGCAGACCTGGCACTGGACAGTCTCCGTCAAATACTATCGATTCATCAATACCAGCAAGCAGCAAACTGTTCTAAGATGACAAACCTGATTTATGCTGGTTTGTATTGTGGCTGAGGTTGGTTGTGTGGGTGTGTACTGTATTGAGGATGAGGAGATCATGTGATGTGTGCTGTATTATAGGTGAAACTCGATGTGCGGTGTGTGGTGTTTGGTGAGGTCAGGGTATGTCGTTTGCAGAGTGTGTCATGTGGGAGGAACGTATCTAGTGCGTTGCGTTTTATAGGTGGAGATGGCATGGGGTGTGTGGTGTATTGTGGGTGTGGGTGGGGTGTGTGTGTGGGTGGGGATATGTAGAGCACGATGTACTGTGGGGGATGGAGGTATCTGGTGTGCGTTCCATTGTATGTGGTGATGCAATGTGGCGTGTGGTGTATTCAGCGTGGTGATGACATGTGATGTGCTTTGTATTGTTGGCGAAGAGATAGTGTAATGTGAGCGATGCGGATGTGTAATGTGTTGTCTTTTGTCAGTGATAAGGGTATGTAGTTTCTTGTGTATTGAGAGTGATGAGGCTGTATAGTGTAACGGTGTATTGTGGGTGATGAGGGTGTGTTGTGTGTTGTGCATAATGCGGGCATGTGGGGTGTGGTGTATTTTGATGAGGACGGCACGTGGTGGGTGGTGTATTTTTGAGAGGCCGGAATGTAGTGTGTGGTGTATTTTGGTGAGGACGGTATCTTGTGTGGTCGTGGTATGTGGCGTGTGGTGTACTGTGAGTGATGAAGATATGTGATGTGTGGTACATCGTATGTGGTGAGGGTATGTGCGTGTGTGTGTGTGCGTGCGTGCGTGCGTGCGTGCGTGCGTGCGTGCGTGCGTGCGTGCGTGCGTGCGTGCGTGCGTGCGTGTGTGTGTTGTGATGATTGTAAGTGATGAGGGTATGCGCTATCTGGTGCATTGTATGTGGTGATGGTATGTGGCGTGTGGTGTATTGTTGGTTGCGTTGGTATGTGGTGTGTGTGGTGGATTGGCGGTGTGGATGGCATGTGGTGTACACTAAATTTGTATGGGGTGAAGAGATCCCATCGTGTGTGTGTGCGTGCGTGCGTGCGTGCGTGCGTGCGTGCGTGCGTGCCTGCGTGTGTGCGTGTGTGTGCCGTGGGTAGGGTAGAGATGTGCAGTGCCTTGTGGATGGTGATGAATATAGTGTAATGTGTTGCCCCAAGACACGACGTGTTAAATACTTCAAAATGATAGACCATATATAATAATTTAGGAGGGAACTTTGAAATGAATTTGTCTGGAAGATGATGATGCCTATGACAGTATCTGATGACAGTCAAATTAGGTTTAAAGTTATTCATATGTTACTTCCACGCTTGCTTTGAAATTAGGACACTCGGATTGCAATGTTGGAAGGGCAACCGGTTCGACCCATGTGTGGTGGGCGATGATCAAATACGTGTGTGCTATTTAATAAGGATGCTGTTGAATATTTTGAAACTAATATGACTGTGCGCTGTTGCTGCCATAGACAGCAACAGCACCCAGTCAAATTAGTTTCAAAATATTCAACATCTTACCTGCATAGTCTTCTGGAAATTCATAGTCAGGGAGTTCAGAGATTGATCCCAACACGAGCGTTGTGTGGGTGGAACGTAGCTAGAGATTGGCGGGGCATACTTTGTGTTCGTTGAAAGGGGAGATTATTTCTGCAAAAATATAAAACCTTGTAAGTTTGGCCAACATGTGTGCCTGGGTACCAATATGTTCCATAAGTATCTTTTAATATAGAACTAAAAAATCAACATATATCTTCGCGACTGGAGGCTTAAACCCCTAGCTGTAGTGGCACTTCAAATATCTATGGTGAAGATTCCCATATATTTCGTATGGTAAATTTCGGTGCATGGAAAATGGATAGCTCGAAATCCCTTGGATAGATACAAAATAAAAATAACAGCATCTGATTCTCCCATGGGTGACCCAGTTTGAAGTTGATTGGATCAAAACTGTAGAGGCGGATACAGTCGAAAATATAAAAAGGTATCTCTGGTAACAAAAAAGGAAATGACATAATATATCTTTAAAGCTTGAAAGGCTTGCAAATCACTAATCTTTAGGAATCAAATTGAGGACTGGTGCTATGGTATCAGCTTAGACTTGATCTGTGTGATGGTATTGGGTGCTAAACATGCATCAAAGATGTAGCCATGTTATTCTCAACTAATATGGCTATGGAATGTTCTGATCTGTCACTCAAGAATCCTGGAATCAGAATCAAAATACGTCACCTGAAGTAGGTCTGATAGTAAGTGCCTGAATTGTATGTCTTTGGTGAATTTATTATTTAATAAACATTTGGTGACTATTCTGAAATTAATTTGATCGGAGCATCTTGTGCACCATCTCCAAGTAAAATTGCTTTAAAATACTTAACAGCTTAAATAAATAATTACCTTAAAATTGAGCCTTTTGGAATTCCAGGTTCGAATTGTTAAATCGATCCAGACACGGTTATAAAGTAGACAGAGTTTAGCTAGAAATGGTCGAAGTAGGGGTAGAAATGGATCCCTCTGCGTGTGACAAAACAACAATGATGCCCAGTTAGTGCCCTCTATTCTACATAGTGTCACAAATTGTTCTTCTAATATGTCAGCAGCTAAGGGGAGCATCTACACAAAACAGAAAACTAACATCGTTGGCCCCAAAGCAGTGAACTTGACCAGAAGGTTCTGCTCAGATAAATGACAACATTCGATTATTTCCTCAATAGGTATTATGGGTCCATCGAGGAGCGGTCCTGCTCAAGCTGTCTCGAATGCAATTGACTATTGGCTTGATAAGCAACAGTATCTGCAAATCAGTTACTCTGTTACGGCCTCAGAGTTCAGCAAATCTACAGCGTACCCCAATATGGTACGAGTGATACCAACTGATAGAGTGCAGATAGAGGTAAGAAAGTGTTAGTCAATATCTTAGGATATTGTAAGACAACCTCTAGGATCTGATCTGTCAATCAAGCAGACATTTCAATATCCATCTGGCATCATATCAACTGGCGTCACATCAACTGACGTCACATCAGCTGACGTCACAATCATTTGGCAGCAGTTGTTAGAATTTTGACTAGGCAAAGGCACGTGCACGTATTTACGAATCCACAATACTTGAGACCACTGAACGCATTTTAGATATATTGGTGTGGGCAAGTAAATTGAAAATATATACACATATACACTAGTGAGAACAGCTACACTGGCCGAGACAAAGCAAATCAGTGGTAATTAGTACAGTCCCAGGGTTGTGGTAGAGATGCCAAAGCCCAACACCGTCCTCCTTTCAGTGTGGTAGGAAGAAAGTTTGTTGGTTGTACCGACTGCATCTAATCTCTCCTATATATCAGGAGAATTTAGCATGGCATAATACAGCTGGTACATAGGCCAAAGCTTAACGTACGGCTACCCTATCAATGACACTACTCACATTTGTGTCACCACTTTAACAATTAATGGCCGGTGCCTGTATGAGAGTTCTCAAATAGAATCAGCCTCAGCAGTATAAATAAACTCATAATAATAGAATATTGTGTAATGCCATATACAACAATTCACTGCATGATAGCGGCTGCCTCTAACATTAATCCTTAAGGGATATGTAGTAAAGTAATAACTAATGTACTATATCCGTACAAGGGACGTTACACTGGTATGCCACATAAATGGATGTTAGCAAGCTGGTAGTACTACCTACCAAAATGAGCTTATTCTAACACAATTATATCTAGAACTCATGGACGATGGTGCCAACCTTGTTCTCAGACACATTTGTGCCGTATGAATTCTACTAAGTAGTTATACAACTCTGATAAACAGAGAGTCAATCTAGTATGCAATCTGCAATTGGCTTAGAACTGTTCTAGCAAGAAACCAGCTATTGGCATTTATCTTGGGAACCAGACCGTCATTTGCTATGACTTGTTACCGAAGCCCAGCCCATAGTTATCAATGCAGGGATGGCATCAACCGTACTATCGGTCCTGGGCCGATATTTATCTGCACAAAGGGCAATACCATAGTCAGCTAAATATTCAGTAACTTAGAGAACACTAATTTGTATTCAAGATATCAGCACCATGACTTCATCACTACTTGTTATCGATACTGGACGTGATCGGTTCTCGTCTATATTCTGTTACTGTTTAAGAATTGCTTCGTACTACATTGAAGGCCTATATGCAACATTTAATGAATTAATAATAATAATAATAATAATAATAATAATAATAATAATAATACCAGCAGCAGCAGATTTGTGACTAACGGCCAGTAAACACAATAAAATTAACAAGTGCTTTGACTGAAGCCGAATCTTGATCACTATGCCACTGGGAACAATTTAGATGGATCGCAGACCGGAATGAATGATAGTTGATGATTAATGTGAGCAAACCAAAGTGTCCTACTGGTCAGAATACTGGCAAGTCAACTGATGTGAACTGTGGCAAGGGTTGTGAGCAAAAAAACCCATGATGTAAATCCTAGCTCAGCCGCAATGACGAGTTGACAACCCTAGAACTGATGGATATTTGACCCCACTACCTGTGGTAGCACAATTGTCTTGTCATCAGAGCTGTTCACCGGCCTGGGATGTGCTCACTGTGGCCCTGAATTAAACAAATAATAGTATTAAATTCAACAGTATAAATTTATACAAATCAATTCCCCTTGCATAACTAGACATAATTGCCAGTGCAGTTCAATATCTCCAGTTCAAATCTTAGGTTCAATCTAGAACCTCTAGTATAAATGCATAATCTCTCACTGGATGTTCAAAATGCAAGAGATGAGACCTCAAGGTCAATTCGAAGCGAGATTGTGTCAAGAAGCGCTAAGAACTGTCCATTTTGCTTGACACTAATTTGGAGAGGCATACATTATTTTTCGTTCCTGTTTCTACACCTTTCTGTCATAAACGCATTCAAATACACTTTTATGACTAGTTGTGTTGCGTATATATGTGGGGCCTTATTAATTCACCTTTCCAGTTTTTTCATCCATCATATGACGTCAAAATTAACTAAGTGACTTGTAGGCTGACGTCATAATCATGACGTCATGAATGATTCCAAAGAGTCCCTCTTTAATGCTTAATAGTCCGACACGGTGTACAAATTGCATGCCCTTGCTATTTAATAAACAATGCTGTTGAATATTTTGAAACTAATTCGAATTGGTGCTAATCATATTAGCTTTAAAATATTCAACAGCTTACCTGCATAGTTTTCTGGAAATTGATAGTCATGGAGTTCAGAGATCGATCTATCCCAACACGGGCGTGATGTGGGTGGAGCTTAGATAGAGATGGGCGGGGAATAGCTAAAACTTGAAAGTTCTATTGTCTGCGAATGCTGATTTTCCAATAGTGGCTAGGACATCGAGAGGAAAACGGTATTCAGAGACCATAATTTCAGCATATCAAGAAAAATTCACCAATTACCTATCTCGAGTAGATCAGTCTATATTCAATGAATTTGCTAGTGATCAGAATTTACTTTATCTGATGCTATTAACTGTACAGTGACAAAGGGAGATTATTCACAACGAGAAGCAAGGTGTAGGTCGCAAATGAGAGAGAGAGAGAGAGAGAGAGAGAGAGAGAGAGAGAGAGAGAGAGAGAGAGAGGGAGAGCAGGAGGGAGGGACAGAGAGATATAGGTAAATAAAGCTTATTCAATCGTTTCAGCAGATGAACATTCAGATCTATTTTCAGATTCTATGTCCAAGCCATAAAATTGTATGGTCATGTGTTTAACTGTATTGTCATGTATCAGTAATCAACTGTTATTACTGATATGTAGTGTATTATGAAATTATGATAAAGGATCATGTGGACAAGTCCTGTAATTTGATACACTATTTAATTGATTGCCATTGATCGACACTGTTTGTGATGGTAGATGAACTATTAATTGCTACCAAGACAGTGCAGTGTAAATCTTGTTAACGGTTAGTTCAGTCCCATATGACTTACGTGCTGTAGCTGAATCCCGATTATGGTCACTAGCCACCCATCTTTCATGATTTACGGGATGTTATGGCAATGATTTCGGCACTGGACTGGAGCACTTCAAAGCCTGATGCTACATTCGCACACCTGATGAGATACTTTTTGACACCTTAGGTAACTCGACCTTTGCTATATGTAGATAACTAAGGATGCAGATAAAAAAGAGCTATGCTAAAGTGATAGATGCAGTTACACATATATACTCATCCGAAGCCTTATTAAAAACTCTCCACTCATAATTGTCACCGACGAATAGGTACAAAAATGGGAATTTGCTGTCTGTGTTGGAGACATGATACAGTTAGCGTGACACGCTTTCCACAATATTCAAGGTGTAAGGAAACCTTCGACGATGACGTTCTGATACATTGCTTAGCGGGCGCTGGAAAGATTGGCCAAAGAAAGAGAAAATCATCACACGTATCATAAATCTGTTAAGGCTGGACTAGAGCTGGCATCCTGGTTGACATGTTAGTGGCATGCAGAGGAGAATGTGGTAACAGCTCAAATGAACACTGTTTATGAGTAAGGTTTGCTGCCAATAGCAGAAAGTAGTGTTCAAAGTGTCCAATGTATATTAGAGCTGGATGATATAAAGAATTGCGAGGTACTCGATGTGGAAAGACGAGAGGATATTGTTTTAGCTGTGGATTTCCTGGCAATTTTGGACTGTCATTGAGGAAAGTAAGTCACCATCGTGTTGCTCTGAAGAGAGAGAGAGAGAGAGAGAGAGAGAGAGAGAGAGAGAGAGAGAGAGAGAGATAGCGGGGAAGTAATCTCAGAAGATTTACATTTGGCTGAGGCTAGCAAAGGTTTCTGCCACCATTAAACGAATACTGGCTGATACTGTTCCAGAGGAGCCAGTCATAATAGCGTTACAGGGTACATGCGTTTCAAATATATATGTGATCTAAATTAAAGGATGTTATACAAACGCTCTTATTGGCACTGGGATATACATCAGTTTGATTAACGATCGTCTCAGACTGGCCAATACAATTAAAACAAAGCTACTGAACACATCAATCTCCCTAGCTGCTATATTAGATAACAATGAAGCAGGATATTTAAAGGATATGGATATCATGCCTGAACATCAGGATTGATTCTGATGATATACTATTTATTTACTCTGGCCATGACAGAAATGGTTTATTCAGAGGTATTAGGATCGCATATTTGAATGGATTGCAGTTTGAAAAGGATTAGTCAACGTATTACAGCATAAGCCAACTATTTCAGATTTGTTAGGATTATCTGATTATTGATTTCCCATTTATAAATCTGTTGTGGAAAATGGTTGGCGCATTAGTGTAGCCTCCTAATCGCCAATGATGGTTTATGGTGGCAGACAGGACATATACGCTCATTAGTGATATGATCAACAAATGAGGATGGAAAGGGCAAACCATAGTTAAAGACCAGCCAAGTACTGGCAGAGATCTCCTAGACTAACGTCTCAAGGACAACTAAACATGGGAATGACCATCTAGGAAATGTCAACGGACGTGAGATGCCAAAGTCAATCCAAAGTCATCCAGCTGCCATGGGCAAGGCTAACCAATAACACATGGAGAATTGCAGATATGCCCTGATTTGCCAGGCCAAAAGAGGCGACATGAGTCTGGACAAAACATACAGTATGCGTTATGGGTTGCCTTGTTTGTGATTATGTTATTACCGATTTCGCATTAGGATATGGGTTGCAAAAAATAGTGGTGCATTGCCATAGCTTAGTCCACACTGTTGAAGATGTTACTAACCATTGTTGTATGATACAATGTTATTTCTTTGCAATCATAACTTACGAAATCAATGGATCTGATCCAAAGAGAATTGGCCTGGAAATTATATTTTCATATTTTGACATTTGAGAGATTTATATATATATATAAGCCAATGAAGGTTGCCAGTGTGGCCTGACTTGACATACGCAATGCGTCTCTTCCCTATCGATCTGACAGTCTCCCAAAAAGGGTTAAAACACACCATGACCAAGAAACATGGATAAGTATTCTTCATAAATGAGACCATGCAAACAGTGTGAGACGACAATTGACTGCAAGACACAAAGGAGCTTGTATTAGAATTACCCTTAAATTATATAATCAATGAAATATCTTTATTATAAGTAATTATGTAACTAACCATCCTAATGTGTCGCTCAATAGGAACATTGTCGCAAAAGGTTTCGCTCATAGAACACTAGTATTTATATACTGAACCAAAAAAGTTTAGCAACACTGAGAATATTACTGTATACATGCTATTTAACAAAAACAATAAATTGATTCAAATATATTATTTAATTGATAGGTCATTTTCAATTTGAACAACAGTCTCTTGTTACTGTAATGATAGCATCGCGCCTTTAACACGGCATCATTCAATGGAAGGGTCCAATTTAAATAATGACACTGAGCTGTCAATACCGGTTGCGACCTCCGCGCGCATTAACCACCGCCGTACATCGCTTTCTCATGCTTCGAATTAAGCACCTGATGTCACGAAGAGGAATCGCATCCCATTCCTGGAGCAGTGCAGCTTCCAGCTTCCGCACGTTGTGAAGATGTGGATGGTTCTCACGCACCATACGGCCAAGAATGTCGCACACGTGTTCGATAGGAGACAGGTCCGGTGATCGAGCTGGCCAGTCCAACACCGGAATGTTGTTAGCCTCAAGGAAATCACTGGTGACCCTAGCTGAATGAGGACGGGCGTTGTCTTGCTGGAACATAAAGTCTGCATGATGCTGCATAAAAGGGATGACAACAGGGGCGACAACTTCTTCACAGTAACGTTGAGCCGTTACATTTCCGCGAATCACAATAAGATCTGTTTTGCCATTTTCATGGATTCCAGCCCACACCATGACACTGCCGCCACCGAATCTGTCGTGCTGAATGATGTTGGCTGCATCATACCGTTCTCCTAAACGTCGCCAAACCCGTTGCCTACCATCCGCCACATCCACACAAAACCTCGACTCATCACTGAACAAAACGTGGCTCCATTGTTGAGCACGCCATCGCTGATGAGTTTTTGCCCGTGCAAACCGATTCTCGATGTGACGCTCTGTAAGCGGAACAGCAACAAGTGGACGACGGACATGCAGTCCAGCATCATGGCGTCTGTTTCGCACAGTTTGTGCATGCACTGTAGTGCCGGTAGCGGTGTGCAAATTACGGGACAGCCGCGGCGCAGTCTCAAACCTGTGACGTCGTGATGACGTCACTAAGTAGCGGTCTTCTCGTGGTGTTGTTGCTCTCGGTCTGCCAGTGCGTGGTCGGTCATTAACATGTCCAGTTTCCTGCTCACGTTGGGGGAGACGGAAAATGGTTGAGGCGTGAACATTAAAATGTCGAGCAGCAGCCCGAACGCTCTGCCCAGCAGCGAGTCTTCCCATTGCTTCATGGCGCTGATTTTCTGGTAGCCCTGGGCGGCGGCCCCTGTTTGGTAGGGCACACTTTTAAGCATTTTCTGTTAACGTTCGTTATCTGCTTTTGCAATATGGTGAATTTTTGCCCTCGCTACCCGCCAATGTGGGCCAGTGCATGAAAAATGCATTTTCACATGCAGTAAGCGTGCGGCTGAGAAATGCAAGAAATGATTTGCATTTCTTCATGATCAGCGAGACATTACATGGCTGCAAATTTGGTTATAAATGGGCGCATAGTTTTAATACAACAAACCAAACTTCACTGTTGCTAAACTTTTTTGGCTCAGTATATATCTATGGTTTACATAGTTAGCTGAAACAGGTGAAGGGAGATAACTCCAGGTTATTTACAAAACGGCTCGTTACCCTCGAAAAGTATTAATTAATCAATACCACGAACATGAACTATCAGAAAGCAAAACATTGTCTAAATAATTACCGTATTTATAGACCACGTCCACTCAGTAGAAACACGACAAAAACTGATTACAATGAAAGGATAAACTTGGAATGACAGCCTGGCAACATTATATTAACCACTGCCTTGATTACGTCATCAAAAACTGTGTACAAAGCTAAGCCAGTGAGCACCGGGACCGGAATTAAACCTGAAAGTGAATAAATAATATCATGGCGGAAACTATGAAGACTACATCCACTATAATGCACATTGCCCACATTATTGAATTTCATGGCGTTGCTAATTGAGTTTCAGCCAAAGGTACAGTGAGTGAACGACTACGGATCCGGATGAGTTGCGTGCATAAGAAATTTCATGGAGTTATTGTATTCCAAGATCTGCACAATGCTTGTGTGTTGGTTAATTACTTGCATAACAGGTCAAATATCCTCGCTGTCTTTGTGGGATTCCCATCATCCTGTTCAGAGATACATTTCCAGTAGTCGGAATGTGAACTAGTGTTAGTTAAGGTTAGACATACATATTATTATAAAATTAAAAGTCGTCACATTTTGAAAACAGACGCTCTTGGTTTAAACTTTTGACAACCAAGATGTTCGATAGCTGTACGAGATTGTCACTTAATTTCGGTACGATTCACGGCTGGGGCATAATTTGTCTCTAACAGTTCACTGTTTGTGTCGATAGTGTCAACTCAGTGCACGATGGTTGTCCGTTTCCGGTCATTGACCAACCGGACGACACGTCGTGTGTGAGCTTACTCTTTCAAAATAAATGAGATCTGTTGGGCAGGGGAAGCAATGCCACAAAGCTATCACAAGAGTGAAAGGTATTGTAAAGTTTTATGTAGTTTATTGATGTCACCCATTAGTTCTGTGGACTCTGTCATTGATGACGCACTGGCACGAGGATAGAGCTCATAAATTCATCTGGATTGTAATTTCTTAACTTTTTCGAATTTGGACGCAAGCGGGGTCTGAAACCTGGCTATTGGGTGAGTCGCACAATGTGAATTGACGGGCTTGTGCCGCCGTAGCGATGGTGAGGCATTCAACAAAAATCATTAACCTCGCCAGGTGCGTGTATGCATATGGAAGGGGGTTATATGCGGGTGCGTTGGCGGGCATGGGCGAGGGAAGGCAGGCCGGTGGGTGGGCGGTTGCATGTCCGTGTGTGTGTGCGCTCGTGTGCGACTGTGTGTCTGTGAGCAGTGTGTGCGGGTGCACATTCGCACATACGTGTATGCGCACGTGTGTTCGTCCGTGCGTGTATGTCAGGAGGTGTAGGCTCCTATCACAGAGACTACTTATCCAATCTAGTTTAAATTTTAACACAAGGCAGTATGTAACCGTACATAAGGATTACACAACGCTGACATGTGATCTAAAAAATACCAAAATATTTGAAAATCCGAATACATCTGGTAAATCTAGAAAATCTTTTCACTGTGAACGCGAGGGTCTTGCAATCTCTGATTGCCCTTGCTTGACATGTTATGGGGACGTGTGTGCTTCCATTTCAACGCGAAATGATTAATGTATTGTAATGTAATTCCGAATTAATAATAAATGTTAATGCGCTAATCAAACAAGGATGCAGTTAGTAGATAATTTAGACAATATCCTGGTGAGAAAACTCTAAATTAGCCTCGCTGGATTAGTGTTTACCTTTATTATTTATACCTTATCCCATTAAAACATAAATGTCCGTATGTCCCGGTGTGTTTAAACAACATCCTGGTGATTGGGAGAGAAGATGACACATTCACGCCGCCCCCCCCCCCCCCCCCCCCCCCCCCGCACGTACCAACTTAGCTGGGAAACCAACATAGTGTTATAATTATATAGTGTTATAACGGTTTGCGAGCTGACAACCTCATTTAGAGGTAATTCAATGTCTTACACGCATTTGTGGCACTTTTATTTTATCATTGACGGGAATCAAACCCCATAACTATTATAATCGCGGGCAAGATAGCAACCCATATGATTGCACTGTGTGTCACGAACCCACACTAAGTGAAAGGCTCGCCCGCAAAGCAGGATTTGTATCCTGTGGCGTTTGTGGGCTGTCACCGGTTGTGTGTTCGATTCTCCATCAATTATTATTATGTCTAACCTTCTTAGTCGATGAAACTGTATTCGACATCCTCGGTCGTCGTTTTTACAACATGGAATGTATGTGGTATGGCCGTTGCAGCTAAGCGATAAGCATTTAAACTGGTCACAGTTGATCCTCATGCAGATAAAACAGGCCACATACCGCACTCCTGGGCTTTGCAATCGGATGGAGGCTATTTTAATGCATATGGCACAACTGCTGATAAATCCAAGGATGACCATTCCCTGATCGAGGGCTTCTATGCCGAGCTGAGTTCTACCATCACAAATCCAGCCAGACGAAAAAATTGTTTGTGTGTGGCGACATTAACTTCAGGATAGAAAAACTCAGCAAAGCAAGCGAGGACGCAGGACTCAACATGTGCATGGGACCATGTGCTATCGGCAAATATAAGATCAATGAAAATACTCTGGCCTAATTCAACAGTGCTCATGTGACTCTGCCACAAACTATGCGTTCAAACACACATGCCATCCTCGAACAACATGGATTGGACATATCACAGATCGTAGAACAGAAAGCATAAAAGCAGCAACAGCTGTGATTATTTGATGTGTAAAGCCGGTGAAAAGCTACTAGTTCGGAACTCTCGTTCAGATGGATGTATAGCCCTCAACGCTGACCACAAGTGAGTGGTCATCCGAATTCAAATGAAACGTATTTACTTGCCGTATAAGCACCACGACAACAAGCATGACAAAGTAAATTTTGATCTAGAGGCTTATCGATGACACCACGATCAAACCTATCTTAAGGATGCCAGACTGGTACACTGCCGACCGAGAAGAACGTGAGGGAGCTAAAGACCCTCGCTGTGTATAAGATACAGTGGCCAAAGAGGAAAGAGGACTGATTGCAACTGCAGCTGCAGAGCCCGGTATCATCATCATCATCATCATCATCATCATCATCCCGGCGATTGATTAACCAATGTTAAATTAACGTCTTGGATCATGCATAGCTACACTCTCTAGAAAATAAATATCTTAACACGTGCTATGTTACTGTTCACGGACACCAAGCTCAGAGTACAATATAGTGAAGTCTACAGAGTTTGAAACATCAATTAGCTCCCCACACGGAATGAACCATCCCCTGTGGTACTTTTCACCTGCTACATTGCTGCTGCATTGGGATCTGTGCGAAACCCCCATCGTTCATGCTGGGTATGCCACTAGGGATGGAATATGCCGACGGCGTGGACCTCATAGACGAGGAAAGGAAACCCCTTGACGAAATACTACATATAGCTGCAAGTAAAGTAAAATTTTAAATTTCTTTATGAATGAAACGAGTTAACCCATATATACATATCGACAAATCATGAAACTAAAGCAAATCATGATACACTTCGCAGCGGGAAGCCATGGAGGAAAGGTAAAATCTTGGACTCACAGCTCTGCAGTACTGCTGACATCGCTGCACACTGCGTCGTGGAGAACATAGCTTTCCAGTCCTTCTAAAAGCGATGGATTCACAGATCAAAGATGCTCCTGACGAAAAGACTACGTTTATAGAACGCAACACGTGCATCGTTGATGCTGTAAAACTGTAACAGCTGGGCAGCTCAAAAGGCAGCTCTAGATAAACTTGATGCCTGCCTCCGCACCTTTCACTGAACACCGATGGCCAGACAGCATAATCTGCAACGATGCACTATACAAGATGTATAATACATCGCTGCTGTCAGTAAACGTCGCCCAGCATGGATGGTCCATTGTTGACCATGTGCTAATGATGCCAGAAGTCACACCACCACAGGGAGCCTTCGAATTCGGCCTACTGCGAACGAGCAAACGAAAAGCCAGAGGAAGACGGCAATGCATAAATCTGTTAAGCCTGCTGCGCGATGACCTCAAGAAAACAAGACTCCGTACAATCAAATCAAGGATGGACCTGAGGAAGCCAAAAATTGTACTGCGGACAAGACACATCAGTCAAATGCGAAGAGGGACTTATTGCAGCTGTTGATATTTCTACTACAATAGCCGCAGAATACACACTACACTATCAAAGAAACTGGTTCAAAATTATGTTTATCAAGTGTATTCCTATCAACTATTTTGTCAATTGGTGTAAACTGAAGTTTCGTATATGAGCGGATCAGACAGACAACGTTAGATATAGAGATCTGACTGTTTTCGTTCATCAAACAGTCTTGTTTAAATATGAGGAAAATATTCAATCCAGTCTATCGATCAATTATATAACTACGTCACGCGTAGGCTGACGTCATAAACAATTACGTCATGAATGACGTAATTAACTCTGTCCTCAACGCTTAATAGTCCGTCAAGTCGTACGAATTGTACGTCTTTACTATTTAATGAACATTCTGTTGAATAATTTGAAACTAATTTGACTAGGCGCTTTTCGCGCTTTTCTTGCCATAGGCCAGCACGTTGAAAAAATATTTTCTAAATATTCAACAGCTCACTTGTATAATTGTGTGGTAAGTGAAATTCGGGAAGTGCAGGGATCGAGCGATCCCAACACGGAGAAGGCGTGCACGGGGCTTAGCTAGAGATAGGCTTGGAATACCTAAAACTGTATTCACCCATACACAGTGCTTTAAAACTTCATGTTCAGTTTGCATTTATTTTATTTTTATCATTAACAAATCGTATCCATTTTTCTGTGTTTTTCAGGTTTTTGTTGAATTGTTGAAACGCCTAGAATGGAACTTAATCGTTGTACTGTACAGCGATGAAACCTATGGACGTGGTGGCATACACGACCTGAGATCAGCTCTATTGTTAGACACATCCTATAGGATTTGTATTTACAAAGAAATGGCAGTCTCAACAACTTCACACGACGAACGTCAAATTGCAAACTTCCTCCTAGAGGTTGTCACTGCAGATATACGTGGTATCGTTTACATTGGTCAGAAGGAGCAAGCCGAAAGACTGTTGGCAGTATCAAATAAGAACCACGATACAGGAACGTTGCAATTCATATTCTCTGAAACCAGCAACCTTTTGAAGATAAATTTGCATCAATATGATGTTGTGTCTCCTGGTCTGCTCACACTATCACCAACAAGGAATGTTATTGTCGAGTTCCAACAGCATTGGAACAGTATATTCACAGACTTTCTTTACCTTCGAACTCATGCTACCGAGAACCCATGGCTAGAGCAAATCCTTATGGAAACCGGCGATTGTTTCCTAGAGAATACAACAGGCTATTATCCACAGTTTGTGGGAAAGACGCCGTGCACTGAATTCACACCAGAGATGGTTGGGTTGCGACTTAACGAGAGTCCGTATTTAGTGTATGCAATACACGCTGCACAGTTATACTCGTATCTAATTAAGCAAGTATATAATGGACCATGCCGTGCCAATCTCGATCATTGTGTGAATGTCATGGCATCAGAAGTGATAAAAGCGGCTAACGACCCAAATCTTATCCTCGACATTAATAATGAATATAGATTCGATGATGCTATGACAAACCTTCTATTCAACACGATACGGCTGGATATGAATGGCGATATTATAAGAGGTAATAACACGCATACGTACGATGTGCGCAATTTCGTCAGAACTAAAGATGGTAATTTCCGCTTCGAAAAGGTATGTCATTTTCTATGAACAAATATTCACCTGTGTGCTATTGTTTGCAATGATACATAACCACGTCATATAATGGGCCTTTCCAGTTTTAGCTATGCCCCGCCCATCTCTAGCTAAGCTCCACCCACATCTCGCTCGGGTTCGGATCGATCGATCTCTGAAGACCCTGACTATCAATTTCCAGAAAAATATACAGGTAAGCTGTTGCATATTTTGAAACTAATTTGATTGGGTGCTGTCAAATTAGTTTCAAAATATTCAACAGCATGTTTATTAAATAATAGAGACATACAATTCGTACAACGCGTCGGACTGTATGCATCATTACTGTTTTCCGCGGCTGTAGTAGTAGAAACATCCTACACCTGCAATCAGTCCTTCCTCGTTTTTGCCAACTGTGTCTTGTCCTCAGCCGAAATCCTTAGCTACTTCAGGTCCATTCTTGACTTGAGTGTACCGAATCCTGCTTTCTTGAGGTAACCCCATGGCACGCTTAACAGATTTATGCAATGACGTCCTCTCCTGGCTTTGTATTTGCTGGCTCCGTGTATGGCGAATTCCAAGGCTCTCTGTGCTGGTGTCTCTTCTGGCATCCTTAGCACATGACCAAACATGGACCATCTTTACCGGGCGACTTTTACAGACAGCGGCGACGTATTACACATCTTGTATAGTGCGTCGTTTGGAAATTATGCTGTCTAGCCATCGGCAACCAGAGATGCTGCGTAGGTGTTTTCGGTGGCAGGCATCGAGTTTGGCTAGAGCTGTCGTTGGAGCAGCCCAGCTGTTACTGTTATACAGCATCAAGGACTATTATGAGTTAAATACGGGCCTAACAGAATCATTTATGACGTAATGATTATAACGTCATCCTATACGCCGCTTAGTTGAGTATGGCGTCATATTACGTCAGATCATCGATGGATACTCTGGAAAGGTGAATTATGATGTCAGCTAACACATGATGTATTTTGACTATGAAGTCAGTGACGTCAGATAATTGAGCTACAGATCGCTGTCTTGTCATGACAGCCATGCAGAACGTGTGTTCACTCGGTCAGAGGTGGGGGATATTTTGCAAAGACAATAGACAAGCGTCATCTGGTACTGACCCCATTATGATAGTAGAATGGTCGTCTAAAGTAACATTTTTACTGTTCAAGTTAATAGTCACCTGCATCGACAATTCTAGATCCGCTATAGTATCGTTGCATGACGGGTTTATGTGCAAACAATGTAAGCCAGTATCAAATTCATCAGTAACTCAATAACTGATTGTAGGTTAATTCATTACGTAAATTCTATAATTTCTATTTTCTGTTTGTCATATTGAAATAGATTGGTTCCTATGTACACTCGTCGCTGAACGTGTCAACGCCAATCAAAATGTACGAAGACAGAGGCACTCAGTCATTAATAGAGCTATCACCGCCAGGGTTACCCAAATCACAATGCCAAAAGGAGTGCTCCAGCTGTCTAGTGCGACCTTTGTCGGAAGAGATTCTATTCATTGCCGGTGATTACTATATCGTGGGAACGGCAGCAGCACATAGCGCGTCAGAGCAGCCATTCGGGTGTGGTAAAATAATAGACACGTCGCTTGAATCAGAGGCATTTCTATTTGCACTAAAGCAGGTCAATGACAAGCATTTAGACGTATACAATAACGTTTTTCCGTCTAAGAGGCTAGGACTTATTCTCTTTAATTCATGTGAGCAACCTATCATTATTGAAAACCATCTTTCACAATTAAACCGAGGCAATGTAACTTTGAACGGCATCCCAGCTACTAACTATAGAAAACGTATTATTGGCTATGTAGGGGCATCATCAAGTACCTTGACAGTCTGGTTTGCAAGAATGGTGGATCAACTGAATTCAGTATCAATAGGCTACGCGGCAACTAGTCCAGCCTTGAGCGATAGAGTACTATACCCCACTTTTCTCCGGACTGCACCGACAGATGCCAAACAATTCTTAGCAATGGCACAGTTTCTTTCCCACTTTCATTGGCGGTACATCTCTGTTATTTATCTAAATAATAATTATGGTATAAACGCTAAGCTTGTTTTGGAAGAGAGAGCTCGTGAGTTCAATATCTGTATCGCGACTGAGCTGATTTGGGACGATGACAACCCACGCCCAATAGTTTTGCTTGAACGGCTCCGCCTGCATCCATCTGCAAAAGTTGTCATCGTCATTCTTGGGTCACAAAGGGCAAGGAAATTCATTCAAACAATTAATAAAAGGGCAAACCAGGGCGAGTTTATCTTTATTGGTTCGGAAGCGTGGGGAAACTTAAAAACAGTTACGCAAGGTACAGATGTAGCCATCGGTTCATTTACGTTCTCGGTTGAATCTCAGAGGCTAGAGAAATTTGAGACATACATGGAAACGAGGACACCAACAGATAGCGTTGACAATCGATTGCTACTGCCTTTCTGGCAAGAGTACTTTAAATGCAATGTAGCAATGAGTTTCGATAAACCTTATAGCGAAGCGTGTCATCCAGATCTCAGATTAGATGCTAGTCATAATTACGCTCCAAATATATGGGCGCCTTTAATAGCGCAGGCTGTTTCATCACTCGCTATCGGTGCTTCACAAACAATCCAGGACATTTGTAGTCGCACTAGCCGTACAGGCCAGGATGAAATATGCGACGAATACCGTACAAAAGACGGAGCACGAAATCTGTATGACAACATATTAAAGCAAACACATAGTAACTCAACGCGGCGCATTTTTGACGACGAAGGAAATGGAAACCTTGGGTATGTAATCCATCGTATTGAACCTGTGAACGGCGGTGTCGATCATCAGTATGTTCAGGTTAGTACAGAAATAGCATGGACATAGATAGAGATGATACGTAAAATAGCTTATCTGTTAGTGGGCAAAGGTAATAGTGCTGTTTTCTCATATTTGCATTGACCTTTCCACTTTTAGCCATGCCCCGCCCATCTTAATCTAAGCTCCACCCACACCACGTCCGTGTTGGGATCGATCGATCTCTTAACTCACTGACTATTTATTTCCAGAAAACTATACATGTAAGCTTTTGAATACTTTGTAATACTTTGAAACTAATTTGATTGAGTAGGCAGCAACAGCGCCCAGTCAAATTAGTTTCAAAATATTCAACAGCATGTTTATTAAATAGTACACGCACGCACGCACGCACGCACACAATTATATAACGTGTCGGGCTATTAAGAGTTAACGACGGGATAAATACAATCATTTATGACGTAATGATTATGACGTCATCATACTCGCCGCTTAGCTGATTATGACGTCATGTGACACCAGATGATAGATGGATACTCTGGAAAGGTAAATTATGGGTACATATCCATACTTCGGAGTGTCTATGTGTAGTGTATGTGCAGGTAAAATTTGTTTAGCAAGTGATCATGAACTAGATTAAAGGTTCCGCATTAATTCAGGTCAAGCACATAGACCCGTGTATCCGGACACCCGGGTGTCTGCTCGCCATGTCGCTTGCCCACGCACTCAACCCCCACCAAACCAGCAGCTCGTTCACCCGTCCATCCGCTTGCCATCCCACCACCTGCTGCTCACTCGCTCGCCCGCCTATCAAACCGCCTGTTCCCGCCTGCCACTGGCCGCCCGCCCACATGCCCGCCCACCTGCCTGCATGCCGTTCCTTCGTTCGTTCGTTCGTTCGTTCGTTCGTTCGTTCGTTCGTTTGTTCATTCATTCGTTCGATCGTTTGTTTGGTTGATCGGTCGGCCGGTCGGTCGGTCGGTCGGTTGGTTGGTCAATTGGGCAGTTGCTCATTTGTTCGTTCAGCCAGTTAGTCTGTCGGCTGGTCGTTCCGTCCGTCCGTCCATCAGCAAGCCAGCCAGCTAGCTAGCTGGTCAGCCAGCCAGCCAGCCAGCCTGTCAATCAGTCAGCCAATTACTCAGTCGTTCGTTCCGTCATTTGGTCGGTTTGTCGGCCTGTCGGTCGGTTGGTCATTTGCTTAATCTGGTGGTCTGTGAGTCAGTTAGTCTGGCGGGTGGGGGAGGGGGGTTTAGGGTTGGTGGATGGGCGGGCGGTTGGACAAGCGGAAGGACGACTGGGCCGGCTGGCAGGCAAGAGGGCTGTCTGGCCGATGACCATATGGGCATTCATTCATTCATTCATTCATTCATTCATTCATTCATTCATTCATTCTTTCGCTAGTTCGTTCATTCATTCATTCGTTCGTTCGTTCGTTCGTTCGTTCGTTCGTTCGTTCGTTCGTTCGTTCGTTCGTTCGTTCGTTCGTTCGTTCGTTCGTTCGTTCGTTCGTTCATTCGTTCGTTAATTTGTTCGTTCGTTCATTCATCTGTGTGTTCGGTTGATTGGGCGGTCGGCCGGTCGATCAGTTGGGCAGTTGTTAGTTTGTTCGTTCGGCCGGACGGTCTATCGGCTTGTTGGTTGGTCACTCGGTTGGTCTGTCCTTCGGTCAGTCTGCTTGTCATTCAGTCAATTCGTCGTTTTGTCTGTTGGTCGATCAGTCTGTCGGTCGGTTGGTCATTTATTCGATCAATTGAGTAGTCAGTCAGTACAGTTGGCAGGTGTGTGAGTGAGCTTCTGGCTGGTGTTTGTGCGGGCGGGTGGGTGGGCGGAAGGACGACTGGGCCGGCTGGTAGGTGGCAGGTCTGACATGTGGATGACCATCCGGACATTCGTTCATTCAGTAATTTGTTCATTTGTTCGTTCATTGATTCGTTCATTCGTTCGTTCATTCATTTGTTTATTCATTCATGTGTTCATTCATTCATTCGTTCGTTCCTCCATGTATTCGTTCATCCGTTCGTTCGTTCATTCATTTGTTCATTCATTTGATCATTTGCCCATTTGTGTGTTCGTTGTTTCATTCATTCGTTCTGCGCTTCCATCCTTCGGTTGTTCCTGCATTCCAATATGGAATTGCTTGTCAACAGATTGCTCGATGGATGGATGGCATTCTCCAGTTCGAAAATGAATATAAATTCTTGGAACAAGAGGGAACCAGATGTCCTACTGACCACGACTGTGCAAAGTGCTCCATGAATAATACTGCACGACCTTCTATGAATGATTGTCCAGCATCCTCTACTGACCAGTAAGTTACACTATTTTTTTGTTGGGTATTGAGCAATTACTAAATGCCAGCTGGAATGCAAGAGCGTATACATCTATCTCCTAACCTCTACATGTAGGACTGAATGATATGAAAATAATTTTTTGTTGTTATTTCCGTTAGAGGTTGTATGCAACACATGAAAATGCATATGCCACATTAGAATGCTGGTAGACAATTTGGCTAATACTGTTGGGAAAGCATAGTAAATCAACCACAAATTTGACATGGGTCAACGTTTTAAAACAAAAATGCCAAAACAAAATGATTCTGTTGACCTAGGTATTTCCCTTAATGTTCGCAAAATTCCTGTGTGTTCCTGATGATACTATTTTATGTATTGCCACGTTCGGCATCATTGAATTTCCATATAGCTTGCAAATCTTGATGGAGTGCCACACATTATTGCCAAATACTAGCAGGATTTTGCATAAATTCACTACCAGAGTTATTTCGACAGCAAGAGAATAGTTCTGAGAAAATATGTATCATGCGTATTTTCTCTGGTTGGTATGAGTTGGGCAATTGGCATAAGGAAAGTATATCTTTTTCGCTAAATGTCATGAGGTTTGGTTGCCCCATCGTAAGTGTATTAGCTCGAGTTGCTTTTCACATTATTATATGTAGAAGCAATTCTCTGTTACTATCACTGTAGAAATGTTTATTGCGTCTTGATACGTTGATGGCACACGATTACATTACGCGTCACTTATATCTGCTTGGCTGATACGGGGCCTATTGGTCTTCTATAATTTCTTTAGGATACATGTTAAAAACACATGGTTTTACGGCGATGTTTCCGAATATAAATAAACTTCTTTTTTATCGTGTGATAACAACGAAGATGTTAATTTAAGAAATTAACATGATTGCTGTGAATCTTACCACCTCCTAAATTTAATATTATGTCTTCCGGTCATCATAAGGATTCTTTTCAGTTCTCAAGGTTGCTACATTATCTATATGTATAATTCGCGTTTCCTTCAGAATCAATCAATCGGTGACTTATATTTGTCTGGAACAAAATTGTCCGGGATTCAGAAATCAGAAAACTATTTCAGAATTGGCTCAGTATTAGCCGAGTTATTAACGATTACACTTTCCTTAATCAAACATGCGAGAAAACTGCTTCAGCTTCCAGCAAATTCTTACCGTGTGTAATTTAGAGCACGTGGTCAGTTTTCTGGCTTATTCCTCGCACGCTGGTTGGTTTCCTTAACATTAGAGTCGTACCCCTCTTCACTGACGCTGCCTATACAATAGAAAGTACTTTCTTATCTCCATGTGCTGTGCTGAACAAAGGTGCTTAAAACGTGTTCGGACAAACTTTCGACGACCTCGCTTAAATCTTCGCCTGCCCTCCCCGTAAGCCTTTTTGGCCTCTTTTCTTTCTGGAGTTCCAAAAATGCCAGCATCCCGCCAGCTGACCTTCCTGGGAAACAAACGTCCAAGAAATACGGAATTGTTATTCGTCCTGGTATGGTCACCTGAAACTTGTGTGCCTAATATGATTTTATTTTCTGCAATCATGTAATCACAGTTAACTGGACACGTACATTCTCAACTTGTGACGTCCAGTGATGTCCTGTCCAGTTCTACAGTGAATCGACAGATCTTTACGGAGCTCTTCCTATCCTCAATTCTTCAAGTTGAAAGATGTTTCTCCTAAGCGAACAATTGTGTTCATCTCTCGATCTCTCTTCAACTGCAGCTTTAAGACAGCAGAAGAATCATTTATACCGAGATATAGATCTTCACTTGACCAGAGTTCAACTTCCTGCGGTTCAGTTAGAAACGGAAAACTGTTTAGAAATCGTCTTAGTGTTTTCGTCGTTACTTTGTAATGAACCTTTCCATTTTTAGCTATGCAGCGGCCATCTCTAGCTAAGCTACACCCACACCTCGCTCGTGTTGGGATCGATCGATTTCTGAACTCCCTGACAAACTATGCAGGTAAGCTGTTAAATATTTTGAAACTAATTTGACTGGATATTGTTACTGCCTATGGCAGCAACAGGGCAGAGTCAAATTAGTTTCAAAATATTAAACAACATGTTTATTAAACAGTAGAGACATACAATTCTTACCACGTGTGTGACGATTAAGAGTTAATGACGGGCCTACTAGAATCATTTATGACGTTATGGTTATGACGTCATCCCCCACGCCGCTTAGCTGATTATGATGTTATATGACGTCAAATCATCGATGGATACTCTGGAAAGGTGAATTGTAACCTCATCATGATTCACCTTGTGAACACTCATCAGCACTCTTCTCTTGACTGCCTTTCGTGTTGTAAAGACTGATCATTTTCTATCTTCTAGCTATGTCCAGCTTCCATGGTAATGCAGAACAGCTATCTCCAGTGATACAACTGTATTTCCAAAATGCATATATATCCGACGTCGACCTCCTTTTGGATGACAACAACAGTAGCTATGCTTTTTCTAGACTGTCTAGCTTTCTTCGTCTCATCTGAAAGTCTGACATCGTTCTATGAGTACTGAACTTCCTGTCATACCTCAGTGTCTGATACTTCCGGTTTCTGTACTCCACAACTTAAGTTAGCTTCCACTACTCTGTGTACATCTTGACACTGTCAGTCATTCATACTTGCCGGATAGTCGTGCATTCCACTAGTTTTAATGTATGGCTGTCTCTAACAGCTTCTAGATCAGCAGAAAACCGACGTTAAAAAATAGTCCAGCCAAAATAACACAAACTTGACAAAACCTACCCCTAATTGCAACAGAAATTAAACCACGTAGAATTGGTTCAGTAGGGGCCCCTAGGTGATATATCAAAATTCTAATAAAATCCTTTGAGTGGGACATGTTGAATTAAAGATGATTACCAATATGGGCCTAATCGATTCATAGAAATTCATTCTTAGTATGTAGAACAAGTCCGTATATTTGTTGAACAAGAGAACTCATTTGGAAATGGTCCAATGGGTCTCCCAATGATGCAAAGGAATAAGAAGTGATGCTACATACAGACTCTGTCCATTCTAGATAGCCCCTAGTGGAAAACTCCATGCTAATGCGAAAAGAAGGGGAAGATGTCTTCGGAAATGACGATTAGTGGCTCAAACATAAATGTAAACAGGTGTTGAAAGTTACTAGCATGATAAAAATGCTTTAAAATTATATTAAGCTTTTACGAAAAACAATGTTGCCCTTCCTCGTGGTACATGGTGAGTTAATTAAAAATATTACTGACGCTATTGTCAACATATATCCCCTAGTTACAAAACATTATACCTTAAGTATAGAAGGTTAGAAACAGGTGGTGGGAGGGTGTATGTGTGCTAAGATATAATCCATTTATGATGTTATAAAATGGGATACAGAATTGTTGTCAAGCGACCGACAAATGTCCACGAGGACAGGGGTTCAAGGAACACCGGAAACAGTAGTGTATTGAATGCTGAAACGTTCATGGAAATGACAGGTTTCAGGAACTGGCATAGATTTACAATGACACCTTTATAGAAACATTTGACGATATGCCATACAAAGGAATTTGATGGCTTCATAATGCACTTAAGAACATAAATCGAAGAAGAACTCAGTTTTCTAGAAGTCAGATGCGCATGTGGAAGTCCGAGGTGTGCCTAGCCGCTGGTGCAACGATTTCTCCACTAGTAATCCATGGATGATTACGGTAACAGGACTCTGGATCGAGAGTCTGATATTTTGAAGAGACACGGGGTCGAACTGTAACCCTATTGATTTTGATGCTGGCAACACAGCTGTAACATTGATGAGTGTCTTCTGACAGTATTCACAGAAGACGGTATACGCAGAAGACGGTAAGGTTTGTGTGAAAAGTAGTACTTTATAAGCCACAGGAACAAACAGGAACTATCACATTAAATCTCAACTCTCAATGGCTTAAGCTTAAGATTTCAACACATAAACAGCAACAGCTGATGATACCATGTTCTTAATAAATGATCTTTATTTCTCTGTACTGGTGGTACTGAAACCATATTGTGAATACAGCAGAATATATCGTCCATCACGAAAATGTTTCATAACGGAAGATTGGTGGAAAGTACAGCTTTCACTGAAGTCTGGGTGTCCAGTTAGATATTCCTGGGAGCCCTTGTGAGTGTTCTCAAACGTCAGGTGATTTGACGATTTGGTGCGGCTACAAAAGCGAGATAACCTATCGTAACCACAAAGGTCAGGCTCGATCACGTGACTTCGCGTACAAGGTTATCCCATGCGTCATCACGTGACGACAAAAATTAGGTGATCTATCGAGCCATCAGGTGGCCTCAAGGAATATATGATCTCATTGTTCATGTGTTCAAACTGCCAGGTGATACATCGATTCATGATATGGCTCCAAAGATAAAGTGATATATCGAGTAATCAGGTGTCCTCAAGCGGCAGGTGATCTCGCCATTCATCACGTGACACCAACAGTAAGGTGATCTCATTATTCCTGACGTAGCATCAAATGTCACGTGATCTCTCGATTCATGAGTTGGCTACAACAGAAAGGTGGTCTCACTATTCATAACGTAGTTTCAAATGTCACATGATTTCACGATGTATCACATGATTACAAAAGTAAATTGATCTAGCCAATCATCATGTATCCACAAAGGCAATGTAATCTCACGATTTGTCACGTGATTACAAAAATTAAAGTGATCAATCGATTCATTATTGTGCCACAAAAGTGTCAGATTTTCTCTCGAACCACCACGTAAACCCTAATTGTAGGAGGAATCCTGCTGTTATTTGGACATGCTTACATATTTTAACACAACTTCTGGTGAATTTTATTTTAAATATAAGAATCTATCTGCTTTGCATTTCTTTAGGAGTGACAGCTGGTGGATTTTTACTATTACAATAATGGTTGCCATAGCACTAATGGCCGTCTTATTCATCGGATTTATCATATTCTGCTGGAGACCAGTTGCAACAGGTATTCCTACTCCTACACCTACCATTACGCCTACGACGCACACCCTACTACTACTACCACCACCACCACCACCACTACTACTACTACCACTACTACTACTACTACTACTACTACTACTACTACTACTACTACTACTACTACTACTACTACTACTACTACTACTACTACTATCAAGGATGTTTGACGTCCCATTAACAATTGAGCTGGACTAGCATGTGTTGCCTCGAGTGGTGTTGCTCTGTGACTGAGAAGTGCTAGGAATGGATCAGGCTGTTTGAGAATTTTCTTGGCTGGTTGAACTGGACGTTACGCCTCCCCATTTGCTTGTGGGAAGTACGGACTTGTTGTAATATGTTAGATACCATATTGGTTCTGAAACTCACGGAATGCTGATGAGATGAACTGAGGACCGTTGTCTGTTACTAGACCTGCTATTCATTACGCTCGAAAGCACACTTTAGCTTATTGATAACGCTTTCACTGGATGTACTAGTCGTATGTATAATCTCCAAATAACGAGAAAAGTAATCGACAATGACTAAATACTGGTGTTGTTTGAAGGTAAACAAATCCGCTGCGAATTTCTGCCATGGACACGCCGGCAGCGGTGTTGTTAGGAGTAGTTCCCTGCGCTGATTTAGTAGATTTGTTTGACAAAATGAACAAGAAGATACTTTGTTGTTCACCTCATCAATGATTTTGGGCCACCATACTGAGTGATTTACCCGCTCTCTACATTTAGTAGGATCCTGATGGCCCTCATGGATGCGATCAAGTATGTCAGCTCTCATTACCTCAGGAATGACGATTCTGCTACTGTAGACTAACAGACCATTAATCTCACTGAAGCGATCACGGACTGCAGAATAAGCACGTATGTTATTTGGAATGTCTTTTGAATAATCTGGCCAACCATATCGTACATAGTTAATTACAGTTTTTAATATAAGATCTGTTTCTGTTTCAATTTTGATTTTGTTTAATTTCTGGTCTGAAATTGGCCATGATACAACTATCGCATTGGCATGCTGTTGCGTCTCCTGTTCAAGGTTATCACAATCTGAAGTTTGTAATGGACTACGTGACAATGTGTCTGCTATGAGTAGTTTCTTTCCGGCTACATGTTCTGCAATTGGATTGAATCGCATAAGTCTCATAAGTAGTCCATGACAACGAATAGGAACAAGGTCAATGTCTTCACGATTTATGAGTGGAACGAGTGGTTTGTGATCAGTTAATAACTTGAATGACTCAAGACCACAGAGATATCTAGCGAATTTCTCACATGCCCAGACCGATGCTAAGCACTCTTTGTCAATCTGTGAAAAACGCTTCGCTGAATCTGTCAATGTTCATGACGCGAACGCAACTGCTTTCCAGTCAGATCCATGTTGTTGCATGAGAACAGCTCCGATACCATACTGACTGGCATCTGCACTTACCATGGTAGGTTTATTTACATTGTATAGTGCCAACACAGAAGCACTACTAATCATTTGTTTTACAGTGTCAAATGATTTTTGTTGAGATGGACCCCTTACTCCAGCAGTTTTTTATTTTCAAAAGTTCATTAAGTGGTTGTAATACATCCGACAAATCTGATATATACCGGCCTAAATAGTTAATCCTTCCCAAAACTCGTCTTAGTTCTGTGACATTTGTAGGTGGCTCCAACTCTATAATAGCACGTATTTTGTCCGGATGAGGACTAATTCCTTTGGAATTTACTTTGTGTTCTAAGAGATCTATCTCTTTCTGACGAAACATACATTTGTCTTTGTTTAGTTTTAACGAAGATTGTCAAATCCGTTTAATTGCTGCTTCTAGACTCTTATCATGCTCTTCGAGTGTCGATCCATAAATGAAAATATCATCGATGTAAACTGAAACTCCATCTAAGCCTTCTAGAAGTGCTGTCATCTTACATGAAAATATTTCACATGCGCTGGAAATTCCGAATGGTAATCTTAGGAATCTATATCTACCGTTTGTTGTGATGAATGTGCTAAGTTTACGACTTTCTTCATCAAGTGGGATTTGATAAAATCCGCTGGTAGCATCCAGTTTCGAAAAATAGTTAGAGCCTGACATTTTATGTAGAACATCATCTAACGTTGGTAGTAAGAATTGTGCTCGCTTAACAGATTTGTTGAGTTGTCTTAGCTCAACACAAATATGCACCAGGCCATTTGGTTTAACAACAGGTACTACTGGCGCACACCAATCAGATGGTTCAGTGACATTCTTAATCACACCCACAATTTCCATACACTGTAACCCATCATCAACTTTCGTTAGCAATGGAATTGGAACACATCATGCTGCATGCACTGCATAAGGTGTAGCCTCGTCTCGAAGAGATATGTGCACTGGATCACCTTTTAGAATACCGATGCTTCCAAATATGTCTGATTCAATGCCATCTAGTCTCTGAATTAAACCCATCTGCACTGCTGCTGTGCAGCTAAGCAGATTATGAGCAATCTTTCCTGTTATCACATAGATTGGAAGAGTAAATGAGTCTCTTATGTGATGAACGTTTGCTATGAAATATCCTTTGCAATCTATGCTCCCACCAGGGCTTTGAAGCACTACATTTGACCGATTTAATATTGGCTGTGGCTGAATACTATGAAATCTGATATAACCGTGACATCTTCTCCAGAATCGGTTTTAAAGTCAATTGATGCATAGTCTATCTGTAAATTAACGTGCCCGGCTCGCTCTGTGTCATCAACATTTTTGAAATTGACAGTTGATCCAAGAAAATAATATTCTGGTTCACATTGTTGATTACTGTTCTGATTACCACTTACATTGGTACCGGTAACTTCGCGTAACATTTTTGTGTGACAGCAGACGGCGTAATGACCAACCTTGTGACATTTTCGACATTCAGCACCTATTGCTGGACATGAATTTCCGGGCATGTGTTTACGGTTGTAGCAGGAACACCTGTGTTGTTGTGAAGTATCACGATAATTTGCACGATTTTGGTGTCTATGATGAGCCTGAGATGCACTATGTCCTGTGTGTTTATTTTTGGGTCGTGCTCCCCTGAGCATAATACTACTAACACTTGATTTTCTCGCGATCGCATCCAGTTCCATACGCATATCGGACGTAGAATTTAGCGGTGTTGTACTCGTGTTTTGTTCTTTGATGAGTTGGCAATGTCTGCTTATTTCAATTGCTGTTTGCAATGTTAAATCTGCCTTCATTTGAAGACGTTGAGAAAATTTATCCATTAATCAAATCACTAATCTGTCCCGTATTTGCGCCTCTTTACTGTGAGCAAAGTCTCGGTGTTCTGACAGGTCATACAATTTACGAGTAATCGGGTCGACTGCATCATTCGAGTTCTGAAAGCATTGATGGAATTTAGCTTTTTCAAAAATGATGTTTCGTTGAAGCACAAAATGTTCATCAAATTTTGACAATACTAAGTCAAAGTTATTTTTGTCTGCTTCTTGAGTAAATGTGAATGATTTGTATATGCGTTCTGCTTCTGGACCCATAGAATATATGAGAGAACTTACTTGCACCTCTCCCTCGTCAGCATGTAATTTCGTGGCAAGACGAAAACGACAGAACCCTCTTTCCATTCTGGCCATTCTGACGGCTTGGTGAATGACAGGCATTCAGGAGGTGAAAACTTCGGCATTTCAGTAATTTAATTCTAAACATTTTATTTATTCCTGACACTATATCAAGGATGGCGAGGTGTTATAACACATGTGTATGCTACTAATAAGAAACTTTGTTTATTCTTTCATATCTTGATTACGTCAGCGAAAGTGCTAAGTCATATTTCTGGAAACGATTTCCTCGAGCCAAGGAGACTGTTGGCTTTAGGAAACACAATACACGTAACTACTACTACTACTACTACTACTACTACTACTACTACTACTACTACTACTACTACTACTACTACTACTACTGCTGCTGCTGCTGTTGCTGCTGCTGCTGCTGCTGCTGCTGCTGCTGCTGCTGCTGCTGTTGCTTTGATGTTAATAGAAGCGAGTTTCCCAATATCACGGATTCATTCCTCTTCCTCAATAGGTTAGGCAACCTGCGCTACCTATCATGTGTTATGCTGACCCTTATACTCCACCTATTGCTCATCATGTTCTAATGAATCGTTGCAGATGGTCCCTATGCAATACAATCTGCTAGACTAAATCAAAAAAGGTTTTTCAAGCTGTTCAACATGGCATATTTGTAATATTTGTTGGGGACTGTAGGTTTTAGCAATAAATTAGCTATAATATTAAGATTTCTATTTTGCCGTTTCTTATTTCTCTAAAAATGAGTCCTCATATTTCAATAGAACTGTCCACCAATACTCCAGACTCGTGTGGCTATCATATATTCTCTCTCAATATACATGAGAGCGGCATACCGTGCTTTAATTTTCGTGTTATATTTTAGATGTCACAGTTCCTCCTACTGATGTCCAGTGTATCTCTGATGGTGATATTGTGGATAATGACGGATATGTGACGAACATGAGGTCTGTTTCTTCCAGTGTCCACGACATTTATCATGGTGACACTGCATTAGATGGTGACAATACATCATGTAGACGCGCTGATTATATCCACCCACTATGATATATCAAAAAATGTACCGTGGGAAAGAATTAAGTAAACATAAATGTCATCATCGGTTAAGTTATTTCCTACGAAAATTGTTATCAAAACACTATTTCTTGACTTTACTTGTACATGTTGTTAATATGCGCATGACTTAGAAATCCCGGTAAAATAGTACACAGAATTCATTACGCTTAACTAGTCTCACATGTTCATGTGAGTAGGAAGGACATGAGGTTGGCCGAAACATAACGGGAATTAAACAAACTGGATATATATATATATATATATATATATATATATATATATATATATATATATATATATATATATATATATATATATATATATATATATATATATATATATATATATATATATATATATATATATATATATATATATATATATATATATCATATAAACAAGCCTTCTAGCCCGTTCCATATTTTTCGATATGAGCACACGCGCATTATTCAACGGAGTACTTTCATTGGCTGTTGGGTGCGCAACCCATTTAAATCGACAATTAAAACATTGATTGATGTGAGCGTGACACGTAGGGATTACTATGCGGTACTGTTTTACTACGATTTGTTTACTATGATTTGTCATTCATGAAACATCATTGCAAAATGTCATCGTTTGATAGTTTATCAGTCGGCAGTGAAGTAACGAATTGATGGCCGTGGCTCTGCGATAGTCTTAGACTGTTTTAATCGGCTGGCGCAGCGGATCGCCGATCGGCGGCTACAGGAAGGAACTGGGCTGTCAGAACAGAGGCGACATATATATATATATATATATATTGGCTGTGATGTGTTTTATAACGTAGGGCCCCCCCCCACACCCCGGTGGGGCGCCATCCATTGTTTGGACCATCAAAATCCCCATATTAGAGAAATGCAACTGTATAGGTAAATATCTGCTATGGGCATTGATGAAGTACTTCAAAATTTGGCGAGATTGTTGCAGCATGGGGTTATTAGCCCTACCACTTATGTCGAGAACCTGGTAGCTCTCCTTCCCGAGAAGCCAAACCCAACCCCACGCAGAAAGCTGCCACCCATTCCCGAGAAGCCAACACCAGCCCCACGCAGGGAGCTACCAACCACTCATGAAAAGCTAACCCCAGCCCCATGCAGGAAGCTACCAACCACTCCCGAGAAGCGCCCCCCACCCAGAGTTAGAAACCCCACCCAAGTTCACAGATGAAGAGATCAACAGTTTTCTTGATGCTGTATTCCAGGAAATGAGGGACATACCCCCAGGATTTGTGAAGGTCCCGCATGCAATTCAGAACTATCTGCGGGGAATGGAAACTTCCTGGACATGGGGGAAAAGATCCAACCGCTTTCCTGGATAAAAACCTGGACAAGATCGAGAGGAAGTTTGTGGAAGAGGTCCTCGACCTGAAGGGGGTGAAGTACTCCCTTGCTCTCAAGATCACCCTCTACAAGGAGAAGAATGATGGGACAGAGGTCACCACTAATCATGCGTTCTTTTCTAAGAAGAATGCCATCCTAAAGGCAAGCGATATTAGCGAGGCTGTGAAGGAGGCCAAAGCCAAGGTGCTGCAAGGCCTTGAGAACTACACCCACGATGGGTCTGGCTGGGAAGTTGACCAAGTTGATGCATTGTACCTCAATATCGCCAGATATCAACCACTACGTGGTGGGTCTTACATCGATCTCCCTGCTTCGATTAAGTGAAAACGTGCCATGGTTAATGTCTAGAACAATGATGACCAATGTCTTCGCTGGTCTCTCTTGGCTGCTACTTATCCTGCAGACAGTAATCTCCGGCGGACATCGAAGTATTTATGGCACTGGAACACACTTGACTTCAGTGGTGTAGGCTCTCCAACCCCTCTCCACAGCTTAAGCGTGTTGAGCGGCAGAATGGCCTGGGCATTAATGTATTCAGACATGATACGGGTGTCTACCCACTGCACTTGAGTGACTGACCCAGACATTCCAAGCACAAATCTGCTGCTTATCGAGAAGGGTGGCAAGGAACACTATACCGGGATTAAGGACCTGAATCATCTGGTCTATGATCAGAGTCGGTATGAAGGGAGACATCACTTCTGTGAGCGGTGTCTCCGCTGTTATTCTCACGAAGACCTTCTCATCAAGCACAAACCGGAGTGCTGTTGTATCAGTGACAGACCAATGCGTATAAGAATGCCTACAGAGGACAAGAAGATGCTACAGTTCACCAACTACCACAAGCAACTTAAGGTGCCGTTCACCATCTATGCCGGCTTTGAAGTCCTAACAACCAAGATTGAGGAGCAGAGGCGAATCCGGTTCAGAGCAGCACACAGAAAACGCAACACCATGAGATCTGTGGGTTCTCATACATTGTGGTCTGCTGTGACGGTGTCAGTGAACCACCAGTGCTGTATCGAGGAGAAGATTCAACTAAGCACTTCCTGGATCGATTGGCACAGGAAGAGGAGAAGATAACAACCGTGCTCGCCCACCCTAAGCCGATGGAGATGACTAGAGAGGAGTGGCGAGTTCATAAAACCGCAGTCAGTTGCCATGTGTGCCACAGACCATTAACTCATGACGGAGTCATAGATAGTGTCAGAGATCACTGCCACATCACTGGTCTCTACCGGGGAGCAGCACACAATGTGTGTAATCTAAAGCTGCGCCTTAACCCTAAGACCACCACCATCCCAGTCGTGTTCCGCAACCTGCGTGGGTATGATTCTCACCTCATCATGCAGGTCATCTCCCAAACAGAGGGACAGATGAACTGCATCCCCAACAATATGGAGAAGTACATCTCCTTCAGTCTCTCAGCATCACTCGACAAGCTGGTAGCCAGTTCCACAACGTTCCCACTTACAATACAGTATGAACCTAGCACTGCCAAGCTCCGCAAAGGTGTATACCCTTAGGAGTACATGGATGGATGGCACCGTTTCAATGAGACCTCTCTCTCTCCCACCTCAAGCTGCTTTCTACAGTAAACTCTCTGGCGGGGGAATATCTGACAGCGACTCCAACCACGCACATGCTGTCTGGGCCCGGTTCGGCTGCCAGACCATGGGAGACTATCATGACCTCTATCTGCGGTCTGACACTCTGCTCCTTGCAGATGTCTTTGAGAGCTTCCACATAACGTGCCTCCAGCAGTATCGTCTGCACCCAGCACACTATTACACGAGCCCGGGGTTGAGCTGGGATGCACTTCTAAGGAAGACAGGTGTGGAGCTGGAGCTCCTCACTGACTACGACATGCATTTCTTCATAGAGAAAGGACTCAGGGGTGGTGTATCAATGGTTAGCAAATGCTATGCTAAGGTAAACAATCCATTGGCCTGCGGCTTAGCTGGCTATAATCCACAGCAGCTGACAAGCCACATCACATATCTGGACGCTAACAATCGCTATGGCTGGGCAATCAGCCAACACCTACCGACTGGGGGGGGGGGGGGGTGGGGGTGGGGGGGGGGGGGGTTAGTGGGTGGAGAACATTGATGTCAAAGAGATTACACAACATCCCAATGATGATAAAAAGGACTACATCCTAGAGGTTGACCTTGAGTCCCCACAAGAGCTGCATGACAAGCACAATGCCGACCCGGTGACGCCTGAATGGATGAAGGTAAAGGGCTCTCAGAGTATCAGTGTGCATTGGGCGTGTTGATAGCAGAGACAACAGCAGAAAAACTGGTGCCTAACCTGAGAGACAAAAAGCGCTATGTCCTACACTACCGCAACCTAAAACTCTACCTCAACCTGGGTATGAGGTTGAAGAAAATACACATGGGTTCTACGCTTCAATCAGTCACCGTGGATGGAGCCTTACATCCAACTCAACACGTTAGAAGGCCAACAGTGACTTTGAGAAGGATCTCTACAAGCTGATGAATAACACTGTCTTCGGGAAGACCATGGAGAACCTGCACAAGTGAGTGGATGTCAAGCTAGTGCAGCCATCCGAGGAGGACAAGCTGCGCCACCTAATAGCCAAGCCTAACTTCTCCCGGGCGAAGGTGTTCGATGATAATCTAGCTGCTCTCCACATGTACAAGACGAGCCTGCTGCTGAACCACCCTGTCTATGTGGGAATGCCCATCCTTAACCTCTCACAGCACCAGATGTATGACTTCTATTACAACGAGCTGAAGCAACTATATGGTGTCAACTGTGAGCTCATGTACACAGACACCGACAGCTTCCTGTTAGAGTTCCAGACTGGGGATGTCCATGCTAATATGGCTGCGAGGAGTGACCTCTATGACACAAGCGACTGCCCAGTAACACACCTGCTGCACAGTACTGCCAACAAGAAGGTCCTGGGAAAGATGAAGGATGAGTGTGCCAAGTGCCAATCCAGGAGTTTGTTGGTCTGCGCATCCATCAAGCGGTCGGATGAGCTGGAAATCAAGAAGGCAAAGGGTATGTGCAGGTCTGTGGTTAGACAGATTCGCATGCGCAGTACAAGGAATGCCTCATCGAGCGAAAGGTCTTCCACCATGGTATGAACATGCTGCGAAGTGAGGGTCATCACCTCTATGGGGGTCTACCAAAACAAGACAAGCCTCAGCACCTCAGACACAAAGCGATGGATCGCTCCCGATGGTATTCACACCCTGGCTTATGGTTACAAGGATGCCATCACTCCAATGGATGTTAAAGAGCTGCTGGGTAACGTATGAACATCATGTGACATCAGCCAACAGTCAGTGGAGGATGTCTACTCGACGTAAACACTCCCGGTGGAGGTAGCTGTGTGTCTGTAGGATAAGCTAGAGCTCCTCTCGTACAAATGGCCGCCTAGGACTGCTTCGCACTCCATGCTTGCGTGCCAGGTAGTACAGCATAGGCTGTCCAGCCATATTCACATACCTGTCAACCTTGTGTACATCTATCGACCAGTTGGGGTCAGTCACCCGCCTACATCCACCCTCCAACTGGCCAACTACCGAAACAGAGAATCGGATGGAAGTCTATTCTCCGAGCACAGTCGTTCTGACAGTTGGGCCACAAAGAATCGCTGAATGGCCTTGACAGGCTTCTGTCCTATCAGCTTAGTGGCTTCAGCATTGGATCTCTCCACAACAATGGGCAACCCTCTCACCCATACCCTGGGATGACCACCAGTCGGGACAACGACTGCCATTTCCTGAGCATACTGATGTGGGAACATCCTCTCTGCCAGTGTCCGGTTCCACTGATTGACGATAGCCTGGGAACAGAGGGCCACAGTTTCACCTCTAACCTCCTTACCCTCATCCACTTGCATCAACTCTGGCCACTGGAGGGGATTTTGCGAGTCCTCATAGACATTCTGGCAGCCATCTGACCCGCGGACTTATCCGAGAGAGGCACTGCCGCCTTGTATCTACTGGCAACATCAACGCTGGTGAGGGTGTACTTGTAGGTCTTGCATGTTCCTCTGGGAAAGACCTGATAATGCAGAAGGAACAGCACATCAGCCTGATGGACTCTGTTCGGGACAGGTTCATCGAAGTGTGCATACCGAATGTGTCGTGGACGAGGTCTGTAGATCTGCCACATCGCCTGCCTGGTAATCCACTGGCTAACCATCTCCAAGGTGAATCTATGACCCTTACAATGTGCAGACTCGAGCAGCGGGTGAGGCTCACGATAATAGCCACCGGGCCGGTAGTAGAGATCATCAAGAGAGACCACGAGTAAAATCTCGGACTTCATCGCTGACGTCAACACCTGTCCTCTAGACAGATGACCATCATTCATCCGACAGTGGTCCCCGTGGTTGAACACCTCGAATACCTGTGAACACTGCTGTCTGATCTCTGCAGCACTAGCGCTCTCACTGAAGGGTAGCTTATTGACAAAGGCTTGCCAGCTAAGGGACTTGACCAGGTCACACAGAGAAGCATTAGTCGGCAGGATTCTGGCTCTACATCATCACCATCATAGGCGTCATCATCATAGGCATACTCATCATTGTCCTCGTCTTCATCAAGTCCTCACCGTAGTTCTCAACAGGATCCTGCAAAGCTTCCGGTTCATACATTGCTTGTAGTTCCTGCTGACTATATGGTGAATTTAAACTCGCTATATAGTGCAATAGACATGGCATCTGCAATCTTGAATGCAGGCTTGTTTGCATTGGCGAACTGGCGTCTCAGCTTTGCTGACCATAAGGCAGCGGAGGCAGAGAGAAAACGTCATAACCAGGCGATGGAGAAGCTGTCTAAGGAGAAGTTTGAATATAGCAAGTCACTCGAGCATATGTACCAAAGGGAGGCACGCCGACGGCAACAAAGGGCTCAAGCCACCCAGAACATCCACAAGGCTGATGAGAGTCTCCATGAGTACTACAAGGCTGTAAAGCTCTCCGAGCCGACGCTCGACTATGAGGCATCAGGAGGTCAGAGGATGGTCGAGGCCATAGCAGTAGTGGCTGCTGTAGCAGCAGTGGTAGCTGGTGGAGTTATGCTCTATGCAGCTCACGGAGCTACAAGCTGAATATCTCCAATTTGCAAGAAGTGAACCTTGCTATATCCAAAGTACAACACCATTGCTCCGGCCGGGAGAGTGCCCCCTCACTCTCTGTGCAGGTTCCCAATATGAAAGCTGAGCTGGTTGCCATGGTTAGGTGGGATGTCCCTTCCTCCGAGGTGGCACTGACCTTCGAACACCGACTCAAGATCCTTGTGGCACTGGTCAGGTGAAGTAAAGCATACGACTTCGTTTTCTGTCAATAGAGACAGCAATCAGCCAGATCGCGCACCTCACTGAGAATGTTGGTCCAAGCCACCACAAGTTTGAAGTCGTCTAGCTCCCCCACCTCCTGGACCACCCCTCCCTTCTGAACCAAGACTGCTACAGCTATGCAATTTGAGGCACCTCGTTGCAATGTCAACTCTAGACGCTGGTTAGCCGTGGCCTGGACCTGCTGATGCTCTCGGTCTACATGTAGGATCCATTGTCTAGAGCCCACACGTTTTGGTTCCTGGCCGTTCTCATCATGCCACACCTGAGGTCGTGGAGAGGTCATCGTTACATCCGGAAGATGTTCGGTGTATACCCAGAGGAACTGATTGTCCTGCATTAAGGCCGGGTTCATGTGTGTGTTCTCGAGGAGGGAGAAGAGTGGCACCATGACCGGTATTTCTACATCTGGTTGTAAGTCAAATTCTGTGAAGCCTTCATTACATCCGATGGCATAGTACCCTTTCCCCTTTGCGTAATAGGAAGGTCCACGAGCCAGTAGAGCCAGGACCCTGTACTTATCATTCACATCGGTGGTGTCCAGGGTGTTGTTGCTCTGCATAATCTCCCACCTGCTCACCACCTGTGGGAGCTCTAACTCCTTCGCCGCTGTGCTCTTGAGCTTAAGCTTGAACATCATGCTCCTAATCTCATGGATCTGTCCTGAGAGGGTGAAGTCGATAAACTTCCCCGCTGTGGATAAAGGGTTCACATCATGGATACTAGGTCGAATGATGTCAGATAATCCTTCTAAGGATCAGTGTGGTGCGAGGCCATGGGTTCAACTGCCACATCTAGATGCTGTGCATACTGCTGCCTGTTTAAACGCCTGTATATACAGGTTTTAAACGGTGATGTTTGGTAAAGTTCTCCAGCAGATCGTCTTTGGAGGGCAGAAACCAGTTGGAGGCCACACCACCTCCAAGAAGAAACCAGATGGTGGCCACACCATGCTCCCAAAGAACATGCCGATTGACAGGGTCTGACGACTACTTCATGACATCAACATTATCCATGAGCGAGCCAAGATCCCACCTCCATCTGATGCAGAGATACTGACTGCCATAGAGGAGACCACGCCGGCTCATAGTATGAGGGAATTATTGACTGGATGCTTTACAGGAAGTTTGACAGTGCCCAGGGCAGGTCACTAGATCTCGCCCAGGACATCCACTAAGAGTCATATAATTCTAGCTCTCCAGAAGGCTAGGGTTGATCCCAAAGATCTCCTAATGGTAGGGAAGTGGGCTGGCGTATTCGATATCTGCACTGATGATGAACACCAGATGCTGGATGATATATAGGCTGGGGCCATGGATTACTTCTGAGAGGAGATCAGTACACGTGTGACTGAGGGCCATGAGGCTGGGCATGCCACTGGGTTGGCCACAGGCCATACCGAAAGTAGAGAGGAGAGGTTGGTCGCCAGCCGCAAGGAGGCTATTGAGCACATCTTCAACGAAAGAGGGCATGAGCAGCTGGCGAGAGATGAGGCAGCATTTAGAATATTCCCCGAGAAGAACTACCAGGACTACCTCATCAAAACTGGCCTCAAGGCAAATGCTAAGAAGGCATGGGTGAAGCGGATCTTTCGTGAGAAGTTTCAAAAGAATGGAGTCATAGCATCTGATCCTCAGTGGATAGAGTTTCAGAAACACCTACCCAAACCCTCTGGGGCAGCGGAGTCTACAGACGAAGCGGCGGAAACCATGGATGAAGTTCCACAAGTAGCGGAGACCACGGACGAAGTTCCTCAAGCCTGAGAAAAACATCCCCGCTGACATCAGCGCAGCTGCGCATGTCGAACCGACTGCCATGTGAGCTTCCTGGCGGAATTCAACTTGTAGCTGAAGTTCTGAGCCTTCTCCAGTGAGGGCTTGAAGTGTGCGAGCTCCCCTGTCTCCTTGTTGCTGAAGAGGAAGAGGTATAGATCTGCGACCATCTGCACGCCTGCAATGAAGTCTTGCTTGGTCTCCTTGAGGGTCAGGCTGTCGTATATTGTCTCAAGCAGGGCACAACCACTCTTCGAGCTAAAGTACAGGAGCCTCGCATTCTGCCGGATATCTGGTGATATCTCATGGGCGTACTTCTGAAAGAGGATGAAGACAGTGACCTTGGTGTGCCGAGTGCATCTGGTGAAGTTGCTGAGGTAGGTGACTGTCTTCTGGTCCATCACGGGGTCGTCGATAACTAGAACAAGTGGTTCAGTTAGTCAAGGCACGAGCAGCTTCTCCATCAGTGCTTGCAGGTCATGCATCTTGGTGATTGGACCATTGTACCACTGATCGTTATTGTCGACTGCAGCAAGACGTTTTTCCTGTGTCCTGACGGGGCAGTGATCAGCACCACCTGACCGGCATCATTTGGTCTACTACTGTATGGCACTGGCATGTTGCACGTGTGCATGAAGGATGGCGAGCACCTGTTTGGCTGTAGCCTCGTCTATATCTGCGAGATTAAATGGCAGTACTTCCTGTACCAGCTCTTTTGCCTGCTGTGTGGGTAGCGTTGTACCGCCGGCGGATACAAAGGATGTGATAGAGGCATTAAGCATGAAATCCCAACAACAGCTGAGAAGGCAATGCAGAGGGCCTGTGTTAGTACCCACAGTGTCTAGCACCTTGAGTATCCGTATGATGCAAGCTCGAGCAGGCATGCTTATTATGTGATTTTAAATGGTAGGCCAAAGAATCCCGACTTCATTACATGGAGTAGTTGGAGCTTTGCTGTTGCATTCGCTTGGCCATCCACCGTGATATGGCTCAGGCCGATGGTGCCTACTTTGAGATTCGCCCCATCTTGTTGGAATGAGCTCCGTGGTTTAAGGAGATCAGACCATGCGGTGGTAGACCATGCGGTGGGCCAAGGAAATAGGTAGCAGTGCTCAGGATACTGGCCCTCCCTGCAGGGGCAGGCCATGTGGGCTACCCACCATTTCTGGGAATTGGAAATCCTCAGCCCGTGTGGGCGAGTATGCGCTACCGACTCATGCCTCATAGGCTACTGTTTTGTCATGGACCTGCCAAGCTTCCACTATATATATAGCATCTTAAAGCTAGACATAGGCCACGATGATCTCAGCCTTAGCACTCGTCGCTAGCCCTAGAAGCGCGGCTTCCATTATAGGGATGCGCTCACCCATGATCTTGGCGGCAACAGTATAGGAGGCGCCACCGATGGTAATCTGTGGGATGGGTTGTGCTATTCCTAGACAGCGAGGACAGCGGCTCCCGCAGCAGGAATAACCTCATTAACACCCGTCATCTTCACCACGGCCACATTGGCGGCCACGTTACTGGCGACATGCATGGCCAGGGGCTTAGCCTGTATCAGTAGCTTCTGGGTCTTGCTTTTGAGCAGCTTTTCCACCTTCTAGAGCCTCGCCTGGCTGGCTGATTGGAGTTGCTTTACAATCTGTACCATTGACGTTATTGTTTAAGCCTTGAGTACACAACGTGTTTAAACGTGTACGTTCTACCTCGAGAGTGCTAAGCAGATCTACCCAGTCTGCATCTGTTAGCGGATTAGATTGGTACTCGGGAATATCCATACAGTTCTGTGCTATACATAGCGGCTTAAACTATGGACCTACTAGTACTATGTACTAGGTACTATGACGTCTTCCGCACCGAGTTGAAGGACTATAAGAAGAAGTCATCAGATGAGCTCGCCCAACTCTCTAACGCTGAGGTAACAGAGGAGCTGACAGCTGTGAAAATCTACCTGGGATTTGGTAAGGGGCAGATCTGTTTCATCGAATGCCACATTATGGGTGGTAGTATGGTAGAGCAGCTCCTGCGTACTAAGGGATTCTACAAGGATCGGGAGTATCTGTTGGACGTGTGACAGTTCCAGCAGTTGCAGGCATCCATGGCATCTCCCAACTCTGAGTTGAATAAGGCTCTGCGCTACTACAAGCTGGAAAAAGGCTGTAAAACCGACCCATACAGCCCTTGGGTATGTATGCTGACAGCGTGTTTGGGGGCTGTCGGGCAGGCAACCTCAGCCATGACTCCCACACCGGAAGAGAGTCAGGATGATCTCATGCTCTAAGGATCTACTAGTGGCGGCGAGGACTGGTGACGAGAACAGCAATAGCCAGACCTGACACCACTCATAGGGCTATCGTCCTGCTAGCACTGCTAGCACTGCCAGGTGGGGTGGTGGGTGTCAGCACGGGTCGCCGGTTGTCATCCAGCACTCCTGCTTGTTCCAGTCGGAACGACGGTCGGGATGACATGCGTGGCCGAGTTGATATCAGTGTTAACGCCAAAGTGCACACCTGGGGAATTCCCCTCGACTATCATATTATTGTAGCCCCTAATCTTCAGATCCTCGACATTCACGATCATATTGCTCGGAATAAGTCGTAGGTGTGGCGATATAGCAAAGTCGAGCTTACGACGGGCCTTCTATAAAGCTTGCTGGATCTTGGCAATGAGGCTACTGGGATCTGCAACAATGATCATGTCCTCAACGAGACTACTGAACATGGCCTGTACTTCTTTTCCACTCACCCCATCGATGGAGTGGCGCAGCTAGGTCTGGGCTGTTGGGAGACAATAACATAATGCTTCTAAGGACTGGTTGATTCGAACGATCCCTACTGGTGTGAGACCTGAAGTTGTGTGTGGGACAAAGTATTTCCATGCCTCTGGATGGTCCTGCCTGATTCCGGTGATATGCATATTCTGCACCAGTGCCCTGGGCTCTGAGTCTGGATCGAATGAGAACGTCGCTATTTTCCGACGGCTGATTTTTTTGGGTGTGTGATAGGGGAAGCCTGAGTAGTCTCGTCTCGGGTCACCATACATAATGCCTAGACTGCTGTTGTTTCCACCATGGAAATGATAGTCTGAGTGGGAGTTGAATTCTCATTGGAGTCTACTGGCTGCTGAGAGGCTGTACCTCGTGGTTCATGCTGGCTGTGGGTTGAAATCATTCATATCAGGCAGGCTTGTGCCCAGCTCATGAAGGATTCGTCTCACCATGTAGTACACATGGAATCAGAGACAGCTGGCAATGAGCACAGCTTCGGGGGTACCAGAATAGGAGTGCAGCAAACCCACGCCAACACCACATCCTGCCGTGGCACACCACACGGCAAAGTTCAGCTGTTGACTCCAGAACGAGAGATTCCGGCCTGCCATCCAGGTATGACCTTTCTTCGCATCCCTGGTGATTGCAAGGTTGGTCAGCGGTCGTGGATTGATGGAGAAACTGATGCGGGACCGCCCGTCCACCGTGATCGAAATAGATGTTAGATCTGGTATGTCATCCAGGAGACCACGTGTCGAGCGGGTCCAGAGTGTACCCAGGAGGGGCGGTTGGCTCTGGTTGATTGTCGTGTGGTTCGTCGGGAAGGCCATCTATAGTAGTCATCTTAAAGCCACTGTTCCAGCCATGGATGCAACATACTAATAGGTACCGTATAGGCCCCCGCTGCAGCATCTCGTTCTTTAACTCCTCCATGTCCACTCGCCCGCTGGAGCCTTTGAGGTATTGCTGGCGCACTTTGGGTTTTTCTGTGTGGTACAGTGTTTGGAGCTTCAAAATATGGTGGTACTCTTCATCACTGACCTGCCCATCCTCGAGAGCTTTTCTGACATAGTCGTCGATAGCCCAGAGGCTGCTCTGTGCTAGTGGTACATACTTAGCATGCTTCTCCAGTTTCCTGGTGATCTGACACTGTCCAACCGCCAAGCTGGTGGCCAGGACAGTAGCGGCAAGGGTCACACCATCCAGCGGGATATCGATGATGGCACTCACCCATGTAGCGAGGGTGGCAACAGCAGCCACGCCAGCACTGGCTCCAATCACTCCTGCAGCTGTGGTTGTGTGTACTAGACTGTTGTAGGTTGTTTTATATCGCCTGCGTGCTCTGCTGTACTTTTCTGTCTCATGAACAAGATTCTGTCTGATGGTGTCAATCTTCTGGAGTCGCCAGCCATATAGTGTACCACCCTCCTCAGGTGCTAATGCGGGATATAGTTCAGACTGCTTTCGCCACTGCGATTTAGCCACAGTATGCCTAGTTCTTAAATGCGAGCTAGCTCTGCATCACCTGTAGGATCTGCTGATGAGTTATTGTGGGATTCATCTTGGAAAGCCTGGCGAACCGAACTAGCTTGTTGGTGTGGAGACATACCTCCCTCAAACACCCCTCATCCAAAAGCATGTCAGGGGCCAGTTGCTTTCGCAGGGTGAGGGGGGGGGGGGGTCGGCTCTCCTGGAACATTGGCATTTCAACTAATCTTACTTAAGTTTTACATCCATCGGTGTCACTTCCAATGGCTTTCAGTCAAATGGTATAGTTTTCGAAATATTGACAATAATCTCTGGACTGTTTTTTTGCATTAGTGATTTTGAACAATGTTTAAAGGCCAACCTGGACTATAAAAGGCACCAGATGGCGCTGGTGTCACATCTATCAAATTCTAAACACCTTTCACATCTAGATAGCATATTTTAAACAAGAGGCCCAATGGGCCTGTGTCGCTCACCTGGATCACTGTGCATTTTTGTCAAAATTGTTGGTGGGTGGTTTAGGAGTAGTCGTTTAAATGAGTTTGTGGACATTTTTGCACGTCCAATATGGCCGCCAAACACGCTACATTTTGATTGGTCCACTTCTGCCATGTGTCTGACTAAGCCCCTTCCCTTGAATAAACCTTAATGGCACTCAGTGCCTAATCATATCTCCCAACTTTCCGCCCAATCCGCTCAGTGGTTCTGAAGTTGTTTTGCCAAAAAATAGGTTATCCAACGTGGCCGCCAAACCATTTGGCCAATCAAGTTCCCTTGAATAAACTTGGTGCAGCTCTTGTACTAGATGATATTTCATGCGTTTTGAATTGGTCTCCCAAAAGGTTTTGGAGATCTTTAGACATTTCTAAAAATCGACCAAAATCCAAGATGTCGCGAAAATACATTTTAAATTTCCCATTGCTTGAGTATGGGAGATTTTGGCTGGTAAATGATCCAAGATGGCCGCTAAACCATTTATCCGACAGTCTCGAAAATGGCAAATTTGAAACCACAATATGCACACAAATACATAAAACCAACTTTTGCCTCAAAATCAATCAAATAAAAAAATACAATATGGCCGCCAAACACGATATATATTTATAGGCCCATAGCGGCCCTTTTTACGGATCAACTTCTCTTGAACAAACCTTAATGGCCCTTTGTCCCTAGTCATATATCACACATTTCCGCCTGGTCGCTTCAGCGGTTCTGGGGAAGAAGTTGTTTTTGCGAAAACGAGGTCATCCAAGATGGCCGCTGAATCATTTGGTCAATCAAGTTCCCTTAAACAAACTTGAGTGAGCTCTGGCCCTAGATCATATTAGATGAGGTCTGAATTGATCCCTCAAACGGTTTTAAAGAAAATCGTCCGAAATCCAAGATTGCCAGCGGCCAAAATGGCCAATCGGTTTCGTTTGAACAAAATACAATCTCTATGCCATAAGGATGCTTCCTGCCAAACATAATTCAAATCGGCCCAGCAGTTCTCGAGAAGACATTTTAAATTTCCCATTGCTTTAGTATGGGAGCTTATGGCGGGAAAATGATCCAAGATGGCTGCCAAACCGTTTATCCAACTGTTTCGAAAATTACAAATTTGAGATCAGAATACCCAAAACCCTATATATATAAAACGAATTTCAGCCTCAAAATCCATCAAATAAAAAAAATACAATATGGCTGCAAAACACACTAAATTTTGATTGGTCCACAGCGGCCATATTTTTTGACGAAGCAACTTCCCTTGAACAAACCTTACTCGCCCTTAGTTCCTACTTATATATCACAAATTTCGGCATGATCGCTTCAGCGGTTCTTGGGAAGACGTCGTTTTTGTGAAAACTAGGTCTAGCAAGATGGCCGCTGAACCATTTGGACAATCAAGGTCCCTTGAACAAATTTGATTCAGCTCTTAGTCTAAATCATATTTCGTGAGTTCTGAATCGATCCCTCTAACGGTTTGGGCGAAGAGGATTCTTAAAGACATTTCTAAAAATTGGCCGAAATCCAAAATGGTCGCCAGCCAAAATGGCCGATCGGGTTCGTTTGAACAAACTTGAATCTCTATGCTTTAAGGATGCTTCATGCCAAATATAATCGGCCCAGTAGTTCTCGAGAAGATATTTTTAATTTCCCATTGCTTTAGTATGGGAGCTTTTGGCGGCAAAATGATCCAAGATGGCCGCCGAACCGTTTATACGACAGTTTCGAAAATTGCAAATTTGAGCTCAGAATACCCAAAAACCTATATAAAACCTATTTCGGCCTCAAAATCCATCAAGTAAAAAAATCCAATATGGCCGTCAAACATGCTATATTTTGATTGGCCCACGGCGTCCATGTTTTTTGACGGATTAATTTCTCTTGAACAAACCTTACTGGCCCTTAGTCCCTAATCATATCTGCCAAATTTCGGCCTAATCCCTTTAGCGGTTCTGGAGAAGTTATTTTCACTAAAACTAGGTCAACCAAGATCGCCGCCGAACTATTTGACCAATTAAGTTCCCTTGAACAAGCTTGGGTGAGCTCTTGCCCTAGATCGCATTTCATGCGGTTTCCTTCAATCCCTCAAGCGGTTTCGGAGAAGATTTTTAAAGACGTTTCTAAAAATCGGTCAAAATCCAAGATAACCGCAGAGCTAATGGGCCGATCGGCTCCATTTGAACATATTTGGACCCGAATGCGCTAAGGATGTTTCATGCCAAAAATATAATTGAAATTGGCCCAACGGTTCTTGAGAAGTCATTTAAAGAAAAAAGTTGACTGACGGACAGACGGATGCCAGACAGACGACGGATGGTCGGCATGGCATAAGCTCACTTGGCGATGCTGGCCACGTGAGCTAATAACAATAATAATAATGCTGAGTGTTGTGCTACTCGTTAACATTGATGACATATCTACGTCAGGCGACATAACAAAATGTTTGGCATAACAGACTCACGAGCCGTTCACTCTCGAAAATTTTAAGTTACTGAAGCGTAGTACATCAACTTTTATGAATACTCTATCCATTCTGAAAACCTTGGAGAAGTTTCTGACACTGTTCTCGCCATATTCAAAAGGATATTAGCGAAATTTACGCTAATGTCAACACTGGCCCTCAAGATTTTGGGCGTGTGAGCATTATATAGCCTCTCTAAACACGCAGATTCGCATAGATTTTAGACAAGTCCCCCGAGTTGATGGTCTCGAGCATTGCTGACGCTATATCTGAAGTAAGTCAGTCCCAGTGAAACATTTGTCTGGATTTTAAAATGGAAGTTTTTCATGCTGAAATGCCTATTGGTTGTGGGTGGAACATTACTCTCACCAAATCTCTGTCGATGATGTGAACCTCATAACTTTAGTGAAATGAAGTTATGTCATGCCTTACTATGAAGATAATTTATGTATGGCTTGTTCTACCATTATAGGATTGAGATATATCAACCCTGCCATAACAGTTTGCGAATGTAAATAAGTTATACAAATATCTAAGCGAACTTCATGCAAGGGCATGTGTACCTACCAATAAACCCGATTTGTGTACCTACCAATGGCCGATTTTAGGACATGTTTTTAAAAATCTTCTTCTCCGATACCGCTTGGTGGATCGATTCAAAACTCACGAAATATCATATAGGCCAAGAGCTGAACCAAGTTTGTTCGAAGGAATTTGATTGGCCAAATGGTTCGGCGGTCATCTTGGATGACCTAGTTTTCATGAAAACGGCTTCTTCTGCAGAACCACTGAATGGATCGGGCTGAAATCTTGGGGATATGATTATGGACTAAGGGCCATTAAAGTTTGTTCATGGAAAGTTGATAGGTAAAAACATGGCCGCCGTGGACCAATCAAATTTTAGCGTGTTTGGCTGCCATATTCAATTTTTTTATTTGATGGATTTTGAAGCCAAAATTGGTTTTCTTAACCCAGCTTACTTGTCAGTCAGCTATCGTATAGCGATCACCCCATCCGTCTTCTGTATGCCCGTCCATCCATCTGTCTGTCCGTCACCAACAATGGCGGCTCATTTTGTTATTTCTTAACGGATTGACACCAAACTTGGTCACAATGTTAATGGCTGCACCTAATATATGTGTCTTGAAAATGAAACTGATAGGATTTCAAATGCCATAGTTATCACCCCTTAAATATTTGCAGTCTCACTTTCATAGGGCAAATACAGGTTTGTTCTCACCGTCCATTGATTTATCACCATGTCAGATTTTATTGCCAAAGTAGATATTAAACGCCAATTAACAGATTAACCTTTTCAATACAGCTGAAATATTTAAGATATGTATTATGTGCTCTGACATCTATGCTCTTAAACATATTTTGAAATGTATTTGATTGAAAGTTGTTGCTGCCTTAGGCAGCAATGAAAGTTGTTGCTGCCTAAGGCAGCAATGACTTTCAGTCAAATTATTTTCTATATCAACTCCAGCTCACCCTACCCCTGCTGCTAACTTGCTGATTCAGCCAGATGCGCATGAATACTTTTCACAACACTGGATTTTGCTCAGGGTTTACAGTAATGCCGATAAATGCATATATTGCGGAACGAGATTCTACCCCTTTATCTACATAATGGGCATTATTCCTACATTTGCGCCGCTAATGGTCTGCTAGTGTGTGGTTATTAATGCAAACATTGCAACGATCATCATTCCCATCACTCTTGAGTGCAATGGTGTCGTTTATGTAAGTCAGATCCTCCCTGTAAGCAAAATGCTAATCACGTCTGCAAGATTTGTCATAAATTGTTTCAAAGTGAACTATGATATAACAATCATATCGAGTGTAAGATGTGTGATGTGCATAAAGCCTGCTCTACATGTCACAAGTTGCATAGAGATACTGATCCCTGCGTTAAGCATATCTGTGTGTTGGGAAAATGTCTGAGCTGTAAGTCTATCGATGTTTAGTGCTGATAGTAACTTTTAACTGATGTTCTAACATGCAAAAGTACTCTATATGCTCTAATCTATTGCTCTTCATAGCTGTGCAAACATGCATGTCAGTAAACTATCTAAATGTCCTATAGTGCATAAAGATGCCTCGCTTAGTAGGATAGCTGCTAACAACACAAACTCTCATTATATCAGCTACCATTTCTTCTTTATGTTTCATAATTCTTACCTGCACATTGCTACCAAGATCCACAAGCACTTCGCAACCTAAAAAGTATTCTGAATTCATCGTGATGCTAACAAACTGTTATGGAATTCTTGAAAGTTTGGTGAAATTACATATTTTTCAACAGCTTTTATAGCAGGGCTGGTAGCTGAACCGCGATCAGGATTGACAGAACATGTCCGAACACATCATAACTCTGTAAAACTCCTTCAACACATCAAACAATAGCGACTGCATAAGTGGCTCATCAGGTGGTTGAGATTAATGATGTCAACAATATTAGAATTAGTCCACCACCCCCCCCCCCCACACCCCCCCCCCCCCCCCCACCCCACCCCGGGCTTCCTAACAGCTGTTTGGCTTATTACAAAATTGGCAAATGTGGATGCGGCTGCTCCTATTGGCTGAGAGTTATGACATCAGCCGTATTCCAATTAGGCCCGCACCCAGGCCTCCTTCACCCCTAACTCGTGCAAAGCTCATTATCCATGTTAATAGCTCTACCTACATTGGCGACTGTATAAGCGGCTGTGCTGATAGGTCTTGAGGGGTCATGTGACCTCGATTGACACCTAGACCTTGAGCAATGGTGAGCATAGAGGGCACTACTCTGAAAGGCCTCGAGGGGTCATATGACCTCGATTTGGACACACCCTAGACATTTCACACCTCGTTACACCTGTCAATAGATTTCATGCCAAACATTGGCGAGTGTAGATGCAGCTGCGCTGATTGACCAAGAGTTATGACGTCATCATCAATATTTTTTAATTACGACACACCCCATAGGATTTTCATGGGTCATTAGGTCCATCAATCAGTATTACCGAAGATCAATATCTCAACACCTTGAACAATAGTGAGCGTATAAGTGGCAGCACTGATTGGCCATGAAGGGTCACATGACCTACATTTGGTGACTCCCCCCTTTCATGCATCATTGCACCTGTCAATCATCTAAAGATCTACATTCCCGAAAATCCGGCGAGGGGATGGGCGGATGGTCTGATTGGTCGAGAGCTTATGACGTAATTAATGACGTCATCAATATTTGAATTAGGTCACGCCCACTTTGAAGCTGAATCTGATTAGTCGAGAGAGAACAATAGAGAACAATAGAAATGGGTCTCGACCAATCAGATTCGAGTTCTGTTTGCGGGATAAAAGTTGGCATCGGCTAATTCAGATATTGCTCACGTCACTGATGACGTCATAAGCTCTGGACCAATCACAGAGACGGGAGATAGGTAGAGAGGGAGGGGGGGGGGGGGGTGAAGGACAAGAGAGAGAGAGAGAGAGAGAGAGAGAGAGAGAGAGAGAGAGAGAGAGAGAGAGAGAGAGAGAGAGAGAGAGAGAGAGAGAGCGAGAGAGAGAGAGAAAGAGGGAGGGAGGGAGAAAGAGAGAGAGAGAGAGAGAGAGAGAGAGGGAGGGAGAAAGAGAGAGAGAGAGAGAGAGAGAGAGAGAGAGAGAGAGAGAGAGAGAGAGAGAGAGCGAGAGAGAGAGAGGGTGGGGAGGGGGGGAGGGAGGGAGGGAGGGAGGGAGGGAGGGAGGGGGAGGGAGGGAGGGAGAGAGAGCGAGAGAGAGAGGGATGGAGGGAGTGAGGGAAGGGAGAGAGACATAAGGGGTTAGAGAGGGAGCGGGAATGAGCAGTAAAAGACAGCAGAACGAAATAGAAGTTTCCAATACAGTGACACTGTAAAAGGGTGAGAATATAATTTGCCTGCTTTTTCGGGCATAACAATCGTCAGCTAGAGCGGATCATTTCCCATTTTCGGCTTATCTCATAGCAATAAAGGAGGCCATGTTGAAAATGCAGGAAATTGGGCCCACAAATTCAATTAAGAAACGTAATTAGCAATGTAGTATCCGAGATAGCCATGCAGCACCGGGATGCTAGAGAGCACGAAATTAATTCTAAAAGAATTGGAGACGCCTCGTACCTATAGTAATATCGCCACATAAAGAATAGTGTATAGTGAGTACACTTGAACAAAGTTGATAACAGATTCTGGTCACAGCTACACCAGAACTCCTCGCTGCGGAAACAATTACAGACATCTTAAGCCGTTCGATTGATCTTCATTCTCATCTTGAATTTTATTAGTTTTACTACAACGTCATTATCTCTAACAAATATTGAACAGATTATACTGTAACTGTTGTACTTTACGACTACATTTATGAACAAATTGACATAGCGGCTATTACATAACAGTTTTGCTGTTTCGCGTGAGCTTTATGCATTGTTCTCATGCAGCCGCTATTTCGGTAAATACCAGGTATATCGGCTAGGCTGGCGGTATCATTGGATTGCCTCTTGCCCCAGAATAAACACGTCACATATTTCAGAAAAATAATCACACAAAATTGGGGCTTTGTCCTCCGATATATCGTTATTGCTTCCCTGTGGTAACGCAACCTCTTCACTCAAAATTTACCAGGTAGCCTTACCTTCTGAATTTTCTCTCACTTTCTGCCGGGTAGCGCTACGGCCATCATTTTATCTCATTCTCCGCCAGGTAGCGCTACCGTGCAATCCAGGATTATATTCCACTAGTGTGAATGCAAAGCGATATATCGACTATATATTATCCTACATAGTCCACGAAATAGGTAAACAGCATTAGGCCGTGTTCTCACTGGAGACTTAACCCGCGTAGCTCAATACTGAGGTATGTCGTTATTCCCGATTAACTCTCCGGTGAGAACACGACCTTAGGCAATAAGAAAGATGCCTGAGGCCGTGTTCTCGCTAGATACTTAATTCTGAATAACGCCATAGGTCAGTATGACGTTATTCATGATTAAGTCTCGAGTGAGGCCTTAGGCCGTGTTCTCATTAGAGATTTAACCGGCGTAGCGCAATACTGAGTTAAGGCGTTATTCCCGATTAAGTCTCCAGTGAGAAAACGACTTTAGATTATCACGTGCTATTCTATGCGCGATCTGGCCTGAGATGCATCATGTATTGCTTTGTACTATATGAAAGCAAGCCACACAAATTATATTTTTGATCAAGAACATATATTATTACTATAGGTAAATTAATAGGCGTACTTACTTCATCTGCTATACCGGAATAAGTTAGCTTTAGCATATAGATATTAAAACATGAACAAGCACGCTTGATCACTTGAACACTTTGGATCAGGAATTCCCAGATTTTAATTTTCAAGTTAGCTATATATAGGTAAGATGTTGAATATTTTGAAACAAATGGATATTTCCACTGTATCCATCCATAATATGCCGAGATAAGCAACTACGTAACGTATAGAATGACATCACAATCAATGACGTCATGAATGACGTAGATAAGTACGTCACGAACGCATAGTTTAAGACGGACTATACCTTGTTATACGAATTGTGTCTTTACTATTTAATAAATATCCTGTTGAATATTTTGAACATATAAAATATTTAACAACTTAACTGTATAGTTTTCACTAAATTGATAGTCAGGGCATTCGGGGATCGATCATCCCAAAATGGCGAGGTGTGGTTGGAGCTTAGCTAGTGATGGGCTAGATAGCTAAAACTGGAAAGGTGAATTTGACAGGAACCTGTTGCTGCCATAGGCAACATCAGCTCCTGGTCAAAATACGTTCGAAACACGAAACAGAATATTTATTAAATCATACATGAATTTGGTGTTTTGGCATTTCGGTTTCAAAGGGTCAAAAGACAGCGATTACACAAAATCATGATTTTACTTGGTTAAGATTATGTCGACTAGGCTATCACATGCATAATCATGTACCGATATGGTCTCACAGTAATATAGGCTTATAGGATTCAAAAGTCGATACCTTTTAACCAATTTTCGACTAAATTTTGTAAACAAAATCAAAATATTTGATTATTGAATGTATATTTGCAGGCCAAGCGAAGACTAATTTTGAAGATTTACCACTGGAATGGCTGGCTCGGTTACGACTAACTTTATTATTTTTTACAAGGTTTCTCACATAAATACGCTTCATCAGTTGCATCAATGTGCAAAAGCTTGTTGAAAAATAACGAAGTTAATCGTAAAGGTTATCACCTGTTGAACCCTGTTATCATTATAAATATACTAACACGTGTACCACAACTTTTAATCAGTAATATAAGGTATCAGATGCCAAATTCAGCATTACCAGAGTTGCTGCGGGTGTAGCAGAAGTGTACATTACGTGCCATCTTGGTGCACATTTATCTTAATGAGTGGATTCCCAGCAGAGGTAGGCATGGCCTGATTTTGTTGTTGTGTTGTTCCAGGTGTGGCATGTCCATGTGACGACTTTGCAAAGACAAATCCCCCTGGAAGTCGACATTTAAAAAACTGATATGTGCCGTAATCGTGAACCTGCGAGTAAAACAGTTATTTTAGAAATAATGTGGGCATCAGATGCACCCCCATCCCAGCACTTCCCATGCACACCCCAGTATTCATTGCTATTATATTTTTTTAATGTTATTATTCTCTAAATAAAAGATCTAAACATGCTCCCAGAGAGAAAACAGTCACGATCTATGTATGAAACAAAGCCACATCATCGTTGTCAACATCTGCCGTTTTTAACAGATAGTGAAACAATGATTTGGAAAACTATCATTTTCTCCTCATTAATGCATGGCCATTCAAAATGTTGTTTGTAGTATTCCACCTATTTCATATATATTTAATGCCTATCAACTGATTAATTATGTCACCAGAGGTCAAAAGGTCGCCAATTTTCACTGTTTCTTAAAATTGGACAACTGTGCATTGCGATGACTAACACTGTGCTGCAATATATTAGTGTTAACACCTGACATAGAAATGATGGACACACCATCGGACAAACTTATAGGTCAATGTTCATATATTTCAAGGAATGATGTTACTATGATACGTGAATGTCAATTATTGAAAGAAGATGGAAAATGCAACCATGAGGCACTGAAGCATGAAATGACCTTAACGTATATAAGTAATGTAGAGTAATAAATGACCACGGAAAATGTTCTAGTAGTATCCTCCGTAATGTTATATATGTTTTATGTAAATTAATAGTGTCGTTCGCTGCGACTGACCAAGCACTGATAAGGAATATGTAGGTACTAACGCCTTAAAACTGAATGTAGATGCCATATCTGACAAATCGAAATGCCCAATGGTCATTTATTTTATGGCATGCTGTTACTATTACAGCTAACAGAACTCTTAATCTTTAAAGTAACTTCACAATACGATTACGGGGGAACTGCAAAAATAACGTGAACATACCAGATAATGAATATGCTGGTTGCATTTGAGCATATTTCCCCACAATTAGTCAGAGTAAATAACACGCATGCCAGATACTCATACCTTACATTCATTACTGCTAGCATCGTCAATGAAACTGTCTTAATACTTATTATCTATCTTGTCACCTTCCCTCTCTAGAACATCTGCCAGCATAGGACAATAACTCACCCTTACACTACATGGCTTTAGCATAGCCATTATTCATATTTGATTCAGGGCTGTCTGGTTTTTTGTAGATAGGCTCTTTTCCAAATCGCTACGCGATTCTTCAATTCTCTGTAGTATGCCCGTGAAACTAATTCCTTGTTGGAGGCAGTGTTTGCCGTTGAAATCAGATTCTTTAACTATCACACGTTATCATTATGGAGAAACGTAATGCAATGGAGCGATCCAGAGTAATGACGTCACAATCAGCTAAGCGGCGTGTAGGATGACGCCATAATCATTATGTCATAAATGATTCTATATGGCCCGTCTTTAACTCTCAATAGCCAGACACGTTGTAAGAATTGTATGTCTATACTATTTAATAAAAATTATGTTGAATATTGTGAAACCAATTTGACTGGCCGCTGTAGCTGCCATAGGCAGCAACAGCACCTAGTCAAATTAGATTCAAAATATTCAACAGCTTACCTTTATTGTTTTCTGGAAATTGATAGTCAGGGAGTTCAGAGATCCATCGATCCCAACACGAGCGAGGTGTGGGTGAAGCTTAGCTAGAGATGGGCGGGGCATGGCTAAAAATGGAAAGGTCCATTCCATGTATTATGGCAGTCGACTTGGAGATTTGGCAGATGAAATCCTCAACCTGACAAAAAAGTGATCAGCAATAAAATATTCTATGACAAGCATTCTGGCAGCCATCAGCCATCCAGTAAACGAATACGACACTGTTAAAGTGTATTTAAGGATGTTTAAAGGGACTTTAGATGATGGCTGGCAGAAACATTTTGTAATGAGCTTTGACATACCCGTGTGACTGAGAACTTGTTCCAGAGTACGGAAAGAATATGATAGAATGATTGGATCCTTTCATTTTGCATACACTTATTTGAAAATGATAATGAAACTCTGTGTTGCTCTAGATTCATTGAGGTCCTTCATTAGATCGATAAAAAGTATAATGATGAATAATGGCTGTGCAATCTAGAAAGCTATGGCTAACGGCTTGTAGAAATCAAGATCAGGATACTGCTCAAGACAGAGTTTGAGACATCAATCGGCTACCCACAGGAAAAATAGATTCTCCCCTTCTTTTCTTCACCCGCTACATTGCTGCGGGCATTGCAATCTGTCCAGCAAGATTCCACATGACCAAAGGCACCAGTGTCCATACTGGGCATGCCACTATATATGGAATATTGCGACCATGTGGATTTCAAAGAAGAGGAAAAGAAACTCCTTGACGAACTACTCCCTATAATAGCTGCAACCAAACTAAACATTGAGAACCTCTTTATGAATAAATCGAAAACAGAGTTCTGCCACATATAGCTATAGACAAAGTATGTAATTAAAGCAAATGGTCATCCACTTCGTGGTGTCGAACCATGGAAAAAGGCCAATTGTGGATTCACTGCTCTGCAGTACTGCTGAAATAGATGCCATTGACAAGATGACAACGTTTATACAACGCAACCTGCATATCCTTGATACTGTATAACTATAACAGCTGGGCAGCTCCAAAGGAAACTCTATACAAACATGATGCCTGTCATATAAATCCAGGAGAGAACGTCATTGCATAAATATCGTAAGTGTGCTCCGAGGTGACCTCTCAAATCAAGAATGGACCTGAGGAAGGTAAAGATTTTGGCTGAGGACAATGCACAGTGTTCAAAAGTGAAGAAGGACTGATTGCAGCTGTATGGTGTTTCTACTACTACAGCAGCAGAATACAGTAATCGTAGCATCATAGCATATCGAGTTAATGTCACTGCGTTTAATAGTAGCTTACGATACGGATACTTAAATTGATATCACAGATTATGATTTCGTAAATAATGGAGGATTCGAGTTACTCCATCAATCATATGTCGTCATAATCAACTACATGACGTGTAGGGACGTCATAATCAATGCCGGATTTTGGCCGAGGACAAGACACGGTGGTCAAATGCGAAAAAGGGACCAATTGCAGCTGTAGAATGTTTCTACTACTACAGAAGCAGTATACAGCCATCATACATGGCTAAACGTCTTGAAAATAATTCTGCTTTACAAGAATCATACGGCAAATGGTTCGGATGGTCTAGTAGAGAATTTGCACCACCACCATTCGAAAGATAGCATACTAATGGAAGAATGAAATGAGTGTCGATTGCTGTACCATTACCCTGCTGCACAATATTGGCCAACATATATCCTTAAAAGACATGACTTCTTTAATAGATCTGTTGAATACCGTGTGGATCGCTAGATTCTAGTAGAAGCTCAGGGAGTCGCGAATCACTCATCATTATCCATTTAATTATTATACAGGTACATGCAAAGGAAAGGTATCAATCATTACTATGTGATCCTCGCAGTAGGCTGGGGGTTACTATATGATATGGGATGCTTTAATATGCACATCGAAGTCAAACGTCATTTCGGCATGCTTCTGCACAACATCTCCAGAAGACATATTGCTGAGTATGAAACATCTTACTCATAATCTCACCAGAGATTTCCATCAACATGGAGAACCTAAGTACAGCAGTCTTTGTGATGGGAATCGTCTTGTACTTACGGCAGATAACATCCTCTAATTGTGGAAAAGTATCCTCTGAAATCCTGGTAGAGATGTTTCCCAACTCATCAATATCCAGAACGAATGTCTTAGTGACATTTGAATTAGTTGTGCCACGGCATATGGAAGAACCCAGACTTCCTCAGAGACAACATAGCTATAATTAGTCAATTTCATGTGGTATGCTCCAATATGAAGATGATAGGGGAGAGAGATGGGTGGTTATGGATAGGTGTCCCGTCTAGTAGGAGTAATAACCCGGCAACCTAATGCCACAAAACAATGATTACGCATTTAATACCCTTTCAGAATTCTTATTGTTTCCTACTTTCAATAATGTCCAGCGCCCGGTTTCACGAAACTTCTTAAGTTTTATAACTTAAGCAAAACAAATTTGCTGAGCTGGGCAAAAAATCTTACGGTGTTTCTCGAAATGCACTAAGCTCAAAACGTGATTTGCTTAGCTTAGCATACTCTTAAGCAAGGAATCGCAAGAGAAAGGACGGGGACTCGGGTACAAGCCTATACTATGACGCAAATCCGAGTTTTAGCACACCTCTGATAAACAGGTGCTTTCAGTCAGGGGACGCTTTTTCTATATGATTTATATTGGTCACCACCACCCGTCATTACCTAGTTTTGATTACAGCGTATTTTTCGCATTTTGTGAGATAGTTGTAAAATCCCAGAGGTCATTGTGACGTCATAAATATGGCATCATAGTCTCACACGCTCACAGTTACCGGATGACGTATGCGCTGTTTATTATCATTGAGCCATTCCGAACATTACGACGTCGCACCAATCAATACCGGTAGAACACACAATTGCAAATAAACATATAATTCTTCTCGGTGTTTCAGCAATCTGTTTATTATAAATATGTTATAATTTTTTTCACGCAGTTTTGGATCACTACCTAAAAAATAGTTCCTATCAATTATATATTTATAGAATATTTTAAATCAGATTAGATTTCGATGACGCACATTTGTGCCTTATGCAAATATAAAAATGATCTAATTTGAGTTTTACCATTCAAAGAATTTCACAATAGTGTGAGTCGACCGAACACGCGAATTCCGATCACTTTGGGTAGCTCTTGATCAAGTCCTTTAAACTGTCAGTTTGATGACTATAAAATAATATGTTCGAACAGTCTTATTCCATTGTCATGTTTTCTAAAGGCAAAAAATAAGAATATGAGAAATATCATTGACATACAAACACGTGCTGTCTATAGAAGCATTTTTGCCATACCACTGTGAGAGATGAGCGAGCTTGTTTCCGTATCGACCATAAGGGTGGTTAATCGCGACAGAGGATTTATTATGAATTAAATGCTGGAAATCTGACAAAATTGAAACACACATTTTTATGTTTCTTCGCCCTCAATAAACTGAAGTTATTTAAAAGCATAACAAAATATTAAATCTAGTAAGGCTAATTCTAAGGAATTTTATTAATGACTAAGGCCGTGTTCTCATACAGCCACTATTTCGGTAAATGATACAATGAAAGGACATCTGACAGCAGGCCTCAGGCCTCTAACGTCAGGAACAACAGTTTCACATCAGTCAACTAGTATTGAAGTAGAATTGGAAATACATGTAGGTTTAGCTTCAAAGTTGAAGCGCATAGGGTTACTTTCCCAGAGTTTGTCAGGTACATATACTTTCTAGCATTCTCATTGAACTGGCTCTTGTGCCGGAATAAATACGTCAATTATCTCGAAATTTAATCCCACGAAATCGGCGGTTTATCTTCCGATAAATCGCTATTGCTTCCCTATATGAACAGAGCCTATTTCGTCAATATCTGCCTGGTAGCGTTAGCGTCACCATTTTCTCGCATTGTCTGCCAGGTAGCACGACGGTCATCATGTTATCTTACTGTCCACCAGGTAGCGCCACCGTCCAGTCCGGGACTATCTCCCAGCAGTGTGAATGCAAACCGCTACATCGGATACATATTAACCTACATAGTACACGGAATAGTTAAACAGGATTAGGCAAGGAGAGAGGCCTAAGATATAGTGATCCGAAACTGCCGCTGATCCGGAACTGCCACTGATCCGGAACTGCCGATGATCCGCAACTGCCCTACCCACTGTATCTACAAATTCTTGCCTTTAAAAATAAGACAAGATTGGCAAATTAATTCACTAAATTGTAGGACAGCTAACGCACATTTTGTCAGACTAGTATTGTAATGCAAGCGCCAATTCTCACCTCATCTAATGAAAATATATCATTATTATTTCTTATTACCACGTTTTTCGAAGAAAAGTGGGGATTATGCCGTGTAACGGCGGGCGGGCATATGTCTGCGCTCAAAAATTGATTGTAAGGTATGTCTTCCGAAACCGTTGGACGGAATTCAACCATATAAGTGTGTTGTGCAAGTGGACATTTACATACGGCTCCACTCCCTGAGGGGTGGGGATGGCGGTGTGTGCGTGCGTGCGTGCGTGTGTGGGGTGGTGGGGTTGAGGTGGGGAGGTGGGGGGGGGGGGGGGGGGGGGGGGGTTGGAGTTCAAAATTTCAAAGTGGTTGACGTGGGGGTTTGCGATGACGCATCATCGACCGAACAATCTAGTTTATCTTGTGGTCAGCAATATATTTCGAGAGCAACAGCTTTATAGAAACAATGTTTGGGGTGAGTGTGATGAATCAGGGATGTGGCGTGGTTCCAGTCACGTGGTTGGGTGGGGTGGAGTGGTTAGTTAGACGGCGCGTGTGATGTGTCGTGGATCAAATGGTCAAATATCATAAGCATTCCTTCTATCACCCTTTCTCCTCTGAAACCATTTGTTGAACTCCAACCAAATTGTTATACCCATGTGCATGGGGTAGGTGCGGGGCCAAAAAGGTCAAAGCTGATGAAAGTGATGGGGGATTTGTGATTGGGTAACTTTGAAGCTAAACCTACATGTATTTCCAATTCTACTTCAATACTAGTTGACTGATGTGAAACTGTTGTTCCTGACGTTAGAGGCCTGAGGCCTGCTGTCAGATGTCCTTTCATTGTATCATTTACCGAAATAGTGGCTGTATGAGAACACGGCCTTAGTCATTAATAAAATTCCTTAGAATTAGGCTTACTAGATTTAATATTTTGTTATGCTTTTAAATAACTTCAGTTTATTGAGGGCGAAGAAACATAAAAATGTGTGTTTCAATTTTGTCAGATTTCCAGCATTTAATTCATAATAAATCCTCTGTCGCGATTAACCACCCTTATGGTCGATACGGAAACAAGCTCGCTCATCTCTCACAGTGGTATGGCAAAAATGCTTCTATAGACAGCACGTGTTTGTATGTCAATGATATTTCTCATATCCTTTTTTTGCCTTTTGAAAACTTGACAATGGAATAAGACTGTTCGAACATATTATTTTATAGTCCTCAAACTGACAGTTTAAAGGACTTGATCAAGAGCTACCCAAAGTGATCGGAATTCGCGTGTTCGGTCGACTCACACTATTGTGAAATTCTTTGAATGGTAAAACTCAAATTAAATCATTTTTATATTTGCATAAGGCACAAATGTGCGTCATCGAAATCTAATCTGATTTAAAATATTCTATAAATATATAATTGATAGGAACTATTTTTTAGGTAGTGATCCAAAACTGCGTGAAAAAAATTATAACTTATTTATAATAAACAGATTTCTGAAACACCGAGAAGAATTATATGTTTATTTGCAATTGTGTGTTCTACCGGTATTGATTGGTGCGATGTCGTAATGTTCGGAATGGCTCAATGATAATAAACAGCGCATACGTCATCCGGTAACTGTGAGCGTGTGAGACTATGATGCCATATTTATGACGTCACAATGACCTCTGGGATTTTACAACAATCTCACAAAATGCGAAAAATACGCTGTAATGAAAACTAGGTAATGACGGGTGGTGGTGACCAATATAAATCATATAGAAAAAGCGTCCCCTGACTGAAAGCACCTGTTTATCAGAGCCGTGCTAAAACTCGGATATGCGTCATAGTATAGGCTTGTACCAGACTCCCCGTCCTTTCTCTTGCGATTCCTTGCTTAAGAGTTTGCTAAGCTAAGCAAATCATGTTTTGAGCTTAGTGCATTTCGAGAAACACCTTAAGATTTTTTTTCCAGCTCAGCAAATTTGTTTTGCTTAAGTTATAAAACTTAAGAAGTTTCGTGAAACCGGGCCCAGATCTTTTATTTAGAAGATAATAAATAAAAGAATAATAATGACATTGGATCCTGAAGGAGGTGCATAGTGTGTTTAATACCCTTTCAGAATTCTTATTGTTTCCTCCTATAGAGAGAGAAAAAGAGATAGAGGGCGAAAGATTGAGGGAGAGGAGAGGAGAAAGATATGGAGAGAAAGAGAGACAGAGAAGGAGAGAGAGAGAGAGAGGGAGGGAGGGAGGGAGGGATGGAGGGAGAGAGAGAGAGAGGAATGAGAGAGCGATAGAAGGAGAAGGAGAGATTACATACTGTGAAACATGGCGCGAGAACGATGAGTCGGAAATGACGTCTAAATCTTTCACTCATTGCAGCGTATATGAACGGGTTGAGACAGCTGTTGAAGAAACCCAGCACATGAGTTAGAAGCATGGTAAAGAAGAAGTTTTCCTTTCTGAGGAAGCTGAAATGTTGAAGCTGACTGATGATACTCACGAGGTATTGAGGTGACCAGAACACGATAAAGGCCACTGATACAACGATAATCATCTTGGCAACCTGTATATAGACAAAGATTATTTCATATCAACATGTACTCTATTTATGTTGATATTTCATGAAAGAGAGTAGTAGGTGTAACACGAGTGTTATCATGTATTACTACTGACATTTACCTATTCTAATGAAAGATTGTGGTAAAATAGCTGTAATATCAATACATAGATTTTCAATGTAAAAACAATACCTTCCAGGTTAGCAGGCTCACGCATGTCATGGGGTGAAGTTGCATCGTTAATCAATCCAGGGAAGATTAGATATTAGACTATGCTAGACAGAAGCTGGCACCCATTTAATCTGTCCTTTATATCAATTGATCAATTTCGCCAGTCGTAAATGGGAGATAGACACATCTTTTAATTAGTCCTCCAAAATCACATGGTTTTTGAGAGCGTGTGGCTTAATTACCCGTATATTGAGTGGCAAAATGGAACGTGTTCTGGTGGGAGTCCTTGTGCACACATGCCTACCAGAACATTCCCCTTCTTTGCCTCTCCATATATCGCCAACTAAGTCACACCGACTCGAAACGACATAAGTTGGGAGGACCAATGAAAGAGTGCATCTATTACCCATCATTGTGTTTCTGATATTGATGGAGAAGACGTGAAGAGCATAAGTAATGATAAAAGAGTAAAGGACATTTCCACTTATCCATTTTTAATGCATACCCAGCTCTTATATTACCTTTTTTTTAAATATTAGAAAATATACTGAAATACCTATTTTTGTCGTTTCCGCTCGAGAATTGGGAAAATCCTATGAGATATCCATAATGTATTGATATTGGGACAATCAGAGCTTGCTACTAGTATAATTATTGTCATAAGTACAATGAAAACAAAACAACTACTAGTACATAGAGATGTTCACTCAAGCTCACTCTCTGTCACAATGAGCAGGAAAACAGAGCCTTGTATTTATGTCAGCCTCACCTGCCAGTCAAAAAAGGCTATTCTTGATTATTCCGTATAGTAATAGATGCATCATCTGATTGGCTGAAGCAAAAGACGTGGATTTATCAATTATGGGCTCTACCGAGAGAGTCACATAAATTATAGCAAGCTGTCTGTTATTATCGTGTATACCTTGTAGCAAGAGATGTGCGATCTGATTGGCTGAATCAATTGACATGGAATTATCGCTTATGGGCTATAGCAATAGACGTCCATAAATTATAGCCAGCTGTCAGTCAATATTGACTATGCCCATTGTGATAAACACGCCATCTGATTATCTGAAGCATAGACTTGCATAAATTATAATCTGCTGTTACAAGAATATCAATTATGGCCTTATGTGGTGGAAGTGTCATGTTCAGAGAGAGCTGATGTCACCGCCTTCCTATTTTTTCTCTTGACTAACGAGTTGCATCTTTGATGCTGTAATCGGCATATCTATCAAAGAGTAAATAAACTTCATCATCTTTTGCAACATTTATAACATACGTGACAATATTTTCATCAATATTCTGCACTCCGTAATTTGTCAGCCAGCGAACAACCAATAGCATCGCCGATCTATCAATTTCAACCATTTCTGCTTTTGGTAGGGTTGCTGGTGAGATGTCGACTAATACCTATCTTAAGTGTCGATTTGGCCTTTCCTAATCTGATCTCACCGGCTGAACTGAACATAGAAGTGAGCGGTGGTGCCAATTCATACTTGAGAACATCATCAGGGTGCATGTCTTTTCCAGAAGCTGATAGCACAATGATCCATGAATAGATAAGATTCATGCCACACACATTTGCAGATCTGAGTTGTATGCGTTTCTTCATAGCTTCCATAATGTAGCTTTGAAGCTATGGAATGGAAGCTTTGGGGCCAGACATTTTCATGAATCCCATGCCGGATGAATGGCATCAAATTCCATGATTTATTGGGCACTGATTTGCGTAGTGGCCAGTCTGGTCGCACATCCAGCAAATTGGCAGTGGTGGCCAATTTGTTTGATGGCTCTGCGGCTGCTAGGTTTATAATGTTATTATGCGAACTGTTCTGTTGTGAATTATGTTGACTATTGGTCCTACAATTTCTTGCTAAATGTCCTAGTTTGCCACAATTATAACAGCGTCTGATTTTTAACTTTATACTAGTTCCGAGCCTGATTATTGTTGTTATTGTTGTCGGGTACAAGTTTTGGGCACTTATGTTTAGTATGTCCAAATTGACCACATTCATAGCACTGGATCTTTTTGTTGGCTGCTTCCTCTGTGATGATGGTGGCGGTGCGGTTTGTGCTATTCCCTACGATACCATTTAGCATGCCTGACTGCATCCCTTTTATCATCTTAAAGACATCTTGAAATAATGTGTCCTTTCTTGCGATCATAAGGCTTCCAGATCTTTTCATTGCAGGCAGGGACATTTCAGATGGTCGGTAATACTGTTTGAGGCTGGATGCATCGGTTTTCATCAGTTCTTCATATCGTCAGTGAGGGCCATTTAAACTCATTGTGTCTAGCAGGTGGAACAAGTCACCCTGCTCTTCAGTGTACTTGATGGCATCGTCTAACATGTCCTTGCCCTTGAGAATCACTGTTCGAGCTAGTGCCAGGTCTGTTAATGCTCGCACATAGGCACGATAACAATATGGCAGCTGCCCTCACTGATTCTGGATAAGCCTTCCGGGCCACTGCTCTAAATCTCCTATTAAAAGTGTTGATTGTTTTGCTGGGCTTTTATTTCGAGCTTTCCAACACACATTTTAGCCGGGTTTTTTCGTTGGCATAAACAAAGTATTTAACTGTATGTCTGTGTAGCTCTTCGAACGTTATGGTGTTATGGTCTTTGGTGGCGAGATACTTGCCCACATCTTTATGGAGCTGGCCACGGGTGGTCAAACTAATAATGTATGCTGCATTGCTGAGCTGGTCGGGTTTCACTCCATCAAGCCCAGAGAAGCATGCCTTGAGGTATGTGTGCACCGCTGATGGTATATACCCATCACACGCCTGGATATGCCGCACATCGTCATGCAACAACTCACGCTTTATGCAATTTTCCTCTCATTCAAACGTGGTGATGGTGAAGGCACGAATCCTGTCTTAGATGTTAGTACACATTTTGGTTAGTGCATTAAATAACTGGTTGGATACGTGCATTTGCTGTGTGTGGTGCGCCAAATCTGTATCTAGTGATTTAAAGCCATCTAATGTCTGGTAGCATTGGATGGCCATATAGGGCTTGAGTGTCTCTAACAGACCTGTAATGAATCAAAATGGCTGCTAATTCGACTAATTTCAGGATTCAGATATAGTAGATTTGGACATGTATCTGTGCAATTTTCCTCGATCTCGTATCCCAGATAATTAGGAATTGTTGCCGAATTTCGAATTTCAATAGTAGGCCTAACTTTAACTGTGTTATCTGGTTTGTACTCGATGTGTGTCAACAAAGTTTCACTTTCAGAACAGCAAACTAAATCTAATTACTCAGTTATCATGTCAGAAATTCGCTGTATGGCTTATTGAGAATTATCTGATGGTTTAATCTGTTGGGTTGCCAATGGAGTATCACTGTTCATAATAATGTTAGTGTATTTACATTTTTTTCTGTTTCCGGTGATGTCCAAAACTGACTTAATCTTACTAAATATTAATCTGTCTTAAGATCCTGGCAGATGCTCGACTCTGAAGAAATTGCATACTTCTTAAGCTTACATGAGATGTCGGTTGGAGTCTGAAGTAGACTGGTCAAGACTGGGCCTGATGACTCGAAGATTCTGATTCGGGAGAAAGGTTGTCTTTCTCGGGAGAAAGTTTGCCTTTCTCTCTACACAGATTAATAATATCCTACTAAAAGACTAACATGACTACTAGTAATAATTGACGAATATAGATTTATTAAACGCATAAAACAACTTGGTAACGGGAAGAGATAACTTGATAAATAATCACAGATTCACTTTTCTAGTTAACTAGAGCAATACTGACAATTCAATGGCTATAACAATTTCGTACTAAGACTTATTATAATAGTGACTGATCTGAGTATCATCTGATAGTTGAGTGATCATCTAAATACTGTGCAAGTGTCTTATATAGAATTAAGCAAGCACAACCATGTGCTCGTAACTAATTAGTATGATAACTATTCCTTACATTTGATTGACTACATCTAAATACTGACCAATAAAATCATATTCTGAAACTTTTTCGTCGCTGCTGGGTGATACGTAGCAATAACATCGAGAGACAAGTACCTGGCATGTCGACAGCACCTTATACTCGAGGTAAGTCAAATCATGTTAATATCAATTTCAACATCAATTGATTCACATTATTATCTATTCGAATTAGTGCAAGGTATATATCTAAATGGATCATGGATGTCTACATATGTGTCTATCCATCCATCCATTCATTCATCGATACTGTTTGTTTGTTCATTCCTAGAATGGGAGATTATGATATCAAATAATATTTACATAGTCAAGTCATATAGCATTAAATGGTGCTATTATAGCATTGTTGCAAAATGACTCAGTCAGTGACATTTAACATTCCCTGTATAAAGAGGTCATAATATTTGGTTTTGGGGAATACCAGTCCTATTTAAAATTAGCTAATCCTTGACACCCAGCATGTCCCATATTTACACGGTGTTGCAGCTGGAAACATGTGATATATATATATATATATATATATATATATATATATATATATATATATATATATATATATATATATATATATATATATATATATATATATATATATATATATATATATATATAGCTGTGCTGTAATGCATGTAGAATTGGCATCGTATTTGTTATTAGTACATTCCATCGCCTATTCTCTGGCATACAACTCATCATACACCAGGAAATCCAAAATATGTGTTATTTGTACTAAAGGAACTCAAGAGAAAAATAATTTTGTTGAACCATCCTTCTGCAGTTTAAACTCTTATATTGGTAGACTTTGCAGAGAAACGAGTAAAGTATGGCGAAGGCAAATATACTTTAATTGCGGCAAGTTTGACTGTGTTTACTACAGCCGAGTTAGAACATGTAATATATCATCGTTACAAAGAGGTAATACATGTTTATGCTAATGAAAGCATGAAAGTGATCCATGGAAACCTAGTCTGCTAGGACGTCTGTTAGACCAACCAAGGTAGGATGATCATCATCATCTCGTGACACAAGTGAAGATATGTGCCATGCTCGAGAAAACTGTAATTACTCTAGATTTGGATCTTTTGTAAAGGAGCCATCAAAATTCAGTCTAGGCTGAAAGCTGGGTTCTGTGACCTGGAGAACGCCATACCTGATTAGCCGCCCTCCATGCTTTAGGTACATAGAACATCGATACAGTCCTGATTGAGATGGGTATTTACTCCTTCGTCCACTCCACATCAGATATTTGCTGGTAATGTATCCAGACACGATGTGGATTATCATACAACCAATCTGTTAGCATGCTACTTCGTGATATATGAACAAATCTCTGGTGAACTGCCACCAGGGACACTTGTATGAATAATGTCAGAACATGCATGCTGCTCTTCACCAGCGCAATGAACATTGTACCATTGCTTGATGATCCGTGAACACATTTTTCTTATGCCATTAATGAGAAAATAACAAATAGCCAGCACAGTGAATTAAGCATATTCCTTATGAACTACTTACTGCAAGTTGAGTATCTGATGTATCTCATTCTCACATGTAGATAAGGTGACTGGGAGGAATATATAGCAGCCAAGGACGATCACATCAAATACTTTTTTCCATGATCTGTATATTCATACATGGGTAATGTCACTACACCTTGCCCAACTGTACGACATTAAAATGACTCAAATGTGATGACCTCTCTGTCAAAAGGCATACCATTTACCAATCTATTTGTTGATCAGATATAAAAATTACTGAATAACACAAAATGAATTAGTATTGGAATAGCTCATTCTTACATCACCGGAGATAACTTGTCTTGTTAAAGGGTTTCAGAACCGCTACTCGTCTTATTCTGGTCCATGCACATACGGATACTACAAGCTATCAGGATCCATAACTACATCATTGACAACAATGCTTGGATGCTGTACCAGGTCAAGCCAAGGATGGCATTTTACAACAAATGACAGTTTCAGTATGAGGAGTCTGTAAATATCAGATGAATAGAAACCTCTTCTATTTCACTTTGGGACCGTGTCAAGAAATGGAAAGTCAAGACACACAGTACATGTTTGTAAAAGAACGAGTATTTGTGTTGGCAACAATCTTGTCAAACTCCATAAAAACCACAATTCACTCCCCACGTCCTTAGTTATTCAGCAATCACGACCTCAGTTATCAGCTCAAGTAGGAGACACAATCGGTGCCTATGAGATGACAGTCACACCAAGGCCGCTCGTTTCAACAGATGGAAGCCTGCTGATTCCAACTGACAAGAGTTCATTGTTCCATGAGGACAGGAGAGCCGCGCACAACAGCCAGCTCTTGAGGATCAGGTATAGTCGGCCATATGTGATCACGGACCTGCAACTGATCAATAAATTGGCAATCACCTAATTACATGTGCCCGTACCAGTGAATCTTGTTGCGACAATACCAGGACAATTAAAACTATTAACTGGGAAGTTGTTTAGAACTATAGTTGTACAAGAGAGATACAGCACTCTTGAACCAGCACATTAAAGATGCCATATTGGCTTTCACAACTCCGTGGGTGCAGACTGGGGTGGGAAATGCTTCAACACTTCTAAATTGTTATGGATAGTGAAGTTTGTATCTCTAAAACCTGACGAAAATGTAGTTAAAACATTCCAAATGTTTGGATGCTCCCAGAATGTAGATGAAAATGAGCTCAAACATCTAGAAGGTTTTGTTTGTAAGGTATACTCTGCGAAAAGCATCTGTAAAACTGCCCATGAACTGCATTTGAGTCTCATCAGTACCAAAAACCTTGAAGGCAAAACAACAGCTACATTAAAACCACATATACATAGTGTTAATTGTATCCCTATGTGGGATAAATCTTACCATAAGTCGAGACCAAACATCCCATCTCCCTTCTCAGTCATAATGGGTGGACGGGAAATTCCAATGGCAAGCTCTCAATTGTGATTTGTCTTGAGAAAACAACTCCATCTGCTAATCTCGAACTTGTTCGATGTGGGTGTAAGGGGTCCTGTTAAATAAAACCTAATTGTTCATGCCACAGGAGTGAGTTGACATGCACACCATTGCCTACGCGAACTGCAGAGTAATGCACACATGTTGTAATGCCATTTAAAATGTAATAGTAGCATCTCCACCAATTAACCAGATTTGTATATTTGTGTAGCTTAGATGGCCATATACACGTCAATCGACAAAATTTTATTTAGATTTTAAAATGTAGATACAGTTTAATGCAACAAATTTTACGCACATATTTTCAAAATCTTCAACATTTTGGTACTCCCGAGTTTTTCTCATGCCTAACAATGCAAGGTTTTGATGACGGAATGTGTCTCATAGAGTGGATTTCTTAGACGCATTTTTCCACCTTGCTGCCCCGTTCGTCTATCGAATTAGTTTATTCGCAGTGTTCGTACCTCCATCTTTCATTTGATAGAGAACATGCCTATGCTATTCGGAATTCAGATAGGCGACATTGAGTGAACTCGAAATGAACTTATAAAACCGCTAAATCTAAAAAGTTAAATTACCACCACTGTTTTTCTGTTTAGTGAGACTATGAAGATGCCGTTTAAATTAGAAACCTTTTCTGGGACATCTTCAAACAGACTATGACCACAGGTAATAAAGAACATATCGAGCGTAATTGCAATGGCCATATGTAAAGAAGTATAGCAGAATATACCGCAGTGCAAATAGATGGAATGGCCAGTTCCCTTCCTTCTCAGCTCAACAGAATAACATTAGTGGAACTGGTTTCGTCAACATATTGAAACAAGACTGGATTTGTTATTAGAAATTCTCTAATCTGGTTGACAATTGTGCTATCAATGGTGCTGAAAGTCGTTGATGTTTAGGGCAGCAACGGCTTCCAGTCTTTATGGTTTCAAATATTATAGCGTAATTGCCACTTGTACAAATTTAAAGAGTGCATTTTGGCTGTTGTGAATTGAATAATTATCGATTAAATTTGCCTAAATTTTACGCTGAACTGTGGATCATAATAATAGCGCTAATCAGGTACATTCAACGTTATGCCGTGTTCAAAGTTATTCAACTTTAAGCCATATTTTGAAGCCACTCCATTTGCGTTAAAGCAGGCCATTTTGCCGTTTCAACGATGTTGCTGCCATTATTTCATAAATTATTAGTAATAATTTAGCGACATATGGTCATCATGTAATTGTTGTATGATCATTCAGCAACATGGGGTATTTGGCCGTATTGAGCGTATGGTTCATTCGTCTACGCTTGAATAATTCCTCGCGCGATCACGGTGGCAGTATAGGGACCTAACGCTTTTATGTCCAATTCACAGTGAATTGAAATCTGGTCATCAAATCCGTGAAGTAAGCGGTAGTTTGTAAGAATTTGGTTACTGAATTACGTTGCTGAAAGTGTATGCGCTTATGACATTTAAAGATCATTTTTCCCGTTTATTGATTTTTGAAATCATTTGGGCTGGCGATCTTGGATTTTGGACATGAGCGGGTCTGTCTTTAAAATACGAGCCGGGTCTCGCGGTATTCCCCTTTACATAAGATGTACGCTAATTCACTATTCCAATCACGACAGCGTTTTTAGTTATTCTTCAATATTTCATGTTCCCGTGTTTCTTTTGATTGTCAATGTTTCAGAATATGGTTGCTCTTTCCCATAGCAACATCAAACAGCAACATTGTATACAGGAAATTATGGCCATTTTGTTTTGGGCGATGTGACAAATTATGCATTTTGTAAATGTTGCAATGCATTAGAATCTGCATTTCAGTCAATTTCCACATACATAACCTTATTAGCATATTACAGTCCGGTGCATTTGCACTCGGTACCAATGCCTAATCTATTGTTATGTTAATGTTTAAACGGGTAGGCCATCACAATGGTGATGTTTAAACCAGCAATCTTTTGATATGATAATCTGACAATCTATGCACATATTGTTATGTTAAAAATGAGCACTTTTTGCCAAGGATTTTCTACATGGGCGTCTGGGTTTTTGGTGCATGCAACATTTTTCGGGTATAAATTCCAGGTAAAAATTGGACTATGGGTCCGACCTTGAATTGCCCTAGCTGGTGTAGGGCGCTGAACTCAGCGTAGTCTCTTAGTTGTTGTGCTAGTCCGAATTTCTGTCAGTTTGCTTAATACTTAGGTTTCTAATACGCGAGTGCGTTGTTCAGATAAAGTGTACATTGAGATATAATGTAGCTGTAATTTGAGTAGTGTAGTATTCCGTGTTGAGCGTTGGGCTCCACGAGGGATCTTTAATTTTGCTGTTTAGCATGTAATGATTCTTAATTCGAGTGCTCGCGTACTATATCATTTTTGGTTTATGGTTAGAAACTGGCAGCAATGAGGACCGGCATTTCAACCGATTGACGACTTCCTAAGCCACCGTGGCTTACTTCTAAAGAACAGGAGCCGATGTAAGTGTATAGTGTAAGTCTTAGGGCGTAGTTAATAATATTCCCACTACCTAATTAACCACTTACTTGATTAAATTAGAGTTCCTGTTTTTCTTTAAAATTAAGGACATGTCCTCCAGTAGTTGATATTATTCTGACTTCTGGATTTCTGAAACTACCCATTTGAGTCTGTAACCATTTATATACCTGATTCCCCCAAAATTGTCTGTCCAGGTGACCATGATATTAGGTAAATCCAGTGCACTCCATGTTTGAGATCTCATAGTGGTAATAGTTGCTATTTCATGTCACATATCATTCCTCCCGGCTACCCCTAGCAACCACTGTCGATACTTGTACAATTTCTGATTTACTGTCTTGACAATGTGTAAAACTTGTTTCAAAGCCAGAAAATCATGAAATTGTAAACATAGCTTCGCCAGAACCAAATAAAACTGCTAGTTCTTTTTACAGACGAGAGCAAATTTTCATTAAAATTGGTATCTGCCAATTTCTATTTCATATAAGTCGATATTTGACCAGTTATCATTTAACTGTGGCTTTGTACTTGTAAATTTAATTCAGTATAGATGATCAGTTAACATTCAGTTCCCTTAGCAGTTAATAACTTGGGAACCTATTGATATTAAAAACTGTTTCATGGCTTATATCATTTAATTGAATCTTTGTAACCTTAGTTCAGCATAAATGATCAGTTAACATTCAGTTCCCTTAGCAGTTAATAACTTGGGAACCTATTGACATTACAACTGTTTCACGGCGTATATCTTTTAATTGAATCATTGTGAGTTTAATTAGACACAAATAATTGGATAATTGTCTTAGCAGTTATAATACTTGGGAACTATTCATATTTACTACTGTTTACCAGCATAATGGCATCCATTTAATTTTAAGTTATTAAGTTCTGAAATAGGGCTTTTGTCAAACGCATTTCTTCCATAGCAACAGAGCATACACTATAGTAGTTATTGGATTTCATTCACACTTACATTAGGAGTTAATCTTATGACCTGTCCTTAAGCCGTAGGTGTTAAACACTGAGCTATGCTAGGGTCGGGTCTTTATTAATTGCATTTCTACCTTGTCAGTGAATAATCCAAACCTGTATTTAATTATTCTTCGTGAAAGGAAATTATTAAGCCCCCACTACTGTGAATTGCCACTTCACTTTGGCTTTAATTTCCTGAAGCAATTTATGGCCTGTTCTTAATATTACAGTGTTACTATCACTGATCGTACCTTAGTTCAGATCATTAACGAGTTAGCAACTCGTTAAATAGTAGTTTTTCTACACTGTTTGGATTCCTAGGATCCATAATACAACTGTGGTAACCCAAGGTAAAATCACTTAATGATTAATTATCTGGCTTTAAGATAGAATCTTGTATTCCATACAGTCTAGAATTGGCATTTGTTAATAGGCAGGATCCTTTCTTAGGCCACATAAGTTATCACACATAGGCATTCTAAAATAGACATTGTAGAGTAGATCCAAAATGACGGAATATTCGCTAACAAACACTGTCCCAAGTGCATTAGAGCAGCTTAGTGATGATGCATTTGCGTATCCTAGTACACACCCCATTAGGAATTGAGATGCGACCTCAACACAGCATCTCAGATGGGTATGACACTGATTACAGCAATGACGGCTGGAGTACTAATGAGGGAGATGCAAATTCAAATATTAGTTCTTTGGAAGGTTTCCAGGATAGTCACACTAGTGGAGCTATTTTTCCTTCCAGTGATTTTTCTGTTCCTGCAAGTGATTTTTCTGTTCCTCCTTGTGGAAATATGTCTACCCCTTTGGTTGACACTCTTTCTCAGGTTGCTTCAGGACAGCAGCCGGCCCTCTTTTATGGACACTGCGGTGCCGAACCACTGTGTCTTCTGGTTATCCAGAGCCTCCTGGTGGTTCCTCTCCCCAGTCTCCTGTAGTGAGCGTGAGTGAGTTATACAAGATGAGGGAACGTGTGGATGAGTTAATTAACCAACTGTGTGATAGTCACGCCGAAAATACGGTTCCGTAGCCAAATCCGGGCTTGAATACGAATTTTCGTTTTCATTTACAGGATTGCCCTGTACCGCGCCTTCAAACAGCTTTTACGCGAGGGAAGCAGTCTTTGAATCTGCATTCAGAGAATGTAGAACCAAAGAATGCTTCTCATATAACGGCTATACGACCACCACCCGGTTTTTCTCAATTAAATCGCCCCCAGATTCCAACTCTGAACCACCACCAAAGCTCGCTACAATATCAACACAATGCCTCCTTGTCCTACTCTTGCTAGCACGTTCTACTAAAATTATCATGTAGTCGGCAGAGTCAGTGACATAGTGTACTATATTTCTATGAATTTCCTTAGCAAGCATTCGCAATGACTTTTTATGGAAACTTTTCCCCATTAGCATACTTTGCACTCCACCAAGAAAGTACTCTCTGACATTTGATAGTCCACTTCATGATTAAATTGATTAAGTAAATCTCTGGCAAGCGAGCCTATGATGTACGGCCCTAAATTTACTAATCTAATAGGAATGTATGTAGACTTAATAACGAAAGAGCACCTCCCCCCCCCCCCCCCCATCGTGGACCACATTAAAAAAACTCAAGTCAAGTCTTCAATAACTGACAATGCCAAGTAATATGTAAGGCGTTGTCAAACTAAACTTCTGCACAATGTAAATAACTGCCAATTTATTCATCTGGAAATGTAAATAAGTGAACTACCTTCCTCAGGAAATGTAAATAAGTGAACTACCTTCCTCGGGAAATGTAAATAAGTGAACTACCTTCCTCGGGAAACGCGAATAAGTGCGCTACCTTCCTCGGGAAACGCGAATAAGTGCGCTACCTTCCTCGGGAAACGCGAATACGTGCGCTACCTTCCTCGGGAAACGCGAATACCTGCGCTGCCTTCCTCGGGAAACGCGAATACGTGTGCTGCCTTCCTCGGGAAACGCGGATACGTGCGCTACCTTCCTCGGGAAACGCGGATACGTGCGCTGCCATCCTCGGGAAACGCGAATACGTGTGCTGCCTTCCTCGGGAAACGCGAATACGTGCGCTGCCTTCCTCGGGAAACACGAATACGTGCGCTGCCTTCCTCGGGAAACGCGAATACGTGCGCTGCCTTCCTCAGGAAATGCGAATACGTGCGCTGCCTTCCTCGGGAAACGCGAATACGTGCGCTGCCTTCCTCGGGAAACGTGAATACGTGCGCTGCCTTCCTCGGGAAACGCGAATACGTGCGCTGCCTTCCTCGGGAAACGCGAATACGTGCGCTACCTTCCTCGGGAAACGCGAATAAGTGCGCTACCTTCCTCGGGAAACGCGAATACGTGCGCTACCTTCCTCGGGAAACGCGAATACCTGCGCTGCCTTCCTCGGGAAACGCGAATACGTGTGCTGCCTTCCTCGGGAAACGCGGATACGTGCGCTACCTTCCTCGGGAAACGCGGATACGTGCGCTGCCATCCTCGGGAAACGCGAATACGTGTGCTGCCTTCCTCGGGAAACGCGAATACGTGCGCTGCCTTCCTCGGGAAACACGAATACGTGCGCTGCCTTCCTCGGGAAACGCGAATACGTGCGCTGCCTTCCTCAGGAAATGCGAATACGTGCGCTGCCTTCCTCGGGAAACGCGAATACGTGCGCTGCCTTCCTCGGGAAACGTGAATACGTGCGCTGCCTTCCTCGGGAAACGCGAATACGTGCGCTGCCTTCCTCGGGAAACGCGAATACGTGCGCTGCCTTCCTCGGGAAATGCGAATACATGCGCTGCCTTCCTCGGGAAACGCGAATACGTGCGCTGCCTTCCTCGGGAAACGCGAATACGTGCGCTGCCTTCCTCAGGAAACGCGAATACGTGCGCTGCCTTCCTCAGGAAACGCGAATACGTGCGCTGCCATCCTCGGGAAACGAGAATACGTGCGCTGCCTTCCTCGGGAAACGCAAATACGGGCGCTGCCTTCCTCGGGAAACGCGAATACGGTCACTGCCTTCCTCGGGAAATGCGAATACGGCGCTGCCTTCCTCGGGAAATGCGAATATGGGCGCTGCCTTCCACGGGAAACGTGAATACGGGCGCTGCCTTCAACGGGACACGCGAATATGGGTGCTGCCTTCCGTGGGAAATGCGAGTACGGGCGCTGCCTTCCACGGGAAACGCGAATATGGGCGCTGCCTTCCATGGGAAATGCGAATACGGGCGCTGCCTTCTGCGGGACACACGAATACGGGTGCTGCCTTCCACAGGAAATGCGAATACGGGCGCTGCCTTCCACGGGAAATGCGAATACGGGCGCTGCCTTCCTCGGGAAATGCGAATACGGGCGCTGCCTTCCTCGGGAAATGCGAATACATGCACTGCCTTCCGTGGGAAACGCGAATACGGGTGCTGCCTTCCACAGGACATGCGAATACGGGTACTGCCTTCCATGGGAAATGCGAATACGGGTGCTGCCTTCCACGGGAAACGTGAATACATGCGCTGCCTTCCACGGGAAACGCGAATACTGGCGCTGCCTTCTGCGGGAAACGTGAATACGGGTGCTGTCTTCCACGGGAAACGCGAATACAGGCGCTGCCTTCCACGGGAAACGCGAATACGGGCGCTGCCTTCTGCGGGAAATGCGAATACGGGTGCTGCCTTCTGCGGGAAATGTGAATACGGGTGCTGCCTTCCGCGGGAAACGCGAATACGGGTGCTGCCTTCCGCGGGAAACACGAATACGGGCGCTGCCTTCTGTGGGAAACGCGAATACGGGCGCTGCCTTCCACGGGAAACGTGAATACGGGCGCTGCCTTCCGTGGGAAACGCGAATACGGGCGCTGCCTTCCGCGGGAAACACAAATACGGGCGCTGCCTTCCGCGGGAAACGCGAATACGGGCGCTGCCTTCCTCGGGAAACGCGAATACGGGCGCTGCCTTCCTCGGGAAACACGAATACGGGCGCTGCCTTCTTCGGGAAACGCGAATACAGGCGCTGCCTTCCTCGGGAAACGCGAATACGGGCGCTGCCTTCCTCGGGAAACGCGAATACGGGCGCTGCCTTCCTCGGGAAACGCGAATACGGGCGCTGCCTTCCTCGGGAAACGCGAATACGGGCGCTGCCTTCCTCGGGAAACGCGAATACGGGCACTGCCTTCCTCGGGAAACGCGAATACAGGTGCTGCCTTCCTCGGGAAACGCGAATACGGGCGCTGCCTTCCTCGGGAAACGCGAATACGGGCGCTGCCTTCCTCGGGAAACGCGAATACGGGCGCTGCCTTCCTCGGGAAACGCGAATACGGGCGCTGCCTTCCTCGGGAAACGTGAATAGGGGCGCTGCCTTCCTCGGGAAACGCGAATAAGGGTGCAACGTGAATAAGGGCGCTGCCTTCTCCAGTGATAAATGCATAGATTGTATTCGTTGTCTCCCCTTAGGTTACGCTTTCATTTGATATGTGTGAAATTAGTGTTTGTATTAAAAAGAAAATTTTTAATGTTTTCCATGTGGGAACGCTGAGGGTTCCATGGAAAAAACTAATAATTTTTCCAAAAGGCCTAAGGGTGCCAGGTTGGAACCCATAATTTTGTTTATCTCTATGGTCTAAAGATGGTCTAAAGATGCAAATTAAGAAAAAACCCATTGTGGGACCTCAAGTGCAATTTTCACTTTTTTGATTGACAGGTGAGGATGATACAAGACTGTTTTTCTGTTCATTTTGACAGAGAGAGCGAAAGTGAACATCTCTCTGTAATAGCAGGAATGGGTGTTTTCATTATACTTATAGTAATGCGTGTATTACCAGGGCAATGGCGTGAACTTGGCAGGACCAAAGAGATAGACAAAGGTGGGGGAGGGGCGAAACTTCCGTGCTGTTTTATCTGCTCCCCGTGTCATGTGATTTTCAGGTGGGTATGGTGTATTACCCACAATGGAGTGACAAAAAGGAGAATTTTCTGGTCAGCGTGTTTAAACACAAGGACACCAAATAGAGCACGCCCCTTTTGGCCACTCCATATATGGGCAGTTAGGTCACGCCCACTCGAAAAAGACGTGACAAGGGAGGACCAATGACAGTGCGCATGTATCTGTCCCACTTACTACTTGCGCAATGCGTATTGGTCGGATGGATTATAAATAATGCTGTGACGTTATCATGGCCAGAATGTAACGTGACATTTAATCTTGTTTATTGCGGAGATAGCATGCATTAAGATGGCATCTCTCCTGCATTTTTGAGGCTGGTTAATAACATGGAATTTCAGATTTAGACACTCAAATCGTGGGTGGCGGGATGGGAAAGTCATATCTTTGCTCCAAGCTCCAAAAGTGAGGTGGGGTTGGGCCCACTGCCCCGCTCGCCCCACCTTAACCCGTCGTTCTTACGCAATTGCACACATAGCGATAACAGATAAAATATGAATCGAATTCAATATCGATCATCGGACTGATATTCTAGACGGAGTGGCGTGTACAACGGAGAGACGTCTATCTTATTAAAGCGTCGGTTTCTAGGATGCCCTCCGCATATTTTGCCGCCAGTATAATGTCGCAATGAAAACCTATAATCGGGCCGATTTAGCAGCAGATACCAGGAATCGATGGTAATCTGACGGGTGCATCGCAACGACGGCTGCGATGTGTCAACTGAAACGAAGTAATTATAACTAGAGTCATATTGGCTGGGCAATATCTATATTTTGGTGAATGTCCATCACATTGACTGGACGGCATTCCATTTGATCGTGTGCGCGTGCGTCGGTGTGAGCGCGAGCATGTGTGCGTATGCGCGGGTCTGTGTGAGCGCATGAGCGAGGGAGATGGGAGAGAGTGCGGTTCAGATGGTTTCTACTGGTAATTTGCTAAAGAGAATAATTCAAAGTTATACAATGTGTGCGCAAAGAATCGAACTTGTTGCTTATTGAAAATTGTACCAAGCTTTTCCCATGCATTGTGATCAAATGTAGATGCATTCAAACTTTAACCGCATGTTAAGTTAATCGCGTGTTAAGTTATAAAGTTAGGAGTCTATTTACGTGGACACGGAGGCGGAGGCGGCAAGCGTGTGCTTTTCAGTAGGCTGTAAGCCGCGTGATATGATTTCATATAAGCGTCACAACACGCGTTTTATTCCATCATTTCCTTGGCGACACGAAAGGGTCAAGGTGCCTACAACGTCGTTTCGCGCCGGGTTACGGTTAGGGTAGACCGTAGACTCCCTCCCTCCACCCCACCACCCCTCTATCTCTCTCTCTCTCTCTCTCTCTCTCTCTCTCTCTCTCGTACTATATCTTTATACAAGTTAATTAGATACGTGTACGTATAGTCATATTATTTTATATACTGCCTTATATGTTTACTGCTATGTAATTATTCGGTAGGTAGAGGGCGGTAATAAGTTGTTAAAACGTGTGTCCACTCCTTTGGTATACGTGTTACAAGACAATATGTTTAGAAAAGCCACCATTGTGTAGCTACAAAAGGTCTTTACTTTCATAAATGATTATATTATTAAACAAACAGGAAATTTGCATTACTATTAAGTCATATAATTTTTGGATATCGATTTTAACACAAGAATGATTCAAAGACGGTAAACAGACGGACCGAAGGAGCACGCGTGTACGCGCACACGTATCGTACTCACTCATGTACGCACACACATACCCATGCATACACGCATGTACGCATGCGCACTTACGCTACATTGTTGTGCAATACGATATGAATGTTTCTCACCACTCATACAGTAAGCCCCTAGCTCTGAAATAACTGAACATAATTCCAAAACAAAATAAAACGTATTTCTGAATATTTTGTACTTAATTGAATTGGAATCCATTGCTGCCTCAGGCTTCCATTCGTATCAAAAATATTCAACAGTACCTTTCTTACACCGTGTCCAAACTGTATCTTCTTTTGCCATGTAGCATTGCTGATACTGTGCCAAACATTGGTCACTATTTGTGTAACTTTATATTCGCGAGATGTAACATTGTTGAGAAATTACTTTATTTCAAAATAATTTATTTTTAAATCGTCTCCTGAGTTGACACTGATGTACGTGATGAAAGCACAATTTTATTGCGCGTATTTCTTGATAATTTCTTGGATCTTCCCGAGCGAATGTGCACGGTGCGTTTCCCGATCGCTACGCGTAACGATAAAGACAATTGCCTCCGCGCCGGCGGGATGTTCAGCGTCTGCGTCCGCGCATATGGAATCACACATATTAAGTTTAATGAAATCGATTTTGGCGCGACCGCGTCCGCGTCCGCTTCCGCGCAAATGGAATCTTAGCTTACACATGTTATTCTATACCGCATCTTAAAGGGATACTAATCTCATCTCAAATGATGTATTGTACCTATAGATTAATGTTTATAGATTCCACATCATTCATATCCTGTTGCATTCCCTTATCCGTGTCACAATTATCTGCTTTGTAATATGGCGTAAATGTTGAACCGTGATCGCCACCATTGTATCTCCTCAACCGATGGTGGCTGATGTCATGCAAGTGCCAATGCCTATGTCAGTAACAACTCCCAGTCAAATTAGTTTCAAAATATTCAACAACTTACCTGTATGATTGCTTTTATACGGCATTGCCAAACTGTAGCTGACACCTCTCTGACTGAGCGCATATACCGAGGCAGACTCGCTAGGTTTTTCTGATCGGTTGAAAAGTCAATTATGACAGCCATCATATGTTGTAGAAATGTATCAACATTTAGTTACTAAATCCTGAATATCTTTCGTTGACAGCATGCTAAAAGGCTAAAATGGCAGGGATGGATTATGGGTGATAAATTCTATCACCTGAATGGTTAGTATAAGATAAGGTGAGATTTCCTTTAAGTTATGCTGCATTTAACCTCACACAGAGTGGCTTACCTTTCGTTTACTTTCCTCCTGTTTATGCCATGCTGTGGCTTGGTTACCGACTCCATGATGACTGATAGTTAATGGCTGTAGAAGGGAAGGTACGATACGACAGCACGTAATTACAATAACCAGCATCGGTATCAGGTAAATCACGAAGAAAAGGAACAGGAAGTACCCTCTTCTAAAGCGGCCACTTCCTTTTGCACTAGGACCGTAAAATGTCACATCGATGTCATCAAATCGATCTGTGCAAATCTGGCGGGAAAAATATCCGAATTCACTGATCACTGTCACTGAATAACTCCGACAGAATATGTATGGCGATGCCAACACCATGGGCACAAGCCACGTGATCGCAAGAATCTTACGTGTGCGTGATTTGCTATGGATTTTCATTGATGCCAGTGGATGCACAATAGCGTAGTACCTGAAATGAAATGAATAACAATTACCAGATAACAAAAAAAACTACATTAACGCAATCAAACCTGTTCAAGCAACAACCTGCATTTTGGAACAATAGATGACAATTTACCTTTCCAGAGTACCCACCCATCATATGACGTCATAATGAACTGCGCGATGTGTACAATGACATCATCATGAATGACGTCGTGAATGACGTCGATAAGTACGTCACGAACGCATATTTGAAGACAGTCTATGCGTTGTTGTACAAATTGTTTGCTTTCACTATTTAATAAATATTCTGTTGAATATTTTGAAACTAATTTGACTGAGCGCTGTTGCTGCCATAGGCAGCAACAGCCCCCAGTCAAATTAGTTACAAAATATTCAACAGCTTCCCTGTATAGTTTTCAGGAAATTGATAGCTAGGGCATTTGGTGATCGATCAATCCCAACACAGTGAAGTGCGGGTGGAGCTTAGCTAGTGATGGGCGGGGCATAGCAAAAAATGGAAAGCGCCATTGAAATACGACTTCGCATATTCAGCATAAAATAATGACTGCATACTGTATTTATCCTAGCATCTGGCTTGAATTAAATTTGGCCCAGATTTTTCAGACTGGCATAGGAACGTTATTTTGCAACAATACCCTAATGTACCATAATCAGCCAAACACATTTACTTTCCAAAGGTTGGTCACGGAATGTGAGATTATAACCTGATCTGATTAGAGCACACTTGATGGCACAGATGGCCGCCATTTACTATAGCATGTCTATCGGACTGGCACTTAGTTGAACATGCTCATATTCTTAAGAACGTAGCATTGTATTTCCTGCTATGAACTTCCATCACTGGCGTCCGCTTCTAGTAATGATGCATGATGTGGAGTGCTTACAGAATTGTTAATAATAATAATAATAATAATAATAATAATAATAATAATAATAATATTGTTAAAATTAATTAATTACGTATTTAAAATGTACATTGTACTTTAAAGGCGCGCATTGACAGCAGAATGCGTGAAGATAAAATTGTGTAAATTTACACACTTTTAGAGGTTGAATTTGTGTATGTGTAATCACTGTATTCTGCAGCTGTAGTAGCACGCTTCGCAGATTTATGCAATGACGTCCTCTCGCGGTTTTGTATTTGATGACTCCAACTAGGGCGAATTCCAAGGCTCTGTGCAAGCACGTATCTTCCGGCAGCCGTACTACGCCACATGGCCACACATGAACCATCGTTGCTGGGCGACATTTACAGACAGCGGCGATGCATTGCGCATCTTGTGTAGTGCATCATTGGAAAATATGCTGTCTGGCCATCGGTGTCCAATGATGGTGCGGATGTGTTTGCGGTGGTAGGTATCAAGTTTGTCTAGAGCTGCCTTTGAAGCTTCCCAGCTGTGACAGTTATACAGCATCGAGGAAACGCAGGTTGCACTGCATAGACGTAGTATTTTTTGTCACGGGCATCTTTGAACTACGAATTCATAGCTTCCAGAACAGCGCTCAGTTGGAAGCTGTGTTCCCCATGGCGGGAACTGACTTGCCTCGTACTCTCATCTTGGCGTCTGCAAGGAGTAGTCTCTCATCAGTCGTAGCTCATCTTCATTGCAACTGGCCTGACGCAGTACCTCTAGGATCGTTGAGCGTTTAATTGTGCCGAAGGCTCGTGACATGTCAATGCCCATTTTGTGCAAATCCCAGTGTTTGGACATGACTACCGTAATGAAATCATCATATCTTATTAGTATACAATCTGATTAAATGTGTGTAATTTAATGAAGCGAAATAAATCTTAACATATGACTTTTCGTGCAAATTATTATAATTTAATTGCGAAGTTGAATTAGGGAACTTGTGCCTCTAATTAAATTGCACAACCTTAAAAACTATTAATTTACACTTAATGAAGTCATCATATCTTAAGATTTATTTAGCTTAGCTAAATCTATGCCCACAATTTAAGCCTCTAAATTAGGCCTATATTATAATTTTTACAATTTTATTTTCAAGCATTCTTCTATGAATATGCACCTTTAAAGTAATTTAAAATAATCAGAAAATCTTGGGATTATTAACCTAATTATACTGGTTGCCGTCCCCTTTTATGCACCTGTACAACCCATGGATTCGGTTTGATTTTCATCAAATCAACCTAAAGAATCTTATTTGCTTTGTAGAATCGTTATCCAACTCACCTTTCCAGAATATCCATCCATCGTCTGACTTCATATGACGTCATAATCAGCTCAGAGAGTCCATGATGACGTCACAATTATTACGTCACAAAGGGCTCCGTATAGACAGTCACCAAATCTCAAGCAGTTCGACGCGTTGTATGAATTGTATGTATTTGTAATTCTTTGTTATTTAATAAACACGCTGTTGAATATTTTGAAACTAATTTGACTGGGCGCTGTTGCTGCCTTAGGCAGCAACAGCACCCAGTCAAATTAGTTTCAAAATATTCAACAGCTTACCTGTGTAGTTTTTTTGGAAATTGATAGTCAGGGTGTTCAGATATCGATCAATCCCAACACGAGCGAGGTGTGGGTGGAGCTTAGCTAGAGATGGGCGGGGCATAGCTAAAAATGGAAATGCCCATTAAGAAGCTGGGAAGACTCAACGCTCCAGAATAGTACAATTTTACCCATTAAATAAGCAAGCAGTGATTAAACAAAAGAGGAATACCAGCTTACAAGGAAGTGCAAAGCTTACGTCAGAGGCATTGCGATATTGTTCACTAACTCTTACAGAACGGTTTCTTAGGACATAGAGCGTGCTAGTTAAGATGGCGGCGACTCCGCTGAATCAGCGATAAATTCCCCGAAGAGATATGGTCAACAAGGAAGGCAAGAGAAGTAGTGTAATAGGACACTGAAACTCTTGTCACACGCACGTTCGCCATTGGCAAGCAATCGATGGAGGAATGGAAACTGTTTGGCTACAAAACATTTAATAATTAGGGAATGGAGAATGTAGGAACTCAAAACTGCATTGTAGCGCGGGCCGGATATTCGAGAAGAAATTACATTTTAAAACGGATTACTGGTTTAGTCCACAGAGGGGCAGCTTAAAGTATATCTTTATTAGTTGCATTAACTGTAGCTTTACACCGCAAACGTCATAACGATTTGGGTAAATGTCATCGCTTCAGGCAATTTCCTGGTTAGAAATGTTAGAAAGGTTCTTGGTTTCTGGAGGGCATTTTAATTTTCGATATAACGGTAACATCGTTGAAGAAAGAGTGTTTAAGCAACAACAGGACACAAATGGCAATCGCGAAGTTTTGAATAATACGACACGAATATGAATAGATAGTAACTCAAGAAGACAACTATGCAGGACAGCCGTTGCATATTTTCAAACTAATTCGACTGGACACTGAGGCTGGAATAGAAAGTCAAAAGACTCGGTCAAATTAGGCCGTGTTCTCACTAGAGACGTAATCAGGAATAACGCCATACTGAAGTATTCCTGATTAAGTCTCTAGTGAGAGCACTGCATGCCTTAGTTTCTATCTATTCAGCGTCATATTCTGTGCCACAATAAGAATTGTTATTTTCTGGTCTGTTCAAGATGAAAGGGCTAACAAACGATAAACTGATAAGATTCGAGCAAACAGTAAATATACACCCAAACTAATTCGAAATACCATGGCAACGTTGTTGAAGCAGAATACCATATACTAGCTGTGTCAGCGGTTACAGTCTTCTTTTTTAGTTGGCGGCGGCTAGCACTCAGGACTACTTAACCTGAGAACCTGGTTCGCGCCTGAGCTGAGCGCTATCTCACTGTCATTGGAAACATGGGCAATCTCCTTCGCTCCTTGCCTCTCTCCACCCGGGAGTATGAATGGGCACCAGTGTAAAGCTGGGGGAGTTACCAATACTAGACTGAAATAAAAACCACCCTATATATGACGTGAATGATACCTGATATCAGGGACTCGATAGACGCCAATCAATCCAATAACGTCTTGGTTAAAATCTTATCCCTGAAAGAAAAAGCCCTCACCAATCTGATCTTAGTTGTAGGCCTAATTCAGACTCAAAGAATCGATGAAGTTTTATTATGTTGTGTTTATTAAAACCTGCCTATAACGGGCTCTATATGGGCCATCAAAAGGTGATCATTAAAGACAGGTGGTCGCTAAATACAACTTGTTTGCTATGGTAAATAGAAGAATCCATTTCTAGCGATATTCCACCCGCTTTGTATGCGTGCTTGAATAAAATTCAACACGTTGACACGTCCAGAATATCAACTCCAAGGTAACATTGAATATTAACTAATTTGACGGATGGCAGCTGCAGCTCTTTGGCAAATTAGTTTCAAAATATTCAACAGAATGCGTAGAAAATTGGAAATTCACCAGACATACAATTTTCGACACTTACTGTCGGACATTTTTCATTGACGAACATACGCCATTACATTGTGGAATCGGCTAATAAGTGACGTATTTTGATTATGACGTTAGTTACATGAGTGACATATCAGATCCCTCCATTGCTTCTGTGACAAAATGATGATGTTTACATTAGATGCGTGGTCTTTTGACAACACGCTTTAAGAAATGTCACCGTTTGGCCCAACAGCAAATGTCCGCTATTGACAGGATTGATTTTTCCCAAAAAGCGGCTGATGTCCTCTCATGGTATAAAATAAGTTGTTATTGTTCCCAAAATGTGCAGTGTTCAATCCAATATGTGCTGTGCTTATCATGATTATGTGAGGTTATAAAATTCTACTTAAGCTGTGAAAAATCAATGCTGAGTTCGCAATACTACTAATGTAGAAAAATCGAAACTGCCATCAAGAAAATGCATGAATTGTATGTCTTTGAGGAATCTATAATTTAATAAATATTATGTATAGCAGAATAGAATATGTGTGAAATAGAACCATTTCACATTCACGAACTACCCACAGTTACCCAGAAGTTCATCTGAATTTCAAAACTTCTTGGGGTAGAACCCCCCCCCCTCCCCCCCCCCCCTACCAACCCCTCACATCCCACCCCAACCCCATCCGCCACCCCATCACCCCAGCACCACACCACCCACCTCCCTCTTCTTCCGGATCTAACCCCATGTGCAATGATAATTTTGTTCTTATTGTATACCGTGCGTCTTCTACAGCCGCCATCTTTTCCTGCTCACCTTTCAAGCGATATGGCTACGAGTGTAAGGACGCTGGCGAACACGAATATAGGTAGAAGGTAGTACTGAAATGCGCACAGCATATCTGAATGGAAAACCTGCCAGTCACATGGCGCTGTGTATTCCAGAAGTTTGAGAGGCAGTACCAGGGCTGACACGAGGAGATCTGATGTGGCCAGATTCACCAGATAATAGTTAGTGACCGTATGCATGTATTTATGACGCCACACTGTCCAGATGACCATGAGATTACCGGACACTGATAGAAACATGACGAGTAAATAAACTGCCACGAAAGCCCCTGTAACTCCGTATAGCTGGGTAAAGTCACGATGGCGCATCACGTAACGCGTGCACGTGCCATTCGAGCTCGGCAGTTTGGTAGTGACGTTCATCACGACAATGTGAATATCAGCTCAAGGATGAAACCTTCCAGCATAACAGCGACCTGCAGAAGATATAACAAACAGCAGATTACCATACCCTATCATCCTAACATACATCATGTAGAACCCTAATATGTGGCAACGTGAGTGAGGTGGTCTCTTAGCGCGATTTTTGGCACAGTGTCTACATTCGGGCCACAAAATAGAGCTTCAATCAGGACATCGTGTCTACATCCGGGCCACAAAATAGAGCTTCAATCAGGACATCGTGTCTACATCCGGGCCACAAAATAGAGCTTCAATCAGGACATCGTGATCATCATCTATCTCTCCACATTTTCTCCCCAAGTATCCTAACGAATATTGGTACCATAGTCCATAGATGATGATTTTAAAATTCATATATTTAGCAATACCACTTAGGCAAATCTGTTTCCATCTATACAAAATGGTTATCTGTAACGACCTGAAAGAAAGGTGCGTATATGACAGAAGTGGATCGACACATTTGCAATAGATAGAAATCCTTGTCAAGCGATAACTTGTATGTTGTGGGGCGAGGATGGTTTTTATCTCGTCATCATAACGGGTATATTCTACGGCAACTGACAGTATTAAGAGAGGAGCTGTGTTTCACGGCCATTTAGGCATGTTAGTACAGGCTTACAATTCTGTGATGCGTACATGTTGTCCAATACTAATATACGTTATTATCTTCAGTCATGATAAAGCTACACATAGTTGGTTTCAACTTAACACAATGGACGGATCCGATCTGTCACTAAATTATCTGACGTCATAATACAAATACGTCAACTGTTAGTTGACGTCACAATCAAACGATACAGGTCCGTCAAAAAGGTGGGAAAGGTCCGTCAGTAAGCCTTGCACGCCTTAGTTGAATGTACAACTTAATTAACATTCTGTTAAATATTTTGAAAGTAATTTGAAGCCATATGTTGCAACAACCACCAATCAAATTGGTTTCAAAATGTTCAACAGCTTACATGGGTAACATGGAGAATGCTGGGAATTCAAGTAGTTTCGCTGTTAAAATAGATGCCAACGGCGTAAAAAGTGGGCGGAGCTTAACTAGAACTGGGCGGGGCATAGCTGGAAATCGGTCCCTTTATAGGAAACACGGTAAGTACTTGAAAGCATATATATATATATTACTGAACGTTATTATTGTTGTGAGACCGCAAAGACTTTGAGTTAACCCTTCGAACGCGAAAAAACAAATACGCAAAATCAGCTGCAATACAACAACTATTTTGTTGAATATTACGAATTTAATTTGTCAACTCCAATTCAAAATAGTTTCTAAATATTCAACACCGTACCTGTATAGTTACCTCGAAATTGAGATTCCCGGAATTTAGCATTCAAAAATGTATCTCTGCTTGATAACAATCAGCGAAATTTCATGCATCGACACCACACCCATCCATCCATCCATCCTACCCGCAAATGACTATCATGAACTACATATAGAAAGACGTTAGGTAATTATTAACCATTTGCATTTGTCTAATTTGGTGATTTTACCTCATATTATTCCGGAGATATGCCTCAGACAAACGTACAGACAGACACACAAACAGCCAGACAGACATAAAGACAGACGGCACCAACCGCAATGCGCAGATCGGCCTTTGGTTGGGTAAGTAGTAATAACGATTTAGCATTACAAGTGCATGTATAGGTTAAGACTGTACCTGTTTCTCTATCTTGAAGGTCCTCCTGAATATCAAACATCATGATTATGGGCGTCAATGGAGGAATCCAGTTTTAGATATGCACCGCCCATCTTTAGCTAAGCTCCACCCACACTTCGCCCATGTTGGGATTGATCGATCCTTAAACTCCCTGAACTCCTTGACTATTAATTTTCAGAAAGCTATACAGTTAATCTGTTGAACATTTTGAAACTAATTTGACTGGGTGCTGTTGCTGCCTATGGCAGCAACAGCAACCAGTGAAATTAGTTTCAAAATATTCAACAGTATGTTTAGTAAATAGTAAAGACACAATTCGTACAGCAACGCTTAGTCCGTCATCAAGTAAGCGTTCGTGACGAACTCAGCTACGTCATTCATGACATAATTTATTATGATGTCATCCTATGCGTTACGTAGTTGATTATACCGTCATATGATTGATAGATAAACTGGAATGCTCCATTCAATGTCCATGAGAAAACATATTAATACATATATTTTGACTGTACAATACATCTCAGACATAACTTAGGATGTTTTCAAAACAAAATAAAACGCAATGTACGGCATTGCTCCATAAGGCAACAATGTCTTCTAATCTAGTTATTTTCTAACATCATGTTCAAGATTGTAATAACAAACATGTTTCCGTTTTTATTTTGGAAAGATTATAAGTGAATTGTGAGCTTACTGATGTCCATATGCGTCCATACCTTTAAAGACCTCTCCCGCAGATAGTCGCTTCAATATCGCGCAAATTTTTCACTCGTTATTGAATACTGAGAATGGACTTCCACGCCGCGTATTATAGTCTCATTATAGCCGTGTCTGCTGAGATTTCTAGTCCCCCGTCACGATTCGTATTCCTCTCCTCGTCGTTAATTCTGCCCAGCATAAAATCCCGCTGCACTGTCAGATATTATAAACGCATCTGCAAGATACGGTGTTGTGCCGTTTTGATTTCATGTCATTCAGCATTCGATTCACTTTAGTCACTTCACCGATGTCTCGCTGTCGCTGAGAAATGAACTATAACTGTTTCACTGCCCTATGGCAAGCGGTGCTGACCAAACGCGCGTCAATGTTCGACACTAAACGACGCAGTCAAAAAGCTCTTCATTTCCATCATTGGCTGGTCTGAATGGAAGCGACTAGCGCCAAAACGTGTCCCACACCACTCGAAGAGAGCGCTTGTGGTGGAAACTAACGAAGCTGATCCTGTACTGTGTATCTCAGACCGCATATTTCTTGTAGCAATATGTGATACAGTGGATACAGCAGTTCCGGATTATCGACAGTTTCGGATCACAATCTTAATCATCAATCAAATTCTTTGGAACCAGGCCTTGATTTAATATTTTGTTAAGTTTATCAATCACTTCAGTTTATTGATGAACAAGAAACACAAAATATGCATCTCAAGTATGTCAGATATTCGGTCGACTCACGCTATTGTGAAATTCTTCGAAGGTAAAAAGTTAAACTAAATCTTCTTTATATTTGCATAAAGTACAAATGTGTGTGTCATCAAAATCTAACATGTTTGATTTAAAATCTTTTATAAATAAATTCACAGGAAATATTATTTTAAGTAGTGATCCGAAATGCTGTATTCATATCGTGCACGTATTTTTACTCTGCCCGGTTAAGTCGTGTTCACACCTTCACACCGAAACAGTCAATCCTACCTAAAATCGATGGTATGTTACTTCGAAACTAACGTTTTTTGTTCATATTAGTTCTTAAAGGTGAATATTCACAACGCAATGTTTGAAAATAAAATTATTAAAATTGTATAATTGTAGAGGTTTAAATGGTACACCAGGACATAATGAAACGAAATAGCTCTTAGCATATGATGATCCTATTCCATATAAATTAATATAATTTTTTAAGTTGTGACATTGAATTGGAGACATCAGTCCCTAGTTCAAATTCACAACTAAAAATTATATTAATTTATACGTATTGAAATCACCGTATGTTAGGATTTCTTTCATTTCATTACATCCATGCACTCGATGTAAGCCTCTAAAAGGACACCATTTTAACAATTTTATTTTCAGACATTCTGGTTTGAATATGCACCTTTAACTGTCAGACTTCTAAAAGCCCCCAGACAGTAATTTCAGTGGGCAATAACTCTGGACATGTTGAATATATTGAACATAAATTTGACTGAAAGTTGTATTTGGTTTAGCCACCAAAATCTTTTAGACAAATTGTTTTCAAAATATTCAAAATCTCCATCGTTAAACCCCATGTCAAATGCAGTCTGCAGAAATTCAGTAGGCAGACAATTAATTCAGGCAAAATGCCTCCTCCAAAACATCGAACTCATAAAGGAACAAGCCAACAAGCGGGTGGTGTGGTGATATTTTGTCGGATCAAGAGCAAAGTTGTGGAATCCTGGGCATATCCTTTTGAGTGTTACGATTTGAGCCAAGTCGGACCAGTAGTTCCCAAGATATTCACATATCCAGAATCTGATCGGATCTTAATCCATGTTCTTAGTAGTAGTGTCGGAATTAAAATGATCCCACCTACCTCAACTGGCCGCCATTCGGCGATCCGTGGCCTCCACCGCCCTCTCAATCCCTGGGGCATAGGTTGTTGAGACATGGGGTTGGTGTATGCCTTTAGATGGCGGCCCCAGGGATTGAGAGGGCGGTGGGGGCCACGGATTTCCGTACAGCGACCAGTTGAGGGAGGTTGTATCATTTTAATTCCGACACTACTACTAAGCAAATGATACCCCCGCCCTCTCAATCCCCGGGGCATAGGTTGCGGTGGCCACCATGGATCACAGAATGGCTGCCAGGGAGGTAGTATCACACTACTACTACCAGGGTCTGAACTCCCCTTTAGAGACAAGCCTCCACAGTGATAAACACCACTGATCGCCATCAACCACAGGGCCGGCCTCTCCCTCTCTCTTTTCTGTGTAGGCTCAGACAAACACGTAGTCTCTGCCAGAGTCGCATTGGCATGATGGGACTACCCAGAGGGGTTTCCATCTACCTTGACAACGCTCATCTGGGAGGAGGCTAAAGTGATTAGCATGTGAACCGCGGCAGACTCTGGCATGTTCACATGTTACACAGAGAATCTGGTGTTGAGCAGGGGTCTCCAGCAGACAACAATGGCCTACCCTCTCAACCCCATGGAAGTGGCAGACAGACGTGATCTCTTCACGTGGGTGAAAGCGGTCGTAAATGTTTCTCCGCAAGGGGTCGACCCAAGGGTTGGACTGGGGATCATCCCGGAAGTGGGCCCACTTGGCATCCAATATCATGGCAGTCTCAGCGCCCTGTGCCACTGCTGTAGACGCCAGCATGAGCAGTATGATGAGAATCATGGCTATATATGAAGAGTTAAACTGAACAGAGTGAACCCCTCGAGAAATATCTGTGCCAGATTGAGTCCTGTTCCATCCTGATCGATAGTAATCTTCATCCCTTCAGGGGCAGGGGCTAGCTGTTTCACTCTGCCGCTGGCTAAGAAACGTAGCTCTAGGACTATATGAGTCGGTTGCGGGCTACTGAGTCAGACTCGCTGAAGCAGTTTAACAGCACCCTTGATTTTGGAGAAATGTGACACACCATCTACCCATAGGGTGCCCTCCTGGAGGTTAACAGCTTCTTCTGGTCCATCGAATGGACGACGCAGCAGGAGCTTTCCACCTGTAACCCGATCCGGTGACCCACCCTAGTCAGGGAGAGACCTTCACCTATGTAGGTGAGCAAGGATGATCCCCGATTGTAGAGCTTTCGAACTGTCCCATCCTTTTTCACAACAGTGGAGAGGGGAGTAACCTCTATGTCAATGACTGCGGGAGGCCTATATAGGGGCAACCATGTTTGCCAGTCACCCCCAGGCCCAGCGCAGTACCGCACTTCATTCTTCTCAAATATGAACTGCAGGTTTTTTGCCAAGGTCAATAGCAGGCCATCATGGGCCATCGGCGGGGCACCGCTCAAATAGGGTTTGATCAGATGAAAGCTGCGGTCGTTATTTAGGGTATTGATGTCTGCCACCTCTGTATCCGAGAGCTCAATCAACGGCTTGAGGATGTACTTCCTCTTCGGGAAATCGTACCGAAACACGATCTTGTGGCCATCTATGTTGCAACCCAGACGCTCCTTCGACACATCCTTGAGGTCTGTTAGCAGCTCCACCCCATCACCACCAATAGGTTGGAGGGAGAATGCCTTTGAGTTTGCTTCGTACTGTAGGGCGAATGACTTGCCATCGCTCTCTTCTACTTGGCAGCATCAACTGTGTACACATCTGCCAGGTCAGCAAGACCAGTCGAGTGAGCAAATATGGGTTCCATAGCACCCTATAGGAGGGGTTTAAACAGGACATATAACAATGCCGATTATCCGACTGCTGCTCTCCGGTGGTGAGAACGTAATCTCACCCTCTCTAGAGGGGAGACGGGTGGTACAGTACCATGTAGAATAGGTCCTCTTCGAGGTGCCCCAGCGGGGAACAATATACATACATGCCGATGTGCTACATCAACCTCCCGGTAGTGCACACAGCAGCTCACTAGTAGAAGTCGGCCGGGACGTGATAGAGTATCGCCCAGGTGCCAACAGCAACCTATGGAAAGCTATCAGTCCTAGCCTGTTCACACCTGTAAATCAACTGATTGACAGCCCCTCCATTAACATATATGCCAGCACGGATGGGATATCGAATGCCCATTTAGAGTTTACACTCTTATTACTCATTGACCTGACGACAACATGATATCACACCAGGAATATCTGACCTTTGCCGAGATGATGAAGAGCCAGCTACATGGTTGCCCCTTCATGACCCCTGCCCAGATAAAGGCCTTAAACGAACAGATGCTCACACTGCAACAAGAAGGAGAGCGACTACAGCAGGAGAGCTGTTATCAACAGAATATGAGGAATGCAAGGAGGCGAAGGAACAATGAAGGTTTCCGATACTGGCAGGCCCTCCTGGAGGAGAGTAAGCAGGTCGATGAGCCAGATGTAGCAGAGACCACGGACAATGCAGCGGAGACCGTGGACGAAGATGAGCCAGAGAGTAAGCGGGATGATGTCTTCACATACGACGATGAGCCAGATGTAGCGGAGAGTGCGGACGATGCAGCGGAGACCACGGATGAGGATGAGCCAGAGAGTCAGTGGAACTATGTCTTCACATTCGAGGATGAGTCAGGTGTCTTCACAGACGAGGATGACCCAGATGTCATACAGTTGGAAGAGGAGATGGTGCAGAAGTGTAAGACCAAGAAAGCCATCCAGCGTCGGACCTACTATCTTGGTCATAAGGTGAAGTTCCAGAGTGAGCGAGTGAGCGAGTGAGCGAGTGAGCGATTGAGCGATTGAGCGACTGAGCGACTGAGCGACTGAGCGACTGAGCGAGTGAGAGACTGAGCGACTGAGCGACTGAGCGAGTGAGCGACTGAGCGACTGAGCGAGCGAGCGAGCTTACCTGTTTTGGTAAGTTTGTGGTTGGACAGGTTAACGACAATATCTGGTGTTGTTTTTTGTTTGTTGATGATGCGTTGTTTTCTGCGTTTTTGTAGTTGTGTACCTGATGTTAAACGTCTAATTGGCCGATTATTTCTAAGAGTAGTTTTTTCACATTTTCGTTTTTGGATTGTTTTATGGCTTCGGCATATGATTTGGTGTGTGGTGTGCTTGTACTTGTCTGTGATGTTGTTTGGATGGGTTGGGTTCTGGGTTGGTGTGTTGAGTGTGTGATAGGTTGTGTTCTGGGAAGGTACATCTGCTCTCTTGGTGGTGATGGATGTGCGTGGTGGATGGGAGGTGGTTGTCTTGAGTAGGGTATTATAAAGTGTCGGTTGTTTGTGTAGTGGCGGTTGGTTTGTGATGTTTGTTTTGGTCCAACTTGCCCTGGTTTGAAGGTGGTTTGTGGTGAATGTGGTTTGTTCTGTATGTGTGGTGCTCCCCCGTTTTTGGCAGGGGAAGTGGGTTACTCCTCGGTTGTCTCTCTGTGTTGATCTGTGGTTGCTGTTTGAGCTGTGTAGGTCTAAACCATTGAGTTGTGGTTTGGTTGTTCTGTGGTGTTTGTGGTCTTGTGTAGGGTTTTGCTTTGTGTGTTGTCTTTGTGCTGGTTGAGGTGTTGGCAACAGCGGTGGTCTGTGGCGTCTCTCTGTTGGTGCGTGTTGTGCTCGGCGTGCTTGCTTCTGCGTGTGGTTTATTTGATGTTGTAGATCCATCAAAGGCGGGATGTTTGCCTTTCGCATGACTGTTTGTGTTTGTTTTGTGTGTCTTTATGCTGGTTGTGGTGAACTTAGCAGCTATCCTGTGTGCCTTAGCAACAGCTCTGTCCGCTTCGTATGTGTGTGAGTCTAACAGATTCCCTTCAATTATGTGTGCTTGCTGTTTGTGGTAGTGTAGTTTTTTGTAGTAATGTTCTAGGATTGCGTGATGGATGCTGTTAGCCGCGGCTTTTAAGATCGAGTCGATCTCTGCAGTGGTTTCTGTGTTGGGGTATACGATGGCTAGTGCTATGTCTGGCTTAACGATATGTGTGTTGTTCTTGATGGCATGTTCTATGTTCTGTATGTGGTGCTGCAGTTGTTCTGTTTTGTATAGGGGTTTGTATGGTTGCTGAAATGTGTTTTCGTGCTGTATGTTGACAGGGTGCTCTAAATCGG